>CATIWC010001054.1:0-453845 GCA_948472305.1 Vicia faba
ATATATATATATATATATATATATATATATATATATATATATATATATATATATATATATATATATATATATATATATATATATATATATATATATATATATATATATATATATATATATATATATATATATATATATATATATATATATATATATATATATATATATATATATATATATATATATATATATATATATATATATATATATATATATTATATATATATATATATATATATATATATATATATATATATATATATATATATATATTAAACATATTAAATATATAAAAACTAAAAATTGAATATCTACAAAAAAATTGTGTATATTCAAGAAAATGTTTTTAAAGTGTGTATAATAATAATAAATAAAAATAAGCATATTTTTTACATTATTCTTTAAGTTTTAATAAAAAGAAAATAGATTATTTACATGTTTATACTAGTAAGATAAAAATAAATATGAAAAATATAGAAAATAATTTTTTGGCATTTTTTATATTTAGACAAAAAATAATAAAGTCAAAATAAAAAATAAAAAAATCAAAATGACAAATATTCAAATAAATGGGCCAGGGGGGTGTAAACAGAAAAGTGGGGTGTCAAAAGCAAAGAACAACCAGGCCCAACCCAGTCAGACTTCATCTTCTTCCTTTGAATCAAAACAGACGCGCTTCTGTACACAAATGTCATCTCCTAATTCTTTGATTTTTTGACAAAACTCATAACATGAACATTGTAGAGCATTAAACAATGAATCCAACCATATAAAAAACTTGGACTAACTCTCAAAGACCAGAGAGAATTTCTCTTGCCCTAATTTCTAACCTAGTTTTCTCAGAAAGTTCATGGATGAAATTCTCCTAGCATGATTAATGTAAATGAAAACTAAGCATATGTATGGCTTCAGGGCTATGAGTACAACATATTTCATTCACAAACCTAAGCCTAACTATTCCTAAATAGAGAGATAAAAGTCTATGAAATACCTGTTTCAGTTGAGTTCGAGTTGGACAATGTGGCAACCTTCAATGGTGTTTGAGCTTCTTTTGAGCTTGCCTGAGGTCCAAGGAAGCTTTTCCAATGCTTGGCTTATTTTGAAATAGCTTGAATCGTGCCAGAGAACTCAACCTGCAAAGCTTTGAAACAAAAATGGAAATGTGTGTTAGAGGTGTTACAGCTAGAAATGGATGATCTGGATAGCTTAGATATGTTGGTTGGAAGGTGTTTGAAGTATTTTGGGACAAAACGCATGATGGAATTTGGTTATGGCTTGAAGTTTGCAGAGCTTGCTCTGTTTTGCAGCAAAACAGGGATTTTGTGTACAAGGGGGTTTGGGAGGCAGAAGGGTCGTGTTTCTGGCTTGTTGGGAGGTATCAAACTTGTCTACAATGTTTGTGTAAGTTTGTCTTAACAGATGTGTGAGATGGAGTATGATTTGCAACTTTTCTTATTTTTCAAGCAAGAGTGTGTATCTGTCCAATGCAGGCCTGTACAAGTCCTATATCATGCTGCACAATTTTCTCTTGGTTACTGGAATTGGTAGATTTGATCTTGCCTCCAAGATCTGGCCCCATGCCTCAAGGATTTTGTTTTGACATAAAGTGAAGTTTAGGCAAAAATGGCATTGTTACTTTTTCTATTTAAGGCTTAAACTAGTGTACAATGCCCTAATGACTAAGACAATGCCTTAACTCAATGGATATGCATTAAATTATGGAGTACAAACTGTTTTTGTGGCCTGTAGTTGTGAACCAAGCTAGCTAGATCAGATTTGCAAATTGGTATGAACATGTATTGGCCATGGATCAAAGTGAGTTTTTGCCAACTTCAAGCATTCGATTCTCTCTAACCACAAGGGTGTTTGAGGAGTTCTTGGACAATTTGGAAATCTTGGAACATGTAATATAATCCATCTTTGAAATGCAACTTGAAAATCCAAGTGGAACTATGTGAAAAATAGCCAAGAATATGGGTCAAAATCCTGCCTAGATTAGGGCAAATTTTCTCTAAGTTAAAAGTTTTTGGTACCCTTGTTCCAAAAATCATAACTTGAGATACAAGCCTCTTTTGAGAAAACTTTATGAATCAAAGTTGTAGACTTTATGATGTACTACAACTTTCATGTTGCATGTTTTGTTTGAATCCCATTGCATCTTGGTGAAAAAATGGGACAAAGTTAGGAAAAAATAAGAAAATTTCATAACTTTGAAAAATTCTAAGTTATGAAATTTTTCCATTTTAAACCCTAATTTGTATTTTTGGGTTTCTTGATGAAAAAGTTTCATAATTTGACATGTATTGATGAAAAATAACTCTTGGCACTTGATTTTGACCAAAAAGTCAAAGTTTGACTTTTCAGTGTACAGTCAAATTTTGATCAGTTGACTAAAAAATTCATTTGTCAATCCTATGCATTTGAGATCTTTTGAACTTGTTGAATGGGTCAAGACAATTTCATTGAGTCCTTGAGTCCATGTGTGAGCTTACTTTGCCATTGGCTAGATCAAACAGTCAAAAATTGCCTTTGTGCAGTCAAAACCCTAAAAATGACCATTTTGCCCTTTTGGTGATCTGATCAAATTTCTTGTGGAATTGTGATCCAAACTTGATCAAATGGTTCATATGAGTTCATAATGTTCATGTGGGTCAAATTTCATGAGGTTTGACTGTCAATTGGCCATAGTTGACTTTTTCCCCAATACAGTTGATTTCTAGGTCAATTGTCCAATTGACTGGGCAAAAATTTGAATCAAGGCTTGAAACTTGGTATGGACAAACTTGTGGGTCCAACATAGAGCATGAAAATAACTTTTGGAATTGTAGGTCAAAATATCCCTGTGCAAACTCAACCCCTAATTTAGGTCAACAGTGCAAGGAGGTGTCTTGAGCAGAGCAAACCCTAGCTTGATCTTGAGTTCCAAGAGTCTTGTGATGAGAAATGTTGATGAAATGAGAGGGAAAATTTTGGGGTACAACACTTTCCGCTGGAGAATGTTTTGTGAACTAAAGCTTGGTTCTGACTTCTGTGATATTCTGATCAGCTTCCTCACTTGCTCAGATAGCTAGAACAACCTTTAACTTGGGCTATGAACGGCTGGAAAATTCTGGAACAACCAAGAAGCAAAATTCTGACTTTTTGAGGTGGAGTTTGATGGAGAGCGTATTACAGTCTAGAAGCGAAAGTTGGAACGGTTTCTAAATGTGTATCAGAAATTGTGTTGATAACTTGGTCAAGAAACAACTTGAGTAAAATTGGAATTTGAATGCAAAAATAAAAAAAACTAGCAGGTTTTGTATTTTGGCTGCAGCTTCAAGTTCTTGGGAGATTTTAGTAGGGTTTCAATGCTTTTCTTTTCACTTTTTTCGCCACCTTTATAGTTGCCAATCAAGTTCAATTTATAGGCAAAGATTTTGTAGCTTGGAGAAGTCAAAAGTACATCCATCATGTTATGTCGCTGAATTGTTCTTGAAGCAAGTTAAACAAGTATGGTGGTTAGCAGCTTTTAGCCGTGCCTAAGCTGGATTTGTAAGCATGAATTAAGGAAAAATACCCTCAGAAGCAAAAGCGAAGCATGGGCCCAGCATACTCTTGTACAAAAGTTTTCTTTTCAAGGACAATAATGGTACTTCTATGTCACACGTGGGGAAATCCTTTGGATAAAGACTCAAAAGTGGGTGTGAGCATTAAATGATGATGAGATTTATCAAATCATAAATCCTTCAATATGTCATAGCTTCATCTGGATCAGAAGTTCAACATCAGCGTAACTTAGAATAAGCATTCAACTTCTGATCTTCGAATTTCTTTGCTTCAGCATGTTCTGGGAGAATTCTCATACTTTTCCAAAAGCTTGTAATACGCTTTGTAAATCTTCTTTGAATTGCTCTTGCAAATTCTGACCGAACTTACATGAAAACTGGTCCAGAAGTTCTAACCAAATCCTGTTTTGGAGAGGCCCAGAATTTGCTGAATGTTTCAGTTTCAATGTCGTGTCTTTGAAGATGTATAACTTGAAATCTCAGCATTTTTGGAAGAAGTTCTGTTCTGCAATGTTTTAGATCGCATTGAGGTCTACAACTCTTGTGTTATAAGTTCTTCCAAAATCAACTTGCATCATGGTGAAAATCTGGCCAGAAGTTCTGAATTTATCATATTTCTTAAAGACTTAGAAAAATTTCTAAGTATTTAGAATTTGACTTTTTCAACATAATCTTGATTTTTGATTTTCTTGATGAAACAAACTTCATATTCCAACATGTATTGATGAAATATGATTCTTGGAACTTGTTTTTTATCCAAAAGTCATAGTTTGACTTTTTAGTGTGCAATTGCCCATTTTGCCCTCGTGCCAAATCCAAACCTAAATTGATGTATGAGTGTTGCAAATTTGATGTCATGGGAGATCTGGTGAAAGAATCCTTGAGAAATGAGAGGGAAAATTTTGGGGTACAACACACCTCTTGATGAGTGATTATATTGTTTTGAACATAGTGCTCTGGATACTCTTCGCTATGTTGCAGAAAGCACTTTTGACAGCATAGATCCTGAACGAATAACTACTATCTGGTCTGCTTTCAAAAGATGGATAAATGTTAATTCAAACATCATTGAAGTCTTATACACCTAGGAAGCAAGGAAGAAGCATAAGGCTATGTTTGTGTTAGCTGGAAATTTTGACGACATGGAATTATAAGGTAACATGAAGAATGTCGAAGAAGGGTTAGTTCTAAAAAGAAATATGAGAAATATTTTATAAAGGATTTCAACTGGAAGACTCATGGATAGTCTAATTTTGTTAAATATTGGCGAAAGATCATATTTTTACGAATAAGTGGGACTTAAGATATTTGAAGTTTCGACGAAGAATACTTCGACAAGTCAGGTTGGTTGATTTGGCACTTTGAAAGGAAGAAGATTTTGAATTTAAAAGGATTGATCTTATCCAAAAGGACATGTGGAAGTATGAGATTTTGAAGGACATGCAAACATCGAACATGGAATTATTTTAGGAGAAGTTATGGTCCAACTTGTATAAATTAGAGTCTTAGTGTTAGGATTTTAGTGTGTTCAAATTTTGTACAAATACTCAATTTCACTCGAAGTACTAACATTTATCGAGAAAAGAGTTTTCTGAGAATGTACGTGTGAATCACCATGTTTTATTTAATTGTCAGTTTATCTTTACAAAAGTTCTTTTAATTCCTTTTACTTTCAAGTCAAAGTCTTTTTATTTTCCTGCTATCATTTTACATAGTTTTACAATTACTTATCAATTGACTATTACATTCGAAAAGATGAACATTCAAAAAACACAAAACATAAAAAACTAAACACATGTCCTAGGATCAATCTAGTCGATCATGTAAGTAACAAAAATATTTTTGTTTTAGAGGACTAGCATTTATTTACCGAACTCTAGGGTAAAAAAATTTGCACACCCAGTGGGACCAATGACTAGTTTTGTGTTACAATCTTTGTTTTGTGTTATCTTTCCTTTCGTTTTAGTCTGTTCATTTAACATTGTTGCATGATATTAAGAAGTTATAAATTATCCAAAACTAATGAACCAATACCAAAAAATAAATACATTAGGAAGATGGTTAATCCACCCAGTAACAATGGAGAACAACCCCTCCTTCGACAAGAGGAAGTACGATTGCAATATCTGCAACTGAATCAATACTTGTTCAAGCAAGTACGATAGGAATATTGACAAGTACTTGTAGTGGTTCAATTATGTCCTTAGTGCGAACACAGGGTCCACCAGTGACCCCATGATAATAAGGGGAAAACAATTTTAGACATTTCTCATCTGGATTCACAATGCCATTGTAATACGGTGGGAGAACTGACTTGTTTTGCATTTTATCGCGAATGTTACGGATAGAAAGAGTCGCCACCGACTTTTCTTTTATCCAATAAGGAAAGGGATAAAAGAACAAGAAATACCTTGATAGATTTTGAGTTTGGAGGTAAGTTATGAAAAGGAAACGTGTTAGCACCCTTTTCATCTGTAGTTATCTACGGTCTCTTAATTGCTAGCTCACTTTTGAAAATTTTCTTTGTGTGTGTGATTTGTTTGAAAACATTTTGAAAAGCCAAAGTACGGTCAACTTTGTAATGATTCTTGTATCAGTCCTCAAGAATGCGTACAAAGTGTTTGAAAATATTTTATTTAAAAATTGTGATTTGTAAAAATGTTTTTAGAAAATGTTCTGAGCGAGCAATTAAAAGTTCTTACCCACTCAAGGTCGTTCTTGTTATTTTACTTTTCCTTTAGAGATAGTGCTATCCGTACCATTAGTTGTTAGGTAGCCCCATCTATTGGATGTGAAGGGTCATCATACGACCATCGAAGGCAACTTGTAAGGATGCTTTAGTAGTTTCATAAGGGACTAGATCATTTTTCATAGGCAACATTGAAGGGCCATCGAGGGACTATGATCTTTTGTATCGAGAGTCTTTTGCTAAAGCATCCCTACGTTCAAGGGACATGGCCGTTATTTCGAAAGCCAACGAATGGAGGCTACCATAGAGGTGTAAGTGTGCAAGTGTGTTTAGTTCAGTTATTTATATTGAAATTAGGGTTTTTCTATCGGTTGATTTTATCTTGCTATACAAACCCTAATTACTAACAATTGCATAGAAAATATAGCAGAAGGTAAAGGCGAAAATGTAAACCTAAAATTATTAGAGCTTTGGGGCAGTTACATAATAATAAAGAGTGAGAGAAATAAAACCCTAAACTATTACATCCCGGAAGCAATTACATGATAATGAAAAATAGAAAGCGGGAAATAAAGGTCTAAGCTATTACATAGGAAACTCGCGACCTATACAACTTGATCTAAGAATAATAAAAAGGAAAATAGAAAAAGAATGTGAAAAATATTTTTATAAAGAAAATAGTTTTGATGATAATTAATTAAATAAAACCTAAAAATTCTAATTAATTTTAGTATTAAAAAAAGGTTTAATTAACTTAATTAAGAAAATAAAATTTTTAATTTTTGTAGAAATAACTTAATCCTAATATAATTAGGGTTAGAAGAATATTAGGTTAATTAAAAACTAATTAGGTTTAGCTAATTATTAGGGTTAGAAAATAATCTTTAAAAAAAATATGGAAAAGGGTTATTAAAAGAGAAACAAAGAAAAACCAGGGGTGAGTGTTGAACCCACGCCCTCTTGATTCATAGGCGCCTCCTCTACCACCAAGCCATGTTGTTGTTGGTGTTAATAAAACAAACGCGCTTCATAATATATGAAACCCGCAAAAATATGAAAAAATAAAGAAATTTTGCAAAAGGCATGGATCAAATCCACGCCTTGGTACAGTAATGCCTTAACACGCGCTTCTACCACTGGGATGGCTATACATCCGTTTATTTATTCAAACCAAAATATATATAATATAACTCTTATTAGAATGACCGTAGAAGCGCAGGAGTCCTAGCTCCAGTCGTCTTCTCCAGCTAGGCGTTTTTCAAAACCTGCAAAATAAACATTGTTAGTGATTCAAAGGGACCCTACCCCCCTAAATTGAGCCTTGCAAGTTCAATGGTGCCCCTGGTTTTCACTAATTCTTCCTGCATGAAACAGTACAACGAAATAACCTAAAATACTTCAATCATGGCAATCTCTTACCCATGCATTAGGGACTCATGCAATGGCTATATCCTGCACTAATACATCTTAGAAGCACATTAGTGACGCTAGTTTCGATTAAAGCATAATAAAAATAACAATATGAATTTCATGCAAGAATGAAAACTGATGATGCATGGTTATGAGTTTCAGATCTCTTGGATCATAACAATCGATCCATACTTACTCTGTACTGTCTCAGGGATTGATTGGAACAGGTATTTGGCCTTGAGGAAGGTTGTAAAGAAGGGTTTCGATTTGCCCTAGTTTTGACAAATTTTGAAGTTTTTGGAAGGTGGTTTCTTGCAAGGTTTCATGTGTCCCTTTGTTGTCTGAATGCAAGGAATATATAGGTGTAGCGGTGGAAATTTTCAAGACTAAGCCATTGGATTGACTATACTTTATACAAATCAAAATAAAAATCGCCACCGCGCTTTATTGTTTCCAAAGGAATGGGAAAAGAGTGAATAACCCAAAAAGATGGGGAAAGATTCAAGGTAAGGGGGTTGGTTATGCAAAGGGAAGGTATTAGCACCCTAAGCATCTATAGTACTCCGCAGGAACCTCTTTGTAAAATCTGTATATTTTGGCTATAAAAAATGTTGTGTATATAAAAAGTGGATGATGGAGGTGAGAAAAGAAGTTTATTTATGATTTTTGCAACCGCCGCGGTTGCGAACCTTTAGTGTCTACGTACCACCTTTCGTGCAATAGGGGATCAGGGTACACGTAGTTCCTCTTTTAAAAATTTAAAACAAAAATGTGTTGGTTAATTTTATAAGATGAAACATCATCGTCATTGTCTGTGTAGAAAACACACTTACTACCCACAATCATGAGAAAGGAGAATTCACATCATCTCAAAGTGGAGGATATGGCTTGGATTTTAAAATCAATAATGCCTCACTCAACACCCAAGTGGAAAATATCTCTCTTCACTACACATTGTAGAAGTATAGTTATTTGCATCACTACAAGGATTTACAAGAGTTTAATCTTTTAAGAAAAGTTTTAAAGGTAAAAAGCCAAAGTGGCAAAATGGTTTGAAATGAGATTGATTGACTTTTAGTCTTCTCACAATAAATGTCAAGGTATCATTAAGTTGATTGGAGGTTTATTTATGAAAAATGTTTTGAAAATACATGGACATAAGTCCAAGTTTATTATAAAAGTGGTTCAAGTTTAAAACAAGAAGAGTTTTCAAAAGGAGGAAGAAGATTTTTTTGAAATTAAAGAAGATGGGAGGAGAAGAAGAGGCTATCCTAAAGCATAAGGTAAAAGCTAGGGATAATAACCATCTAGCCAACAAGAAGCCAATACTTGATATTATGAGCCAAGATAGAATTCCCATTCCTTGGATTGAAACCAATCAAACAAAGAAATACTAGACCTCTTGAGGGAACCAAACTTTAAGTGTATTAAGTCTTCACAAAAATTGGGCAGAGTAACGGCTGTATACGGGTGAATTCCAGATTACAAACAGAGGATGTGATCACAAAAACCTGCACACAAAAACAAACAAGCAACCCAATGTCTTGAGGTGAACCTCAAGAACTCCTGACAAAATTATCAGATAAGATCTCCAAGATAGGCCAAGGTTTCTAATCCTAAGTCCAAGAAAAGTCCCATGCTCCATAATGCCAAGGACAATAACCAAATAGTCCAAGTACCATTAAAGATTTTTTAGGGTTTATGTTGATTATTAAGTATCTTAAGAAATAAAAAGGAAAGCTTAAATGATCAAAGTAAAAATGGCAAGAAAGTAAATGCTCAAATGAGCAAAGATGAAAATGGTATGAAATGTAAATGCTAAAAGTAAATGGTGCATAAAGCATAAAAAATAATAAAAGCATAAGGTAAAACAAGTCAATAATTAGTGGTTAGTTGGATGACCATCTTGAAACTTGCATTTGGAACTCATTAGAGAATTGGTAGAACCAAAGCCTCCCCACAACAAGTTGCATTTGCTTTTTGTCAAGTATATCATCCATTTGGAATTCTCATAAGTACCATTTAATGATCAACGATGTTTAAGTGATCCGCGTTGACCAAAGATGTTGTAGATCCATTAGAGGATTGGTAGAACCAAATCCTCCACACAATGAATCTCAAGGTTATTGGATTAAAGAGATCAAATTAATATACTTGGGCTTGCAATCATAAGTTTGGGCCACGAATGATCATTTATTCGAATCGGGACAAAATTTAGCGCTATGTTAAGCAATCGTAAGTGGACTTATATAGAAGTCACACCTATTTTGAGGCTGATCAATAGTAATTTATGCACCATTTGTTTTGAGACATGATATAGAGATTATGCTCCAATAACACCTAGTGCAATAAGAAAGGGATAAGATGAAGAGGGGATGGGAAAAATGAATAAACCACTTTTGAATCAAAAATTTAATCAAACTATTATTAAAATCATTCATCCATTTTGGTGGAGTTGAACTCAACACCTAAGATCCAATGATGTTAATAAAGTCATGATAAAAAAAATCAACTCAAGACAGCCAGAAAATAATCACAAAATAATATTATATTTAATATATACATTAAAAGTGTTTAAAAAATGTTTAAAAATCAAAATAGAGGAGAAAAACATCAACTATGTTCAAGTTAATCAAGAAAGAAAAAGTAAGGCCATAGAAAAATCAGAAATGGATCGAAATATTTTTATAAAATTTTTGGTAAATTTTAAAAGTCAGAAACTATTTTTAAACTATTTAAAAATTGCTCAAACAAACAAAAAATATGTCAAAAATAGTAAACCTCAATATAAAATTCCATAAAATTTTCAGAAATTCAAAAATATGCAAAATAATATTTATGAATTTTTTCAGGATTAAAAAATGTCAGAAAGTATTTTTTAAGTAATTAAAAACAAGCAAATAATTAAAAAATATAAAAAATATCAAATTTCAAAATAAAAATATGAAAAAATAGTCATGAGATCAGAAATAATTCAAAGTATTTTTGTGAATTTTTTCATAATTTTTGGATAAAAAATAAAAGAGTTATGAATTTTTGAAAATTTAATCAATAAAAATATAAAATTAGAAAATAAAATAAAACCAAAAAGATGTGGACCATCAGATCATAGTCAAAATGCGTTAGTAAGCTGATCCATTGGACCAGACGCGCTGTGCTTGATATGGACCTTAGTGAGTTACGCATAGGATCAGAAAAAGGGCAACCAATGAAATTAAAACGTTTGGCACGCTATCATTGGCTGAGACGAGACATGTCACCGTCTTTAACCTCCAGACATCCTGCAATGGGGATTTTGTGAGATTCTTCAAATGGAAAAATTAGGATCCCAGGCTAGTATCATTGAACTCGTCTCTTCAAGACGATTCTAACACCACCATCGCGCCAAATTTATATAAGGTATGGAGAGAGATATGAATCAAAAACCCAGAAAACAACGAGCACCTTCAATTTGAGATTTCTCTCTCAATTCTCAATAGATTTAAAAATTGTAAGCAACATTGGAATCAGGAAAAGGAGTAGAATAGATTAGTGCTTGATTTGGATCTAAATGGTGGAGAATTCTACCTTTTCGAAGTTCAAGGAAGAAGCTCTAAAACTAGACTTCTGTAGCTTGAATTATGGCTCGATTTGATTGGTTTAAGTGCTAGAGAGTTTATATGATGCTTAAGGATGATTAATGCAAAAAGAATTTTGGAAAAGAGAGCTTAAATCTCAGAAACTGAATCCAAAAAAGATGGGTTCGTGTGAAGTTTTGGCAGGGTGTTTTTAGCTCTCAAAGCTTGAAGAAATGAATAGGGGATGACCCTCTATTTATAGGGAAGTGAATGGGAATGAAAATTGGAAGAAACAAGGAAGTTTGGAGGGAAATTGAGTGAAGGTCGAGCACGAGTGAAGTGTGACTTCATTTCCATAAAAACTCAACCAAATCTTGCGTTTTGGGGTGCTAATCACTTCTGGAAAGTTTGCTTATCAAGTTTAAATAAAAAACGCGCATAAATCTTGTGTTTAGAAGTCACATTATGGATTTCAAAATTCCGACTTTGTGGAAAATTCAGCTTCAAGTTACGAAATTCAAATCTATGGCATTTCCAACTCAAGGGGTCTTAGGGCACGATTCTTGATGCTTTGGAAAGATGAGGTTACAAGATTTGCAATGGAAAAAGAATGGAGTTAAATGGATATTTGAGATGAAAGTTTCATTGAGTCAAAGTTGAAGAAAAAGGGTTGACTTTCCATACTTAGAAATATTTCAACTTCTTCTTCAAAAATGACCTATAATCTCTTGCATCCAAACATGGCCTTCCAATTGGAATTTGCTCTTAACCAAAAAAGATGGAATGAAGTAGATATCTTTAATGATATTTTTAAACTTGAACCACTCAAAATCTCCAAAAATTGAGCAAGTTATGACTTGTTGAAGTTGGCCAAAAATCATGAAATGACCTATAATCTTTTGCATATTTAAGGAAACCTCCATCCATTTTCCCATTTTGCACATAAAAGAAGGCATAAAGTTCACATCTTCAAGATCATTATGGAAAAATAATAGACTCAGGGTGATGAAAATTGACCAAGTTATGATCAATTGAAGTTACTTATGTAAAATTGTGGATTCATCTTAATGACTTGTAATCTTTCTTCTTCACCAAGTTTCTTCCACATGAAAACTCCTTGGAACTTTTGAAATGATTTGTTGATAACACTTTTAAGAGAAGGATTTCTTTGGAATCACTCAAAAATACCAAAATGTGAGTAAGATATACTCCTTTGAAGTTCAAAACCCTAGCTCCTAGATCAAGAGATTTCCTTGAGGAACTTTGACAAGTTTGAACAAACTTCTTGTACCAATATTATTTCTTTGTGAATAGAAGTTGTTGAGGATAATAATGAGAACTCTTAGCCACCAAAACCACTTCCATATCTTGAATTTTGAGAGAAATATGCTCTTGTGACCAATAGGAACAAGGCCTTGTCCAAACATGATAACATCTCCAATCAACCCCTTGTACTTTTGAGTCAAATATAATAACCTTGAAATGTGATGAACCAAAGAAACCTTGCCATGCCAATTCTCCCAAAAACAATCCAATGGTGAGGTTTGAACTTCTCAAGCCATATTAATTAGGGCATGGAAATAAACTCATGAACCCATGGAGTAACTTGTTAAATCTCATTTCCCTTCACCTACATGGATAACAAGCAAGACAAACCAACATTGAATTTTATTTAGGTAAAAGAATAAATCAAGACAAAAACAATATTCATGATCACAAAATAACATAAGTCAAGGTGCTTGGTAATTCCTCAAAAGGGAAAAGCTAAATATAGGGAGGGGAACCAAGAATCCTAGTGTGATCTTGTTGTGAGTGAATCAACATGGTATGATGAAGGGATCTTAGGGGCAAAAATTTGGGTACAACAACTGCCCTTATTTAAGTTTCTTCTATCCGGAGATACGAAGGTTAAAAATCTTCGTGTCGACGCCATCGAAGATACTTAAATATAAAACAAACCCTATTTTTGGCCCTAAGATGCCATGCAAATGTTTATGATCATGAATGCACATGGACATGACCAAAGAGACGCGAAAATAACACTGGGGATGCAACAATAATAAAGAAACAAAGGAGCAACCCCACCAGGAAAATAAATCACTGGTGGACCAAAAGAACTAAATCAGAGAGGATGGTCAAAGGACACACCAACTTCTACTGAAGGCGAAGCTACCAACATTTACTGAAGGCAGAGAGAAAGATAACAAACATCGACGTTCACTGCCGATGTCCTACCCACTTTCACTGAAGGTAGAAAGAGAATATATCATATCACCGTTGTTCACTGACGATGAACTACCAACGTTCACTAAGGGTAGCAAAAAGATAACAAACATCGACGTTCACTACCAATGGTCTACCAAATTTCACTAAAGGTAGAAATAGAATATCATATCACCACCGTTCACTGACGATGAAATACCAACGTTCACTGAAGATAGCAAAAAGATAACAAACACCGATGTTCACTGCCGATGGTCTACCAACTTTCACTGAAGGTAGAAAGAGAATATCATATCATCACCATTCACTGACGATGAACTACCAACATTCACAGAAGATATCAAAAAGATAACAAACACCGACGTTCATTGTCGATGTTCTACCAACTTTCACTAAAGGTAGAAAGAGAATATCATATCACAGCCGTTCACTAACGATGAACTATCAACGTTCACTGAAGATAGCAAAAAGATACAAACACCGACGTTCACTGCCGATAGTCTTCCAACTTTCACTGAAGGTAGAAAGAGAATATCATATCACCGCCATTCACTGACGATGAACTACCAACGTTCACTGAAGGTAGCAAAAAGATACAAATACCGACGTTCACTGCCGATGGTCTACCAACTTTCACTGAAGGTAGAAAGAGAATATCATATCATCGTCGTTCACTGACGATGAACTACCAACGTTCACTAAAGGTAGCAAAAAGATAATAAGTTTACCCAAGATTCTGGTGTTTCTCCTAGAACGGGTCTCAACTTCTTCTTTAACTAAGGCACTCCGCCTGGAAAGGATAATACATAAGCTGTCTCAAATAAAGAGACTTGCTATTTGTGATCACGGAGGATTATAAAAGGAAGTGACTTTTTTTGGGGAAAGAGGTATGACTTCCTGGGGAGATGCCATGATGTTCTTGCTAAGGGGATAAAGTCTTCTTGTGCAAAATAAATGCACCAACCAAAGCTTGGAGTTTTCAGAAATCCAAAGTGAATAGCATTGCCAGGGAACCACATATCCAAACTAGAAATAAAATGGAATGAAACAGTCAACATGAATTCATCCTTTGAGAAATAAACTCAAGAGGGAAAACCAAATTCTTCTAAACAAGGAACTGTACCGGAAGGTTTAAAGAAAAAATCTTCTATGAGGGACAACTCAGTAGGGAAATTGAAAGAATGTACGTTTTCTGCTTAAGACCAACGCTCTAATGAAAAGAGGGTAACTTATCTCTGCAAAACAGGGTAATATGTCAACAAAAAATATTAACAAATGTCAATGAACAATGATTTTTCAATTTTAGCTATGCATGATGCATGTATGAATGTATGAGTGTTATCGTGTGCATGCTGATAAAACAGATACACAACATAGGGAACAACCAGGAAAAACTGCCTCGGGCACTAACAACACTCATCTAAGCTTCAACCAAGATGATCATTCCAAGAAAGGTAAAGGCCAGCTACGGAAACCAAACTTACTGCCTGCTTTTTAACTTTACTGAGGAGAGACATAATCCAGAGGTAGCCAAATCAAACAGATATCGGGGTAGAACATCCTTCTTCAAGCTTCATCAGGGAAAAGAGTGTTTCTTCAAAAGTAACATCCCTACTGGAGATTGCGAGATCAGTCTCAAATAAAGTAGACTGACACCGAAACATCCAAACATTCACTGGGGAATTCAGACCCACTTCACTGGAGGAAATGCGGATTCATATCATGAAAAATCAGAAAAAGGAGAAATGAATCCAAACTTGACCGAGGATACTGGAATCATAAACCTCGTGAGGAGAAACATCTCGAGTAGACCATCCCGAGGGGAACAAAACTTCTCAAAACAACCGGAGTTTGTCCATTCCTGGGGTCACCATTTTTGTTGTCATTGTTTCATCACAAATCTCAAAGTAAAAACAGATTGTAAAAAATCAATTTTTTTTGAAAAATCAATTTTTTTATTTAATCTCTTTGCTTTGAAAGTTATTATCAGTAATAAATGGAGTCTTTGCTAGCTAAATAACATAGGAAATACAAAGAATTGGGTAAAAGCTCGAATTTCATTAATAGAATGGTAGACTGCGACTAGCGAGACTCCATAGATGATTACAAAGTTTGGGAAATGGTAATACATAATGGAAAGATACATTGAAATACAATGACCACTATCCCCCTAAAAACTTTTGAAATCCTGAGCAGCAGCTTATGTTTAAGTATGGTAAGGATCCGAGAAGATTGTTGCTTCAACGATCAAGTCTCGTCTGACGTAGATACTTGCCAAGAAAATCCCTAATTTTTTCCCAAGCTGCCCTTGCGGGTTTTCAACTTAGCGGGAAATTTATTCTGTTTAGGTTTCTAATTTTTGCCTAGACCGCCCTTTCAGGTTTTCGGCCTACCGAGATGCTCCTTTTTTGCCTAAGCCGCCCTTTCGGATTTTCAACTTAGCGAGCTGTTCTTTTATTTCTTTAGGCGAAGTATTTCTTAACTGCATCAGCATTCATGGGACGTGGGAACTCCTCACCATCCATAGTTTCAAGAATTAATGCACCACCAGAGAAGGCTTTCTTGACAACATACGGGCCTTCAAAATTGGGAGTCCACTTGCCCATAGAATCAGTGTTGAAAGACATGATCTTCCTGAGCACGAGGTCGCCTTCACTGAATTCATGAGGTTTGACCTTTTTATCAAAAGCTTTCTTTATTCTTATTTGATATAATTGGCCATGACACAAGGCTGTCATTCTCTTCTCCTCAATCAAATTCAATTGGCCAAACCTATTCTGGACCCATTCAGCCTCCGTCAGCTTGGTTTCCATTATCACACGCAATGAGGGAATCTCTACCTTGACTGGGAGTACAGCTTCCATTCCATACACTAGGGAGAACGGGGTTTCTCCTGTTGAAGTGCAGACAGATGTTTTATATCCATGCAAAGAAAAAGGGAGCATTTCATGCCAATCCTTATAAGTAATTACCATTTTCTGGATAATTCTCTTGATATTCTTATTAGCAGCTTCAATAACCCCATTCATCTTTGGCCTGTATGGAGATGAATTGTGATGGACAATCTTGAATTCCTCACAAAGTTCAGTCATCATTTTGTTATTCAAATTTGAGCCATTGTCAGTGATGATTCTACTCGGCACACCATATCGACATATAAGATTATTCTTAATGAAGCGCACAACCACCTGCTTAGTAACATTGTCATATGAAGCAGCCTTCACCCACTTGGTGAAGTAATCAATTACTACTAAGATAAAATGGTGCCCATTCTAAGCTTTGGGTTCTATCATTCCAATCATGTCAATACCCCACATAGAGAAAGGCCATGGGGAGGAAATCACATTGAGAAGTGTCGGAAGCACATAAACTTTGTCTGCATAAATCTGGCGTTTATGGCACTTCTTTGCAAATTTGTAACAGTCAGACTCCATTGTCAGCCAATAATAACCTCCCCTTAGCATCTTTTTAGCCATCGAATTTCCATTGGCATGAGTGCCAAATGAATCATTCATGAATCTCATGTATCAACATATCTGCTTCGTGTCTATCCACGCATCTGAGCAAGACTATGTCATAATTTCTCTTGTATAACACATTTTCACCGAGGAAGAAACTTCTTGCCAATCTTCTCAATGTCTTTCTATCTTTCCTCGACGCACCAATCGGGTATTCCTGAGTCTGAAGAAAATTCTTGATATCATAATACCAGGGTTTTCATCTACTACCTCCTCTACTGTAAACACATGAGCGGGCCTATCCAGCCGTCGAACCATAATTCGGGGTATATCATTCCAAGTATTCACTTGGTACATAGAAGCCAGAGTTGCCAGAGCATCCGCCATTTGATTTTCATCTCTAGGGATGTGATGGAATTCAACTTTATTGAAGAAGGGTAATAATCTTCTAGCATAATCTTTGTAAGGGATCAAGCCAGGGTGAAGAGTGTACCATTCTCCTTTAATCTGATTTATTACCAAAGTTGAATCATCATTTACATCTAGAATTTTAATTCTTAGATCAATAGCTTCCTCGAGACCCATGATGCAAGCCTCATATTCTGCCATATTATTAGTGCAATCAAATGTTAACCTTGCAGTAAAAGGAATGTGCGATCCATGAGGAGTGATAATCACAACCCCAATTCCTTTACCATAAGAATTCACAACTCCATCAAATATCATACTCCAACGAGATTCAGGGTCGGGACCTTCCTCAGGTAATGGTTCATCATAATCTTTCACTTTCAGGAACATCGCATCCTCATCGGGGAATTCATATTCTGCAGACTGGTGATCTTCCACTGGTTGGTGAGCAAGATAATCTGCCAACACACTACTTTTAATAGCCTTTTGAGTGCGGTATTCGATATCATATTCAGATAACAACATCTGCCAGCGGGAAATTCTCCCGGTAAGAGCATGCTTTTCGAAAATGTACTTGATTGGATCCATTTTGGAGATCAACCAAGTGGTGTGATTCAACATATACTGCCGCAAACGCTTTGCCACCCAGGCCAAAGCACAACATGTTTTTTCCAGCATGGAATACTGCGACTCACAATCAGTGAATTTTTTACTGAGATAATAGATGGCGAACTCCTTCTTCCCTGTTTCATCCTGTTGTCCCATAATACAACCCATGGATTTATCTAAGACTGTCAGATACATAATCAATGGTCTTCCTTCTACGGGAGGGAGGAAGATAGGAGGTTCAAGAAGATATTATTTAATACTCTCAAATGCTCTTTGGCAGTCATCCGTCAACACAAAACCTTGATCTTTCTTTAACAACTTAAAGATCGGTTCACATGTTGCAATCATGTGGGAAATGAATCTGGAAATATAATTCAAACGCCCGAGGAAACCTATGACTTGCTTTTCAGTTCTTGGTGCTGGCATTTCTTGAATTGATTTAACTTTATCAGGGTCAACTTCAATTCCTTTCTAGCTAACAATGAAACCCAACAACTTCCCTGATCGAACACCTAAGGTGCATTTATTTAGATTCAAGCGGAGACGATACTTCCTCAAACGCTGAAACAACTTCAACAAATCTTCTATATGCCCTTCTTCAGTCTGGGATTTGGAAATTATATCATCAACATATAGTTCAATTTCCTTGTGCATCAGATCATGGAATAGGGTTGTCATAGCCCTCTGGTACATTGCACCAGCGTTCTTCAACCTGAAGGGCATCACTCTGTAACAGAATGTTCCCCAGGGTGTGATAAACATTGTTTTTTCCATGTCCTCTGGAGCCATTCTTATTTGATTATACCCGGAAAATCCGTCCATGAACGAAAATACTTTGAATTTTGTTGTGCTATCCACTAACATGTCGATGTGAGGCAATGGAAATCATCTTTTGGACTAGCTTTCTTTAGATCTCAGTAATCTACGCACATGCGGAGTTTTCCGTCTTTTTTCTGTACCGGGACAATATTGGCAATCCATTGAGGATACAATGATGTCACAAGAAAACCCGCATTAATCTGCTTTAGAACCTCCTCTTTGATCTTTACTTCCATATCTGGGTGAGTTCTTCTCAACTTTTGTTTAATTGGCGGACACTCTGGCTTCAACGGCAAACAGTGCTCGACAATATATGTATCTAGACCAGGCATATCTTGGTAAGACCAAGAAAAAATATCCACATACTCTTTCAACAACTCAATAAACTTTCTCTTCACATCGGGATGCAACGATGCTCCAATCTTGACTTCCTTCGGATCTTCTTCTGAACCCAAATTGATCACTTCCTAAGGCTCTTTATATGGCTTAATGGTATTTTCCTCGTGCTCAAGCAACCGTGAGACCTCTTCTGGAATCTCATCATAATCTTCTTCTTCAGCCCCAAACACAGGACATTCAAAGTTGGGAGAGGGTGCAAGGTCATTGTATTCAACAGGTTTTTTAATTAATCTGCACATATGATTTATGATTGCTTTTAGAAACTGGCACATATAACAAGTGGTCATGTAGATTGAATTTCAATTATTATTTATTTTGAAAGGGTTTTTTTTATTACCATTTTCCAAGAAAAAGTAGGAAATAAAAACATCATTCGGGAAGCAAAGACAACTTGTATTAATGATCTTAAAAGTCATAGCAAACAGATAAGCCCTACAACATTAATACTTCCACCTTGGGCAGAGTGAAAGCTTTTCAAGAAAAAAAACATTAACAAATCAAATTACTTTGAAACATGTATGCAAGAAGGAACATCAATGGTGACCCAGTTCTGAACCCTGACTCTATACGTCACATAATTCAGCATTTCCTGCTCTGCTTCATCCTCCTCAACAACATTAATTCCAAAATCAGTTGGATGGAGCTAACCTCTACGGCGGAAAACATCATGATAGCCATTCATAGTAGACTTTGACTTCAAACTTTCGTCTTTTCCATTCATCGAAGATAAACCCAAGCCAATTCTGTTCTTGTTCACGGGTGGATCCACAATTCATCCCCAAACTGCATTATGACCATTGCGCACAACCTGTTGCGCGTCCTTCAGTGAAACCATGAAATTCTCATTTCTCCTTATGTTGTCAACGGATAGGGCTTGGAACTTGGTTCTAACAGCAACCTCATTCCCTTCCACAATACTGAAAGAGGACAAATGAGATATCAACAACACCTGTTCCCCATTTATGATCACCACCTTCCCTTCACGCACAAACTTTAGCTTCTGATGTAAAGTTGAAGTGACATCCCCTGCTTCATGTATCCATGGTCGTCCTAGCAAACAACTATAAGCAGGAATAATGTGCGTGACCTGGAAGGTTATCTGGAACAAATATGGTCCTATATGGATGGGTAAGTCCACTTCACCGATGACAGATTTCCTCGACCCATCAAATGCTTTCACAATGATGCCACTCGGGCGCATGGGTGTTCCTTGATATTTCAACTTCATGAGAGTACTCCTTGGTATAACATTCAACACAGATCCATTATCAATTAGCACATTGGATAGCGAATCATTCTTGCAGTTCATAGATATGTGGAGGGCCAGGTTATGATTCCTCCCTTCATTTGGTAATTCATCATCACAGAAACTCAATTTATTACATGACATAATGTTTCCAATTACGCTTCTGAATTGATCTATTGGCATGTCACTCTCCACAAAATCTTGGTCCAGTACCCTCATCAAGGATTCTCTATGAGCAGAGGAGTTCATCAATAAAGCTAAGATAGATATTTTTGAAGGAGTCTGCAGTAGCTGATCTACAATTCTGTAGTCACTCATCTTAATTATCTTAAAAATATCATCCACTTCTTTCTCTAGCATAGCTCTACTAGTCTCTCCCGAAGCCTTCTTGGGTTCAACATTCTCAGCAATTTTCTTTCCAGCAGCAACATCTCTCCGAACAACCGGCGCATACACACGACCTCTACGGGTCACCCTACTGTTTTCAGCTATATTTCCAACATCGGGCATTGGCTGGATGGGAACTTCCACCCCATCTTCTAATATTGTAGCGGTGTATTTATAAGGCACAGCCTTATCTGATTTGTAGGGGGTAGGACCTGGAAAACTAATTACCAATGGGGTAACAGCTGGCTTGCTATGATACTCCACTTTAAAATGGGCGGGTGCACCAAAACAAGGCACAATGACGTTTACCCCTTCTTCAATGCAATCAGTCATCAATAAGTCATTTCTGGAAAACAAATCTTTGTCTGAAGAGAAATACTCATCCGCAGAGGCATACTCTTCCTCTGACTCTTCTTCCATTAAACAAACCTCAACCATATAAAATTCATGATAATTATCCCTCTGACCTGTAATCTTGATAGTTCCATTGTCTAACAGCAACTGAACACCCTTTTTCACGATTGAACATCCTCGGGGATCTCGACAGCAAACTAGGCAAGATCCATATTGATGTTCCACCTGACCAACCGTATGGTAGAAGGTAGCATGCAACTGCACGAAGTCCTCATTCATATACTCCACATAAAAAATTCTGAACTCACCAGTACATCCAGAAACCACGTCCACCTCCTCTTCATACTCTACCCTAGGCCTGATTATATGGATTAGGCCCTCATCCATCATCTGCTGTAAATCAGCCTTTATCTTATCGCAACCCTGTATATCTGTACTACAAGTAGCACAACTGGCATGGTCGTGCGTATAATAGTTAAATTCACAAAGGTCTGTGTTCATTTTCACCAAATCTCCTCTAACCAGATTAATGTCAAAAATCTTGAAGTCGCATGGACAACCGGCCACCATATTTACAACATTTACTCCCCCGTGCTTGGGTAGAGGATTATCTTTCACATTAGGACCCATGTCCTTGAAAGATAGAACACCAGATTTTACCAACTTCTGCACCTCAGTCTTCAAAGGATAACAATTCTCAACATTATGCCCTGGTGCTCCCTGATGAAAAGCACATGTTTGGTCTGCCTTGTAATACCAAGGTAATGGTGATAGTACGACGGGAGGTAGTCGTATCTGGACCAACTTTTTCTGAATCAATGCCGGTAGTAGCTCTGTATAGCTCATAGGAATAGGGTCATAACTCTCCATTCTCTGATTATACCTTTGATTCCCCTGTTGGGACGGTCTTTGATAAACAACAGTAGTTGGAGCGGCATTCATAACAGGAGTAACAGAGGCGACTTGCTGATGACGCTGATAATTCCTTCTAGGAGCGTTTACCCTCCTCTCTTGCATAACAACATTTGCATCTCCCTCTTTCTTCTTGGTAAACCCATACGATGGCTTCTTTACACCTCCAAATCCTTCACTTTTCATTAAACGACCTTCTCTTACAGCCTCTTCCAAACGGATACCCATTCCTACCATCTCAGTAAAGTCACTTGGCGTACTTGCTACCATTCTCTCGTAGTAGAAAGCACCCAGCGTCTTCAAGAAAATCTTAGTCATATCCTTCTCTTCCATGGGAGGAATCACTTAGGCAGCTGCCTAACGCCATCTCTGTGCATACTCTTTGAACGATTCTCTGTCTTTCTGAACCATGGCCCTAAGTTGATCACGTCAGGCGCCATGTCCATGTTGTACTTGTAATGTTTGATGAATGCTTCTCCCAAATCATTAAAAGTATGGATGTTGGCGATGTCCAAACTCATATACCACTACAATGCAGCACCAGTCAAACTATCCTGAAAAAAGTGAATCAGCAGACGCTGATCATCAGTATGGGTAGACATTCTCCTCACGTACATCACTAGGTGAGCACGAGGGAAAGTGTTGCCCTTATACTTCTCAAACTCCGGGACCTTGAACTTAGCAGGTATCTTAACATTTGGGACCAAGCATAGCTCATTCACATTCTGCCCAAATAGCTCTTTTCCCCTAAGGGCCTTTATCTCTCTTTGCATCTTGTCAAACTTCTCTTGAAAGTAATCCATTCTGTCATAAAGACCCAAGTCTTCACTCGGTGGAGGGAAAGGACGACACACATCATCATTAACAAACGAAACCATATTCACCGAAGGAGGTGCAGCAGGAACAACATGCACCACAGGAGGTGCCAGAGTAACAATAGTTTGAACCATTGGAGTATCTTGAGGACCAAGATTGAAACCTTCAGGTGCGAAATTCTCTAGAATTCCCCATGGATAACCTTGAGGCATGCGATTCTGAACAACAGCCGGAGTAGCAGATAAGGGAACAGTCGGAGCTTCAGTATTTTCCCTTGTTGGTTAAGGTTGAACACTCGGTGGCTGATTCTGAGCAGCCACCAGAGTATTCAAATTGGCCAAGCTGGCCTTCAAAGATGAAAATTCTTCACGCAACTCGCGATTCTCCTGTTCTAAGTTGTCCATCTTCTTTTTGAAACTAGCCCGAGTGTTGTAGTGATGAGTCAGCTTGCTGAACAAAGTAAAGAAGCTGGGTAAGACACCTAGATATGCATAACAAATGCAAGAAATATATGAAATATGGTGCATGATATGTGTGATACGGTGGGAGAACTGACTTGGGTTTTTGCGTTTGTGTTTGCAAATGTTTCGGTTTAGCAAGAGTCGCCACCGGCTTTTTATTTTATTCAAAGGAAAGGTCAAAAAGCACAGGAAAGAACTTTGAGATGTTTTCTTGGGTTCGGGGGGTAGATTATGAAAAGGGAAGGTGCTAGCACCCTTTTCATCCATGGTTTTCCATGGACTCTTAGTTACTTGTTTTAGATCACTTGCCTTTTCTTTTCAATTGTTTGAAATGGTGTTTTGTGTGTGTGGTTTTGAAAATGTTTTGAAAAAGATGCCTTGTCTAGGCAACCTTTGTAATAATTCTTGTTTGAATATATACAAAGGTGTGTGTCTTTTTGAAAAGATATTTCAATGTTTTGAAAGTTGTTTTGAAATTGTTTTGAAGTTGTGTTGTGAAGTGTGTTTGAAAATGGCAAGGATGTTTTGCAAGATTTTTGATCAAGTAACTAAGAGTTGTCTACTCTATTCTACTCAAATATCTTTCTTATGTTTTTAACCCTTTTTAATAGTGTTGTTTCACCATTGTATTTGATGAACAACCTTGTGTTAGGATGTCAAACGGGACAGACGCGGGTCATCGCATACAATCATTGAAGGCAACTTGTGAGACGCTCTAGCAATTTTGTAAGGGACGAGATCGTTTTATCGAAGGCAACATCGAGGGTCATCGAGGGACTACGATCTTTGTTTATTGAAGGGGCGTTTGCCAGAGTGTCTCAAACTCGATGGACATGATTTCATTTTCCAGAGCAACGAGCGAGGTTACCCTAGAGGTGCAAGTGTGAATTGTGTATTGATTTTCATGCATTTATCTTGTATTAGGTCATCTAGCGATTGATTTTGAATCTTCGCATACAAACCCTAATTACTATACAGTATATTGAAAGTGGTAAATTGCGGGAATTTAAAGTCTAAGTTATTACAAATAAGTATCTGGGGATGGGGGTACAATTGTTTATAAATGGGGATGAGTCTTATCAGAATAATAATGTCCAAGTATTATGTTACAACTAAATTGAACTGTCGCATTTTCAATGTAAAATTATAACAAAGTATAAGATAATGAAAATCAAAGAAATATGAGATGCGTATATTCATTTACAAATGATCAAATAAAAATTTAACCTAGTGAAGATTAAGTGTGATTATCATTTTTTGTGTTTTTTATTGATTATGAAAAGAAAAGTTTTAAAAGAAAGAAGAATTATTTTAATTAAAGTTTCTATCATTTTTGTATTTTTTAAAGAAAACAAGATAAAATCTTTATCATTATTGTATTTTATTAAATGTAATAATTATTAAGGAAAATTATTAAGAAAATTTATACGAAAATTTAATATGTTTTTTTTATTTAACAAAAGAGAAAAAGAATTAGATTATAAAAAATGAAAATAAAGTGATAAAAAAAAGTATTAGTTTTAACCAAAATGGAATTAAAAATAATGATGGGCCTTAGAAATGTTGTTAAGGAGCAGGCTCATTAGGAAGAAGGGAAGAAAGGGCCAGAAGGAGCAAAAGGGGTGGGGCGCGCTTAGTAGAAATGAAGTGGGCTTAGCATAGTTGTTTGGGACGAAGGCCCAAGTGGATGTTGAACAAATTTTGTTAGGGTTAATTCAGTTGTATTTTGAAACTAGGGTTTACAGTTTTGGCACACAGCGGTGCCTCCTTCTTCTTCGTTCTCTTCGTCGTTCTCAAACCAAATGAGCTTCTGATACTCTCCATGCCCTAGCCACCGGAGCGTTGCCTCCCATCTCTCTCGTCTTCACAGCGGTCCATGTTGATTGTGCTTGAACGGTACGAATTTTATCTTGTTTAGGTTTTTTACAGTTTCAACGCTTGATTCTTGCATGTTTATCATTTGCAATGTTTTAATATTTGATGTTTATGTTGTGAGATGCAGCGAAAGTTTGAGGGAAATAGACTATACCTTTTGCGTTTCTTCTGGGTTGAAAACGGAAGAAGAGAGAGAGGCGTGAGACCGGTGGCGCTCCTTGGTGGTCAGGCGGAGGGAAGATGAAGATGACTGCCTTTCTGGTATTTCTGTATCTTTTGACTTCTCTTTGAATCGTTTGATGATGAGACTGCTCTGAGAACTGTTTTTTGTTTGGACTTTTATCGATGTTTGATGATGATTTTTCTCTGAGAACCCTATATTGTTTTTACTTCCTAGATTCTTCCTCTTTCTCTTTACTGAATATGGTTGATGATGATGAATTCTTGTTTCTAAATCGTGTTACTTCTTTGGGTGTTTGAATATTGATGATGATGATGAATTCTGAGATTAGCTATTGCTATTGATCTTCATGTTGTTTGAAACTTGTTGGTGATAGTTTTGGCTTGGACTGTATGTTTGGCCTGGACTTGTATGTTTGTCCTGGACTTGTGTGTTTGGCATGGACTTGTGTTGTTAGTTTCACAGGTTTGTCATTGGTTTTGAACTTTGGATAAGTTTGGAAACAGGCTTGTTTTGGACTTACAGGTTTGCCATTGGTTTTGAGCTTTTGAGAGGTTTACAGTTTATGCAAGTTTTTGAGTTTGGCTTACAGGTTTTTTGTGTAGTTGGGCAGGCTGTGACCAAGTTGCAGTTTGTGGCTTTTTGACAGCAGCTCTGAGTTTGTTTTAAGCTTTGCAGGTTTGTAATTTGTTTGTGTTTTGGATTTGGAAGTAGGCTTGCTTCTGGTATTTGAGATGCAGGTTTTGTTTTGTTGGTGAACCAGTTTGTGGTTTTTGTTTTTTGACTTCCCGTTTGGAGGTTATGCAGGGTGTTGTTTAAACAGGTTTGTAACTTTGTGTTTTTGAAACAGACTTGCTGTTTGTTGTCTTGGAAACAGGCTTGCTGTTTTTTTTTAGCTTACCGGTTCTGTTGTGTTTGTAAGGCAGGCTTTGAACTTGTTTTTTGTGGGCTCTATGTCCTCTGCTAGACTGCTATGCAGTCTTGCTCTTTTATATCCTTTGTGTTCTCTTACTGTCTTGAACAATAGCCTGCTTTTGCCCAAAACTGCAAACTTTCACCAGTTCTTCTCTTTCTCTCTCTCCATAAGCATTTTCTTACTTAATATATTTAATTCTGAAAAGCTGCTGGCCAGAAAATGATGATGGCTTTAGACAAGCCTTCTTGCTTGTAACTTGGTTTATCTTGCTGCATTGTTGTACTTTCTTTCCATATTATCTGCATTGTGTACTTTCTTTGACAGCTTTGCAACTTAGTTTGACATTTGGTTAATGCATTTGAAACTTAGTTTGCAGTATAGTTTGCTCGGTTAATGCAGCTTTGCACCTTTGTATTTGAACCATGTTTTTTGCATCTAGTTTGACATGCTTGTATTTTATATATTTTATTTTTCTCTCTGTGAACCGAGAAGAGAAATCTTCTTGTGATTTGCAGAGAGGAAAATGAAACATGATGAACATAGCATTTCTGATTCCGACCGGCAGACTTTAATGATGATTTTTCTTTTTATCTGCTTCTTCTTGAAAATTCTAATACTAATTTCTTTTTCTCTGTCTTTTGCAGGTAAATACCAGTTGGATGATGGAGGACGCAGTAGAAAGTCAAAGATTTTAAGAGATTTAGGCTTAGATTTATTTTTTCATTTATTGTAACCAAATTTCATTGTAAATATTATAAGTTGTATTCCTACAATATTCGAATAAAATTTGTAACAACACTTGAAAATAAATAAAAGTCTTTATAAAAAAAGAATTTTCTACTGTCAAATATTCCAATCTTTCCTTGTATTATCTATTTAATTATTTAAGACTCTTAAATTAAAATAACTGGAAATGTATCCCAATAACTTTAATCCAGATGAAATAAATAATCAACAAACTTTTCCGTCTCACAACCTTGCATTAATCACAATATGCCTGGTATTCCAATTAGCATATGCATTGTACAATTTAAACAAACAAGCATTCCATAAACCTTTCACTCCACTGATCAAACAAATGCCTTAATGTTCCAAACAAAAGTCTCAGTTCTTATCCCAGATAATTAGGTTTTGAGAAATAACCAGTAATCTTAAACAAGCGTAAAAATAATGTAACAACCAACTGAACTTCTGAGGATTCAGTTTCTTCTGAGAAATGCGAGCGCAAACCCTAATCCTGGATTACTGCCAAAGAAAGATCTGTCTGATCGATTCTTGAGTCAACCTTAACAAATCAGAGAAAACCCTAATTCTGGATTACTGTCAAAGAAAGATTTGTCTGATCAATTCCTGAGCCAATCCTAACAAAATCGGTGGAAACCCTAATTCTGGATTAACTGATAAAGAAGAGTCTGTTTGACCGATTCTCAAGCCGATCTTAAAAATCAGAGAAAAACCCTGGGGTTGTGATTTCTTGTGAAAAAGGGAAGGCGAATTTTGGGGTATAACAATATGCAATACACATGATTACTTTTACTTCATTATTTAATATTTCAAGGGATTTAAGGTTTATAGACATATTGCAAACATCAAAGTAATAAAGCTTTTGAAATACTAAATTTTTTTATTATAATAACTCTAAAATGGATTAAAAGTTTCAATGATCTCAAGTACAAGATGAAAATACAATCTAAAATCCTGAGAAAAAGAACTGATGGAGACCACTCTATACACTAGCGCTTCCCCGTGAGTCTGGCAATCTGAGCCTTCAACCTCTGGTTTTCTTCCATATGTCTGATGGCAATCTCCTTCCAATAATTTAAATCAGGAAGTAAGTGATCAGCACCTGATTGAGGCTTAGGAGAAAATAAATCCCCTTGCCTCTCCATAGACTCTACCGCTCGACTCTCAAGGATCTCAATCAAGTCATCTTTCTCCTTCAGGTCTGATCTGTAGGAACTCTTTAAAGTTTGGAACTTGTTCTTCCAAGCATCCCTTTCCTGTTGCATCCTAACCAAAGCAAGCTGCAGCTCTTCCAGCTCATCTAATAAGGGAGAAGTGGTCTTCACAAATAGATCAGGCATGGGTGTCTCCTGGGTATATGGCATTTTTAACTGAATGGCTCTCGATCGGATCCATTAAAGATATGGCTCCAAAGAAACAACACCCCTAGGTCCCAAATCCTTCCTACTCTTCTTATGAATGTGATGCCAGGCCTTCACAATCTGCTCCCTAGCTTCCCTATGGTTTTCCCTTCCTTCAGAAAGAAACTACTCAAATGAATACTATTCGGTTTATCCCTCATCGGATAACCAAGCTGTCGCCGTGCAAGAACATGGTTATAGTTAATTCCTCCATTTGTACCAAGAAGAGGTACATTGGGGAAACTACCACAACTGTCAATAATCTCTATATCCTAGTAAACTCGGTGGTACCAATCAATATCCGAGTGAGTAAGTGTCATGATCTTAGGAGCCTGTGATCGGTGGATCTGGAACTGACTGTTTAACGCTGGTTCGCGAAATGTCGTGGAAGCAAGAGTCGCCACCGTCTTTTATTTTCTCCAACAAGGAAAGGACAAAAGCACAGAAAAATTCCTTATGAGATTGTTCTCGGTTCGGGAGGTAGATTTATAGAAAGGGAAGGTGTTAGCACCCTTTCTATCCATGGTTATCCATGGGCTCTTAGATACTTGCTCATTGTGTTTTCAAAAGTGTTTGTTTGCTTTTCAAAAGTGCGTGGGTTCGAAAAAGTTTCTTTGAAAGTTTCAGATCGACTCTTGTATCAGTCCTCAAGAGTGTTTGAAAAATTGTTTTTGAAAGCTTTTTGCAAAGTGTCGGTGTGAAAAGGAGTTCTTGATTTGTTTTGAATTAGAGCAAGTATCTACGAGTCGTCTACCTACCCTAAGGAATTATGTTGTGTAAATGTCCTTAAGGTAGTGCCATCCCACCATTGAGAGGTAGGTAGCACCACCGTTGGAGGTGTTCGGGTCAATTCGATTTAGGGACAGTGTGGTCACCGAGCAACAGTAAGACACCTTAGAAGCTACCCTTATGCCATTGATCTTTTTATTCCGAGGCAACTATTCCGAGGCAACTTGTTTCGAGGCAACTTGTTTCGAGGCAACCGTTTCGAGGCAACTAGATCAATGGAACATAAGGACTTGCTAAGACGTCCTATACTCGATGACCACGTTTCGAGGGGTAAGGAAATCAGTGAGGCGTACCCTAGGAGTGGTGTGTGAATTGTGTGTCATTTTCAGATAATATTTGTTTTGTCATGCATTTGGTGATCTACGCTTTGATTTTTATTTGGGCCATTCATTCTTTCATGCAATTATTAGCAGTTAAAAGGTGCGGGAATTAAAATGCGGAAAATAAAAGTCCTACGCTATTACAAGGCGCGGGTCTATACATCGCCAAATTAACAAAGACCCGATTTTAAATAAAATGCGGAGAGTAAATGTCCTAATTACTATTACAAAGCTTTGGGGCAATTACATAAATTTAAAACGAAAAATAAAGACAAACGCGCGAAAGGAAATTGGAATCGAAAGTGCGAGGGCGTTGGACCCTTTAAAGATTAGATTGAAATTAAAAAATTAATTAATGATTAAATAAAGAAAAGAACTTATTTTTTGATGTTTTTGTATTTAATGGAACTAAAGAAAATTAATTGGAATTAAAAGTTAAATAAAACCCTAATTCTAAATTTGTTTTTAATTATTAAAAAATTGTTTAAGTTTAACCTAATTTAACCCTAATTAATTAATTACAAGTTTATTTACAAGATAATTAATAATTAATAGTAATGATGATAAGGAAATAAATTATTTATTGAGAAAAGAGAATAAAAAATGCTAAAAACCTATTTTTATATTTTTTAGTTATTTAAAAAGGCATTAAAATGAAACCCTATTTTTAAACTAATTTGATTATTAAATTTATTTACAAACAATATTAATGCGTTAAATTAATTAACATATTTTTTAGTTTTGATTTCTGATTTTATTATTGTGAAAATTATATTTTTGTGAATTAAATAAAACAAAAGAAAGACAATTAAAATAAAAAGAAGAAAGAAAAAGGAAAAAGAAAATGCAAACCATGGGGGTGTTGGCCCTTTTTTTTGAGGTTAATTTGCAGCAATTAGGCCCATTGAAATGCAAGGCCCTTTGGACTTTCTGGGATTACGTGTGCATCAGTTGACCAGTGTGCATGGTGGACTGCTTTTGTGACCATTGGATTGATCAATCAGATTGCATGGCAAGCAGAGGAATATGGAGTTGCATGGTAGCCTTTTGGAAGCGTACTGCACAGAATCATGTTAAAGGAAAAAATATTGAATAAAGTTGGGGACCTGGGAATCGAACCCAGGTCCCTGCGTTGACCATGTTAATGCTTTGCCAGTTGTGCTGTCTGCGTGCTTTGATAATATAATGGAGCACAAATATTATAATGAGAAAATAAAAGCTAATGATATAAAACAATAAAAAACGCGCCAGATTCAAATAGTCCAGTCACATGATGACACACCAGCTTCGTCTTCTTCTTTCTGCAAAAATATCAAACAAGTAGCGGGGGTTTTAAACCCCCACTAAGTAGCACAGTGAATAATAACGATTAGCTCCTGGGCAAAGATAAAAAAGGCGCGAGGTGATGATTGTGTTCGTATGGAGGTCACGAGTCCATTGGCATAGGTTTTATAGCCTGGTTTTTCCATATGCGTAAACCCCCAAATTTGAAGCTCTGAAACCCTAAAAAGCTCTCATGGTAACTTTGCATACAGGCAATATTAATTCAATTGGATAACACCATTAGCTTCAGAGAGATCATATTAGTATAAACCAATCATTAAAATGCATGGAAAATGTCTAGAAATCAAAACACGATTAAGAATAATTTTGAAAGAAAGGTGAATCTGTTCTACCAATTCCCTGTGCGTGGAGACTTGATTTTAATTGGAATAGCTTCCTGGTAATGCCAGGAGTGGATTGGAATAGCTTTGAGGCCTTGGAACGATCTCTAGCTATGAAAACAGTTTTGAGATTTTTTGTGAAAAAATGCAAATGTGTTCTTGAGGTTTCAGCGCAGCTTTCTTGTTTTTTGCATTAGGGTTACGTTTGCATATGTATGAGGAATCATTCTAGGTCAAAAACAAAGCCCATAATCCATTGAATCAATGTTTTTAATATTTGATTTTCAAGCATCTTTTTCAATCTTTTTGTCATGAAAAACATGCCTATTTTGGAAGATCTTGCCTCTTGATGTGGTACACGAAATCTCTAGGTCATGATGAGGGAATATGCTGCACAAAAAGATTTGGAAAACATGTTTTGCTATTTTTGTCATATTTAATTTTAATTAAGTGAATTAATAATAATAATAATTCAATTAATTAATAAAAAATGATAAAATAACTCCCTTGGATGTCAATGGGTCGTGCATAGCTTTTGGGTGATGATTCTTGGAAGAAATTGTGGCCCATTAGCAATTTTGAGGCATTTGAAGCAAAGTTGACTTTTCAAAATTCCCAAAAATTTCCCAACTTCGACAAGGCATATCTTGCTCAATTTTTAAGATTTGATCATGTTCTTGGACATTTTGGAAAGGTCTTGAAGTCGTCTAACCAATGCCTTTGGTCCCATGTCATTTTGATTTACCAATCTCAAGTTATGGTCTTTGACTTAAAGTGCCTTTTTGTTGACTTTTGAAAATGACCTATAATGTTGAGATTGATAACTTTTTGTGAGAGTATTTCTTGGATTTGAAGTGTGAAGATGAGTTGTAGGAAATTTCATTCTCTTCAAAATGAGCTTTAGATGGAATTTTTCTGATAAACCATGTGGAAGTTATGCCTTGGTCAATTTGTAGTTGACTTTTTCAACTGTCCAAAAATAGAAACTTTTGCATCTTGAGACTTTTTGAGCCATGCTTTGAGAATCATGATCAAGAATTGATCAAATGATGTTTGTGGCTTCAAAATAAGATGTTGACCAAAATTTTTGACTTTTGACTGTCAAATGACCATTTTGCCCCTACAGTTGATTGTGAAGCAATTAAGGTTTTTGACTGTGCAATTTTGTGCTGTGAGTCTTGAAACTTGGCATATGGATGCTTGACAATGTTTATAGGCATGTGGGAGTTGTTTGGACCCTTGGAAGCTTCAATTTCTTTGCCAGAACTAAAACCCTAATTTTTGACTGTTGGGAGGCAATTGGACTGTGCAACTCTTGAGAGATTTTGAACCTTGGCCTTGGCAAATTTTGAAGAATATGGGAGGGCAAATTTTGGGGTGCAACAGAGCCCAACAGGGTTCCTTCTTGACATCCCAAAAAGCATCAGACTGAGGCATATGAGAGATGAACCACCGGTACAACAGAGGCGTGCAACAGATAATCATTCCCCCGTGATAATAATTCTGAAGATGAATAGAGTAATAAGCATCACCCAATAATGTAGGAACTGGGTTTCCCATCATGAAGATCCTGATAGCATTAATGTCAAAAAACCTGTCCACATTAGGAAATAAGAACAACCCGTAAGCAAGTAGGGCAAAGATGCCATTTGGAGATGTGACCGAATCTTGTCAGAGATGGGCTTAAAGATGCCATCCGAGAATGTTTGTTGAACTGTACGTTATAGGTGAGTGGGTGAGTATCAGAAAGGTATCCATGTTTGGAACGTCTCTGAGCTGGGGGTCTGAATAAGCAACAGATTAGCATCCGTGTCGGGAGGCATCCGTAAACTGTTTTCAGAAATCCTTGAAGTTCGAAACTTGCTAAACTTATCCTGCGAAGGGTAAAATATTAGCTGAAACACAAAGTTATGATGTATGATGCAATGTATGTGTTATATCAATGCTTATGATATATAAATGTAATGAATGTGCATGTAAGCTGATTAGTCGTCTTGCCGAGGAAGATAAATCCTGGATAACAGGAGATAATAAAATCTTTGACCGCCGTTGGGGAAAGTAAATCCCTGACTGCCACTGGGGATTGAAAATCCTTTAATTGTTGAAAATGAGAAGTCCTGGGACCACTGTTGGGGAAATCAGGAGTTTGGGTTGTATGCCAATCTACTGGGGATTCCTGTTTTGAGGAGATCTTCGTCTGGGAATATCTGAAAAACTATGTGAGGAATTGAGAATGAGAGTCTTCATTCTGCTTGGGGAATTAGTGTTGAGGAGCCAAGAACAAGAATCTTCGATCTGCAGGGGATTTGAAATTATGACAAATTTATGCTGAGAGTGAAGAAAGCTCCGGAGAATAAAGGATGAGAGTCTTGATTTTGTTGGGGAGTAAGAACTCTGTGGGGGGATAGCCATACTGTTGCGGAGTGGCTATTCTATTGGAGAGTAAAAACTCAGGATTCTGGAAAAACTTATTCCTGTTTGGAAGAAGTCCAGGTTTAGGTTGTACGCCACTTTGAGAATGAGAATCTTGATTATGTCGGGAGAAACAGAAACTTAGGTGTTATACCACTTTGAGAATGAGAATCTTCATTCTATCGGGAATATCAGGAGGTTGAATTATATACCACTTTGAGAATGATAATCTTCATTCTGTCGGGGAAAATCAGGAGGTTAAGTGTATGGCCATCTACTGGGGAAGCCAAAATGAGAATCTTCATTCAGGTCTTGGGTCAGAAGGTTGGGTGTATGCCAATCTAGTGAGGTTTCAAGAATGAGAATCTTCATTCTGTTAAGGGTCAAGAGCTTGGGAGTATACCAATCTACTGAGGTTTCAAGGATGAGAATCTTTATTCTGTTAAAGGTATCAGGAGCTTGGGAGTATACCAATCTCTTGAGGTTTCAAGGATGAGAATCTTCATTTTATTAACGGTATCGGGAGCTTGGGAGTATACCAATCTCTTGAGGTTTCAAGGGTGAGAATCTTCATTCTGTTAACGGTATCAGGAGCTTGGGAGTATACCAATCTCTTGAGGTTTCAAGGATGAGAATCTTCATTTTGTTAAGGGTATCAGGAGCTTGGGAGTATACCAATCTCTTGAGGTTTCAAGGATGAGAATCTTCATTCTGTTAACGGTATCGAGAGCTTGGGAGTATACCAATCTCTTGAGGTTTCAAGGATGAGAATCTTCATTCTGTTAACGGTATCAGGAGCTTGGGAGTATACCAATCTCTTGAGGTTTCAAGGATGAGAATCTTCATTTTGTTAAGGGTATCAGGAGCTTGGGAGTATACCAATCTCTTGAGGTTTCAAGGATGAGAATCTTCATTCTGTTAACAGTATCAGGAGCTTGGGAGTATACCAATCTCTTGAGGTTTCAAGGATGAGAATCTTCATTCTGTTAAGGGTATCAGGAGCTTGGGAGTATACCAATCTCTTGAGGTTTCAAGGATGAGAATCTTCATTCTGTTAAGGGTCAGGAGCTTGGGAGTATACCAATCTCTTGAGGTTTCAAGGATGAGATTCTTCATTCTGTTAACGGTATCAGGAGCTTGGGAGTATACCAATCTTCTGAGGTTTCATGGATGAGAATCTTCATTCTTGAGAGAAACAGAATTTTAGGAGCTTCATTTGTCCATTATTCTGCTGGTGAGTTGTTTCCGTTTGAGATTCAGTAACTTGTACGGAATTCAACTGGAGTAAAATTTTTGTCGAAATTTAGGAACTTGTCCGTAATTCGACTGAAGAAAAGCTTTGTCGCTTGAATTTGATTGTACCTTTCCTGAAAGGTAAAGGTTAGTGGCATATATCAAATAATGATGTTCTCAAAATAAATGAGATCGCGTTGCATGATGTCTTAATGCACGGAGGTGTAATGTTTTTCAAGACAACCTTTCGCTGGGGAAAATAAATCCCGAGCTGATGAAGGAGAAAAGAGTTGGATTCTTCATCTCTGGTAGTGAAGAGAATCAGAATAAATCGCTGAGAGATTTATCTGAGATATCAAAAACCTGGAATATCTTCCACTGGCATAAGAATTAGGGAGATCTTAGTGTTGATCTGACCAAAACAGAGAGGCTCTTGGATTAACTTTAATTCAACCGGATGATGGAGGAGTTTTTGATGATCATAACTTCCAACAGGTGATGAAGGAATTCTTGACAATCGTAACTTCCAACAGGTGATGAAAGAATCTTGGACGATCAATCTGAGTATGTTATGAATGTTACTGAAATGTAATTTGTTTCGGAGAATAAATCCTTGACAAGTGTTGGGGAAATAAACCCATGACTGCTGGTCTACTAGAGAGGTGATGAACTTCTCAAGGACGCTTGAATTTCTTTTCAGAAAGATTTCGGAGAGATTCGTCACTGCCCCTAGTATCAAATGATTGTGGCACTGCCAGGAAATTTGGACTGTACGTGACCCTTTGATGAGATTGATGTTTTAAATTCCCCAAGTGATGGTTAAGGATACTTGCCCCAGGTTATTCTGTATTTGAGAGATTTCTTGAAATCTTGACTGGACTGCCCCAGGTTTAATGGATGTTGAAAGATTTGTTGAAATCTTGACTGGACTGTCCCGGGTTTACTGGACAATACCATATCAAATCCCCTTTTGTTGATGGGAGATTTTTGCAACATGAGTGTCAACCCACTTGAATTGATTTTATTCACTGAGAGAGCTTTCGTTCCTCCGAACATTTATTGTTGTGAATTTCTTTGCTGTCAAACAAATAACCACGTGCAAACAACGATATTCAAATAATGCAAAGTTTTATGCTTGTCTCGAAGTTTTGAAAAATCTGTTTTTTAGCAGAAAACTTTTTATAAGACAAATTCAACACAAGATTTAGGGCAAAGTCTTACAGGAGTCAGGATACCTTTTGTAACAGTATGCTTTCGAACTAAGCCATGCTTCAATTAGGACTTTTGAAGGGTTGTAATGTGGCTTGGTTCACGATTTAAGAAACAAAAGATAAAGGCTCAAAGTATATTTGTACCCACCCGCTCTTCATGATGTTCTTCAATCCTAAACTCAGTTAAATGTGCGTCGAACTCTATTCGAGTTTGGAACGACGTTTTGGTGATGGTTCACATAAGTTGGATTTTGTGGGAAGGAAGTCATCATTTTTTTTGCGACATTTTTCATGTTGTTGAGGATTTATAACGACCTCTTTCTTTTTGATTTTGTTATCCCTAATTTTTTCCTAACTGTTCTTATTTTTGAGATTACAGTCAGCGGGATGCCCCAGCTTTCTTAAGCCTCCTTTGGTAGGTTTTGGCTCAGTGGGCTTTTCTCTTTTGACAGATAATGACTGCCTATGAGATAAGGAACCATCATTGTCTTTTGGTTCCAAAGGAATGTTTTTGATGTTATTCGTTGCATTACGAACTGAGAGTTTGCAACTTCAATGCGCATTTTTTGAATTAACTGAGAGACTACCCTGCCCCAGGTTTAATCAAAGGTTTCAATTTGTGTTTAAAACAAAAAAAAACTTCTACTTCTTTGGCTCGGAGGGGTTGACTAGGGATTATCTTCCTTATAACTCCAGTGTTTAGGGTTTGAAAGAAACGCCTGTACATCGTCAGCAAGGTCTGTCCAAAAGCATATTGTATGAGATTACGGTATTGTTTCGTCATCCTCCCTCTAAAGGCTTGTAGCTTTTTTGCAAGAGTTAAATGTCATAAAGAAAGTAGAAAGCATAATTCAAGAATAGTGAAAACGAATGGATGAGTTCAAGACAAACATATGCAATGCATTAATGAAACAGAGTCTGACATCAACAAATAATTGTTTGAATAACAAAAGAAATTACAACTTGAAAATTCAAATGAAACAAAAGTCTCTTAGTTCGAACTTGTCATTTCAGGTGGAGAACCCTCAGCGGAAAATTTTCATCTCGCCATCCGGCATGAATTTCAGCACTCCATTGTCAATCAAGTCTTGAATTTTGTTTTTCAAAGCCCAACAGTCGTCGGTGTCATGTCTAGGACTATAGGAGTGGTATAAACAAAATGTGTCGGGGTGATAGCTAGGAGCAGAGGTATTGGGCTTCCGAATAGGATCCTTTAAAGCAGTCAGATTGACCTCCAACAAGTGTTCCAGTATTAGAGATGATGGTATGTCGGTCTCAGTGAACTGTCTTCCAGACGTATTTTGCTTACGCTGATTACCCCGATGACGTTTGCGAGGTTTTTGTTGGGCTTGTGACCCTGAAGCAAGCTGAGGAGCCTTTCCCTTGTCTTCTTGTCTCAAAGGAGGTTGAATGATGACTTGATCTTCAACCCTAGTTGCTTGCCCCACTTGGTTATCTTGAAGCAGTTTGTTGATGAGAACCCTGAGCTCTTCTTGTCTTTGAGCCAGATCTTGAATGAGAGCCATCTGGCCCACCAGTTGTCCCATCATCTGGATCTTCATTGTTTCCAGCTCAATCTGTAATTCTTCCAACTGATCATTCATGACGTCGCCTGGACTCCCTAGGACCATGCCCCTTGTGAGGAGAGCTTTCACCTCTTCTTGCCCCTGGGACAGGTTCAAGAACATTTCCTGAAGTTGAGCGTTTTGAGCCTAGATATCTTCGATAGTCCTTTCTAGTGCTATCTCTACTGAAATAAACAGTAGGAGAATAAGGAAACCTGAAAGGGAAAACCTGTCATGATGTGGATGCATGTTATGTGGATGCATGTTTTTTCAAGAATCTCGCGGGGTAAACACAAGAAAATGTTAGAGTTTGAACTTTGATCAGCATCTTTGACTGGAGAACTTTGTATCAGTGGACGTCTTTCCATGAGAATCAAGCTCACCATGTCAAGTGGGTCATAACCCTCGGTTCAAGTTGGTGCACTTGATCTTTGACAGCGTTTGTTTAGAGGAGAATCCTCTTGCCCTTTGGTAGACGTCTGGTTCAACGTGACCCTGCATCAAAGACCCTTGAGACCCTTGAAATGGTTATTGAAAATGTTATGGTATGATGTTATGATGTTATGTACAGGTATGCAAAAGTAAGTAAGTGTATATACAGACAATCACATTCACACAAGGCAGACAAGTCCTTAGGTTTAGGCTTGCATGGGGTTCGTAGGTAAATACCTTTTTGAAGTTAGTTGGTTTAACCTGTCCTAAAATAGAAACCGGGTTCTAAGGAGCTCAATATCACTGGATTTTTTTCTGTGTTCATTGTTTTGGTTTAGCCACTTAACTGGCGACCAAAATATTCCAAGAAAACAATCCTCAATGAGTGTAGTATCGTGTATCTACCAACTTCGGACTGTACCAAAGTCGGTCATCTCACTACCCCTAAAAAGGCCAAGATGGTCAAGTAAGGTTCTAAGAGTTCGTTAGTGCTTCATGACATCACTCAGCGGCCCCATATTTTCTTTGATTGACTCAAAGGCTACCGGTACCCACAAATATGTCACACTAATGTAGCCACTACTTCAACCATGTCGGTATACCCCGCACAGTTCCCTCACAGTTTATTGCTACTTACCTAAAAGGTGCCCCCAAATCCAGGTGTAGGATTTAAAACAAACCCAAACAAGGAACCCAAAAAGTAAAGCAATCAAAGCAATCAAGGTAAGCATGTAAAGGTGATCTAAAACCCTAAGGTAACCCCACTTTTAGAAATAATTCCCCAGCAGAGTCGCCAGTTCTGTGATACAGTGGGAGAACTGACTTGGGTTTTTGCATTTGTGTTTGCAAATGTTTCGGTTTAGCAAGAGTTGCCACCGACTTTTTATTTTATCCAAAGAAAAGGTCAAAAAGCACAGGAAAGACCTTTGAGATGTTTTCTTGGGTTCGGGGGGTAGATTATGAAAAGGGAAGGTGCTAGCACCCTTTTCATCCATGTTTTTCCATGGGCTCTTAGTTAATTGTTTTAGATCACTTGCCTTTTCTTTTCAATTGTTTGAAATGGTGTTTTGTGTGTGTGGTTTTGAAAATGTTTTGAAAAAGATGCCTTGTCTAGGCAACCTTTGTAATAATTCTTGTTTGAATATATACAAAGGTGTGTGTCTTTTTGAAAAGATATTTCAATGTTTTGAAAGTTGTTTTGAAATTGTTTTGAAGTTGTGTTGTGAAGTGTGTTTGAAAATGGCAAGGATGTTTTGCAAGATTTTTGATCAAGTAACTAAGAGTTGTCTACCCTATTCTACTCAAAGATCTTTCTTATGTTTTTAACCCTTTTTAACAGTGTTGTTTCACCATTGTATTTGGTGAACAACCTTGTGTTAGGATGTTAAACGGGACAGACGCGGGTCATCGTATACAATCATTGAAGGCAACTTGTGAGACGCTCTAGCAATTTTTTAAGGGACGAGATTGTTTTATCGAAGGCAACATCGAGGGTCATCGAGGGACTACGATCTTTGTTTATTGAAGGGGCGTTTGTCAGAGTGTCTCATACTCGAGGGACATGATTGCATTTTCCGAAGCAACGAGCGAGGTTACCCTAGAGGTGCAAGTGTGAATTGTGTATCGATTTTCATGCATTTATCTTGTATTAGGTCATCTAGCGATTGATTTTGAATCTTCGCATACAAACCCTAATTACTATACAGTATATTGAAAGCGGTAAATTGTGGGAATTTAAAGTCTAAGCTATTACAAATAAGTATCCGGGGATGGGGGTACAATTGTTTACAAATGGGGATGAGTCTTATCAGAATAATAATGTCCAAGTATTATGTTACAACCAAATTGAACTGTCGCATTTTCAATGTAAAATTATAACAAAGTATAAGATAATGAAAATCAAAGAAATATGAGACGCGTATATTCATTTACAAATGATCAAATAAAAATTTAACCTAGTGAAGATTAAGTGTGATTATCATTTTTTGTGTTTTTTATTGATTATGAAAAGAAAAGTTTTAAAAGAAAGAAGAATTATTTTAATTAAAGTTTCTATCATTTTTGTATTTTTTAAAGAAAACAAGATAAAATCTTTATCATTATTGTATTTTATTAAATATAATAATTATTAAGGAAAATTATTAAGAAAATTTATACGAAAATTTAATATGTTTTTTTTTCATTTAACAAAAGAGAAAAAGAATTAGATTATAAAAAATGAAAATAAAGTGATAAAAAAATTATTAGTTTTAACCAAAATGGAATTAAAAAGAATGATGGGCCTTAGAAATGTTGTTAACGAGCAGGCCCATTTGGAAGAAGGGGAGAAAGGGCCAGAAGGAGCATAAGGGGTGGGGCGCGCTTAGTAGAAATGAAGTGGGCTTAGCATAGTTGTTTGGGACGAAGGCCCAAGTGGATGTTGAAAAAATTTTGTTAGGGTTAACTCAGTTGTATTCTGAAACTAGGGTTTACAGTTTTGGCACACAGCGGCGCCTCCTTCTTCTTCATTCTCTTCGTCGTTCTCAAACCAAATGAGCTTCTGATACTCTCCATGCCCTAACCACCGGAGCGTTGCCTCCCATCTCTCTCGTCTTCACAACGGTCCATGTTGATTGTGCTTGAACGGTACAAATTTTATCTTATTTAGGTTTTTTACAGTTTCAACGCTTGATTCTTGCATGTTTATCGTTTGCAATGTTTTAATCTTTGATGTTTATGTTGTGAGATGCAGCGAAAGTTTGAGGGAAAGAGATTATACCTTTGGCGTTTCTTCTGGGTTGAAAACGGAAAAAGAGAGAGAGGCGTGAGACCGGTGGCGCTCCTTGGTGGCCAGACGGAGGGAAGATGAAGATGACTGCCTTTCTGGTATTTCTGTATCTTTTGACTTCTCTTTGAATCGTTTAATGATGAGACTGCTCTGAGAACTGTTTGTTGTTTGGACTTTTATCGATGTTTGATGATGATTTTGCTCTGAGAACCCTATATTGTTTTTACTTCCAAGATTCTTCCTCTTTCTCTTTGCTGAATATGGTTGATGATGATGAATTCTTGTTTCTGAATCGTGTTACTTCTTTGGGTGTTTGAATAATGATGATGATGATGAATTCTGAGATTAGCTATTGTTGTTGATCTTCATGTTGTTTGAAACTTGTTGGTGATAGTTTTGGCTTGGACTGTATGTTTGGCCTGGACTTGTATGTTTGGCCTGGACTTGTGTGTTTGGCCTGGACTTGTGTTGTTAGTTTCACAGGTTTGTCATTGGTTTTAAACTTTGGATAAGTTTGAAAACAGGCTTGTTTTGGACTTACAGGTTTGCCATTGGTTTTGAGCTTTTGAGAGGTTTACAGTTTATGCAAGTTTTTGAGTTTGGCTTACAGGTTTTTTTTGTAGTTGGGCAGGCTGTGACCAAGTTGCAGTTTGTGGCTTTTTGACAGCAGCTCTGAGTTTGTTTTGAGCTTTGTAGGTTTGCAATTTGTTTGTGTTTTGGATTTGGAAGCAGGCTTGCTTCTGGTGTTTGAGATGCAGGTTTTGTTTTGTTGGTGAACCAGTTTGTGGTTTTTATTTTTTGACTTCCCGTTTGGAGGTTATGTAGGGTGTTGTTTAAACAGGTTTGTAAATTTGTGTTTTTGAAACAGGCTTGCTGTTTGTTATCTTGGAAACAGGCTTGCTGTTTTTTTTAGCTTACCGGTTCTGTTGTGTTTGTAAGTGTGATCGGTGGGAATAGAACTGACTGTTTTGGAATGCTGGTTCGCGTTTGTGTTTGCTTTCGCAAAATGTCGCGGTAAGCAAGAGTCGCCACCGTCTTTTATTTTATCCAACAAGGAAAGGACAAAAGCACAGAAAAATTCCTTTTCGAGATGTTTCTCGGGTTCGGGAGGTAGATTATAGAAAGGGAAGGTGTTAGCACCCTTTCTATCCGTGGTTATCCACGGGCTCTTAGGTACTTGCTCACTATGTTTTCAAAAAGTTTTGCTTTTCTTGTGTTCGTGGGTTTTGAAAAGAGTTTTGTTTGAAAACTTCGATTTAACTCTTGTTTCTGTCCTCAAGAGTGTATGAAGTGTTGTTGAAAACTTTTGTTTGAAAAGTGTAAGTGCGAAAAGTTTGTTTTGTTTGAAAGAGCAAGTACCTGAGAACCTCTACCTACTCAAAAGGAATTTAGCTGTGTAAATGTCCTTTAGACAGTACTATCCCACTATTGAGAAGTAGGTAGCACCGTCGTTGGAGTTTTCGGGTCAATTCGATTAAGGGACATGTGGTCACTAAAGCAATGTTAGGACGCCTTAGCGGTAACCCTAATGTCTTAGATCATTTTATCCGAGGCAACCGTTTCGAGGCAACTTATGATCTTTGGACAAGAGGGCGACCTCTAAAACTTCCTATACTCAATGACCACGTTCGAGGCAACCAAATGAGGCGTACCCTAGGAGTGGCATGTGCAAATGTGTCAATTTTCAGTTATGTTATCTTTGTACATGTTATGGTGAGCTACAGTTGATTTTAAGTTAAGATAGATCTTGTCATGCATAGCCTATTATTCATACATCTAGCAGTTAATGGTTGCGGAAAATAAAACTAAGCTATTACAAGGCGTCGGGTATTTACATCGCCAAAAACAAACCCTTGAAAAAGTAAATGCGGAAAAGTAAATGAAAGCGGTAAATAAAAGTCCTAAGTCCCAAACTATTACGTCCTCGGAACAATTACATTATTGGATAAAGGAATATGAATCAAAAAATCATACGCGCGAGAAAAATTGAATCGGAGAGTTTTTTAGGGTTTTGGCCCTTTTTAAGAAAGAAGGAGATTTTTTTTGTTATTTTGAATTTAATTAAATTAAACCTAAACTAATTAATTACTTAAATAAAAGAGGATATTTTTTGGGTTTTTGAATGTTTTAAGGAAATAAAAAATAAAATGATTAAATATATTAAAAACCTAATTCTAATTAATTTTTAATTTATTGCAAAAGATATTAAAATTATGCCTAATTAGAAACTAAATTAATGAAGTTATTTATTTACAAAAATAATGAAATAGTAAAATTAATTTTAATAAATAAAAATATTATATTTTTTTGTTTTCTGATTTTTATTAAGAAAATGTTAATTATTTTTGTTAGTAATTAATTAAGAAAATAAATCAAGTAAAATAAAAAATATAATGAAAGAAAATAAAAAAAAGGCAAACTCAGGGGGTCTGGGCCTAGCAAGGGGGTTGACTCAGCAATTTTCCAGGCCCATTATGCTTCAGCCTCGTTGACCTTTCCAATCCAGTGTGCGCCTCTGACTAGGGAACATGATGGTCCCTTCATTCCTGGCCACCAGATCTGGCCTGAAGGCCTTCTGGCGTGTTGATATTTGCAAGCGTATGGTGGATCCCCCTTTGAATGTCACATAGAATCACCTGAAGAAAAATTGAATAAATGTTTTGGGGGACCTGGGATTCGAACCCAGGTCCCAAAGGCTAATGCTTCAACCTGCTTGCCAACTCAACTGCGCTGCTTCTTTGTTATTATAATAAGAAGAAACTATTATATATGAAAACAATCAAAACGCTGTAAATAAAAAAAATAAAGCGCGCGTTTTTTAAATAGACCAATGGGAGGGCGACGTGTGGTCGTCTTCTTCCCCAAACTCTGGTTTCATTACCTGCGGATTTTTATCCGCAAGAAGTTTCGTGGCTCACTCCTAAAATCTTCCCTAGGCTGCAAAAATCAACTCCAAGACCATGGTTTGATTTGTCTGGGTCTCGTGAACACATCCATATCCATCAATTGTCTTGATTTCACCTGTAGCAAAAATACCCCAAAAACAACTTTCCAAACCCTAGGTTCGGTTCTATGATTACAGGCTACCAAAACGATATCAAATAATGCAAAAACGTTCTAAAGGGAACGATAAACATGATGGTGTCAAGATTTTGTCATAAAAACGCATGAATGAGAGGTTGTATTTCCATGTTCAGGGTCGAGTTCAAGACGACTTATAGTGAGATGTAGGTGATGAAAATGCCTGGTTTTTATTGTTGTAGCACCACTGGATGTCAAGGAAGAGAGCTGCGTTCTTCTTTTTGTCTGAAAGTGTCTCCAATATCGTTCTTGATATCACACTTTTCCAAGGATTTTTGCAATTTTCTCTGGACGTTTTAGCAGTTCTTAGGTCGTGGGTTAGGTTTGTGTGCCTTGTGTGAATATAAGGCAATGATTTTAGGTCAAGAGTTGGGCCAATATCCATGTACATTCAAGGTTTAGGATTTGATTTTATCACCATTGTTAACCTTTCTAAATATGGCCAAATCTGAGATTTTTTGCACAAATAAGCCTTAGCACGAGTTGGTTGGTTGTCACATGATGTTTGCAAGCTGTACAAATAACAAAGATCCCTTTTCAATAATTTTTGGATTTTATTTGATTTAATATTGATTAATAATGCATTAAATCAATAAAAATGAAATAAAATAGAAAAATAAATGTTTGGTCATGAAATTAAGCATGGGACACGTGTGTGGCATGACAAGACTAAATCAAGTGGAAAAAAGTTGGCCCTTTTGTCAAAAATTGGAGTTTTGAGGATAGTTGACTTTTGGCAATTTTGGAAAAATGCCCAACTTCAGCAATGCATAACTTCCTCAATTTTTAACGTTTGGAGGTGTTCTTGGACTTTTTAGAAACCTTGAGATGTCCTCTAATCAACACTTTTGGTCCCATCTCATTTTGATCTTCCATTATCAAGTTATAATCTTTGGCAAAAAATGTGTTTTTGTTGACTTTCAAAAATGACCTATAATGTCCAAATTTGTAACTTCTTGTGAGTACATTTTCTGATCTTGGGGTCTGAAGATTGATTGTAGGAAATTGCATCCTCTTCAAAATTGAGCTTTGGATGGGTCATTTCTCATAAAGTATGAGAAAGTTATGATTGGTCAAAGTTGAGTTGACTTTTCCTACAAAACCCTAATTTAGGAACTTTTGAATCTTGATGAATTTTGAGCAATCCTTGATGAATCATGATCAACCCTTGATCAAATGATTAATTATCCTTAAAAAATAAGAGGTTGAGCAAGAATTTTGACTTTTGACTGCAAAATGACCATTTTTCCCTTGCAGTTGACTGTAGATCAAATGGAGCTTTTGACTGTGCAAATTGGCACTTTGAGTCTTGAAACTTGGCATGTAGGTGCTTGAGAATGTATATAGGCCTAGGAGACTTGATTGAACCATTGAAAACCCCAAATTCCTTGAAAGAACCAAAACCCTAATTTTGAATTGACTGCCTTAGGAGGTGATTTGACTGTACAACCCTTGAGCCATTTTGAGCAATTTGAAGATCATTCTTGACAAATCTTGAGGAATATGGGAGGGCAGATTTTGGGGTACAACAGTTGCCCCTGTTCAATTTTCTTAAACCTGAGGATATGGATTGGCTTTCGAGTCTTTCGTGATCCGAAGGTGGAAGATAATTGAACACTAGAGTGCCCAGAAATTTGCACTCGCATGGTGTAATATCAGCGTTATGATGTCGGGAATAGGCTTACAGATGCCATTTGGAGAGATGATGGATAGGAGGATGGGCTTATAGATGCCACCTGGAGATTGTTGGTAGGTAGTTTTGTTTTCGTTGACGGGTTGTCTTCATTGACAGGTTGTCTTCATTGACGGGTTGTCTTCGTTGACGGGTTGTCTCGATTGACGGGTTGTCTCTATTGACGGGTTAGCATCAGAAAAATCTTTAGGAATCAATTTAACTGGATTTGTCTTCTTTGACTGGATTAGCGTCAGAAAAATCTTTAGGAATCGATTTAACTGGACTTGTCTTCTTTGACTGGATTGGCTTCAGAAAAATCTTTAGGAATCGATTTGACTGATTTTGTCTCCATTGACTGGCTTCGCCTTAGAAAAATCTTTAGGAATTGATTTAAACTGATTTTGTCTCCATTGACTGGCTTCGCCTCAGAAAAATCTTTAGGAATTGATTTAAACTGTTTTTGTCTCCATTGACTGGCTTCGCCTTAGAAAAATCTTTAGGAATTGATTTAAACTGATTTTGTCTCCATTGACTGGCTTCGCCTCAGAAAAATCTTTAGGAATCGATTTAACTGATTTTGTCTCCATTGACATAATTTGAGAATTTAACTGCATCTTTCCTGAAAGGTAAAGGTCAGTCATATGCAATGCATGATATGGATCGAGCAATGATGTTCTCAACATAAATGAGATTGTATGATATGATGCGTATATGCAGGTATCATGATGTATGAAAATGTGATGTTTTAGCTGGGGAAAATAAATCCCGGATAGATACTGGAGAATGATGTTGAATTCTTTGCTCCCACTGGGGATGATGAACGAAGGTGATAAACTTGCAGGAGAAGATAACTCCGTTGGGGAATTACTCTGTGGGGAAGAGATGCTCTGCTGAGATTTTAATGATAACTCCACTGGGGATTCCGTTGATAAGCTCTGTTGGGGATTTTTATGATGAACTCCGCTGGGGATAGAAAGAACTTCGTTGGGGATGATATTTCAGTTGCAACATGCTGAGGATAACCCAGTTAGACTCTTGTGAGGATAACCTCTGAATTTGGCTGGGGAGATACATTTGTATTCTGCAGGGGACAAGCTTCCAGAATCTACTGGGTAAGATGATTCAACTCCATTGGGGAAACTTTTTTAGACTGCGCTGGGAAATGGCTCCACTGGGGGTATCTTGTACTCCGCCGGGGAACATTCTTATACTCTGTCGAGGAATATTAAGACTGTCGGGGATGCTCTTTATGCTTGTTGGAGAATATCTTTGTACTCCGCTGGGGAATATTAAGACCTTATGGGAATACCGAGCCTTTTCGGGACTGATGGTAGACTAACTCTGCTTGAGGGAGAGTACGGTTGATTCGTTTCATAGTTGCGAGTCTCAGTGGGGAGAGCTACCATTACTGTCTTATTCTGCGGGGAGTGACGATATCTTGGTCATATTCTTCAACCGAACCTACCTTGGTACCTTGGTGGACAGAGCAACTAGACCTCTCAGACAATTCTTATTGCCCCTACTTCTGATATCACCCGTAATTAGTCCTTTGTTTCGCATGCAAATATTTGTGAGTAGCAATTAATGTTAAATGCATATATCAAAAATGAACATTGGACGTTCTTTGCAAAACAAAACAGATAAAGGAAAAACAATTTGCAATTTGTCTGAAAAATGAACTTGTATTGATTTTGAGGTTTGCCTGTAAATAGGCGTTTTGTACAAGAGGATGACGTCCTAGTAAGAGAACTCCACCGAGCAAATAGAATTTATACAGTTTGTGAAAAGAAAACAAAACAGCTATGTGAATAGTCCCAATGGGTTCCAACTCTGCTATTGCCCTTATATCTTCAAGCATCTCATCACTTTGCTTCTTAGTTGGAGATGAATCTGATTGACTGGTGTCGTCTGAGCCTGATAGTCGATACCGAAGTCCGGATGCGAGGTGATCCAATGAGACATAGTGTTACGCCTTAATCCCTAACTTTTGCCTGGACCGCCCTTTCGGGTTTTCAGTCCACCGGGATACCCATTTTTGCCCAAGCCGCCTTTTCAGGTTTTCGACTTGCCGGGTGTATAGATTTTTTTTTATTTTCATCCCTTATTTTTGCCCGAACCCTTTTGGTTCGCCGGGAAGCTCTTATTTTTGCCTAGGCCAGTCAACCTAGCGGGTCTTTGATTATGCGTAGTATCTTTTTACTATGTCTGCATTGGTGGGGTGAGGAAGGTCGTCACCATCCATGGTGGTTAGAATCATCGCTCCTCCTGAGAAGATGTTCTTAACCACAAATGGCCCTTCGTACGTAGGGGTCCATTTGCCCCTGGGATCACCTTGAGGTAGAATGATGCGCTTGATTACCAGATCCCCGACTTGATACTCTTGTCGTCTGACTTTCTTGTTAAATGCCTTGATCATCCGTTTTTGGTACGTCTGACCATGACAAATAGCAGTGAGTCTCTTTTCGTCGATTAGGTTTAGTTGATCAAGCCGGGTCTGGATCCAGTCATCTTTGCTTAAGCCCGCATCCTTCATGATCCGGAGAGAGGGTATCTGAACTTTAATGGGTAGGACTGCCTCCATGCCATATACCAAGGAATAGGGTGTTGCCCCTGTTGACGTCCGTGCTGAGGTACGGTACCCATGAAGAGCAAATGGTAACATCTCGTGCCAGTCTTTGTAGGTCACTGTCATCTTCTGCACAATCTTCTTAATGTTCTTATTAGCCGCTTCTACATCCCCATTCATCTTCGGCCGGTAAGGAGAAGAGTTGTGGTGCTGTATCTTGAATTGCTCGCAGAGCTCAGTGATCATCTTGTTGTTAAGATTGGTACCATTATCCGTAATGATTCTCTCTGGTACACCATATCGACAGATCAGGTTATGCCGAATGAACCGTGCCACGACATTTTTGGTTACGGTAGCAATGGAAGCTGCTTCAACCCACTTCGTAAAGTAATCAATCGCTACCAGGATGAAGCGATGCCCGTTGGATGCCGTGGGTCTGATCTCGTCGATCATATCAATGCCCCACATTACAAAAGGCTAAGGTGATGTCAAGACGTTCAAAGGAACTGGAGGAATGTGCACCTTATCAGCATAGATCTGGAACTTGTGACATGTCCGAGAATGCTGATAACAGTCGGCTTCCATTGTTGACCAGTAATATCCTGCCCGAAGGATTTTCTTTGCCATGGTATGTCCACTGGAATGCGTTCCGAAGGTACCTTCATGCAGTTCTGCCATGATCCTTTCTGCTTCAATTTTATCCATGCAATGCAGTAAGGTTGAATCATGGTTACGTTTGTAAAGAATGTCATTGCTGATGAAGAACTTTGCCGCGAATCTTCTCAGAAACTTCTTGTCATTAACAGATGCACCCTCGGGGTATTCTTGAGCTTCAAGGTACCTCTTTACTTCATGATACCAAGGCTTTTCTGTTACCTCTTCGGTCTCAAGATCACAGCAATGTGCAGGTTCATCCAATTTCCAAATAATGATCCGGGGAGCCTCGTTGTCCCATTTGACTCTGAACATAGAAGAAATCGTAGCTAGCGCGTCCGCCAACTGATTTTCCTCTCTTGGGAAGTGTTCAAAGGTTATTTCCTCGAAGTGGGGAAGCAACCTCAACACATACTCCTTGTAAGGAATAAGATTTGGGTGTTTCGTATCCCACTCGCCTTTGATCTGACTGATCACGAGAGCGGAATCTCCGAAGACACTCAGAAACTTAATCCTTAGGTCAATTGCAGCTCAAAGACCCATGATGCATGCTTCATATTCGGCCATGTTGTTGGTGCAGTTGAAACACAGTCGGGAGGTGAGCGGAGTATGAGAGCCCTTAGGAGATATGATCACAGCGCCAATACCGTTACCCAAAGCGTTTGAAGCTCCATCAAAGTGCATAGGCCATCGGGATCCTTCCTCAGGTCCTTCATCCGGTCCAGGTATCTCGCAATCAGTTACTACCATGATATTCTCGTTTGGAAATTCAAAGTTCATAGACTGGTAATCATCCACTGCCTGATGTGCCAAATGGTCTGCCAATACACTTCCCTTGATTGCTTTTTGAGTCGTGTACTGGATTTCATATTCAGTCAAGATCATCTGCCATCTTGCTATTCTTCCGGACAAGGCAGGCTTTTCGAAGATATACTTGATTGGATCCATTTTTGAAATCAATAGAGTAGTGTGAGTCAGCATATACTGTCTTAGTCGGCGAGCAGCCCTTGCCAAAGCACAACAAGTTTTCTCAAGCAGTGAGTATCGGGTCTCACAGTCGGTAAAATTTTTGCTAAGGTAATAAATAGCATGCTCTTTTCGGCTAGACTCGTCATGCTGACCCAGCACACACCCCATTGAGTTGTCAAGTACTGTCAAGTATAAGATTAGAGGTCTCCCTTCAACTGGTGGCATAAGAATAGGTGGCTCCTGGAGATACTCTTTGATTCTTTCGAAAGCGGCCTGACATTCATCGTTCCAACGTACTACTTGATCTTTCTTCAGTAGCTTGAAGATTGGTTCACAAGTAGCGGTTAGGTGCGAGATGAATCGGGCAATGTAGTTCAACCGTCCTAGAAAGCCTCTGACTTCTTTCTCTGTCTTGGGAGCTGGCATCTCTTGTAGGGCTTTCACTTTGGCAGGGTCCACTTGAATACCTTTGTCGCTTACGACGAAACCTAGTAGTTTGCCAGATCTCACTCCGAAGGTGAACTTGTTCGGGTTTAATCTCAGCTTGTACAACTTCAACCAGTCAAACAACTTCTGTAGATGGTCAAGGTGTTCCTCCTCAGTTTGGGACCTTGCAATCATATCGTCGACGTATACTTCAATCTCATGATGGATCATATCATGAAACAGAGCAACCATGGCACGCTGATACGTTGCCCCAACATTTTTCAACCCAAAAGGCATGACCTTGTAGCAAAAGGTACCCCACTGAGTAACAAAAGTGGTCTTCTCCATGTCTTCGGGAGCCATCTTTATCTGATTATAACTGGAGAAACCGTCCATGAAGGAGAATACCTTATGCTGAGCAGTGTTGTCAACCAGAACGTCAATGTGAGGCAGAGGGAAGTCATCCTTAAGGCTTGCCCTGTTCAAATCCCTGTAGTCAACACACATTCGGACCTTACCATCTTTCTTCGGTACCGGAACCACATTGGCAACCCACTGAGGGTAAGAGGTTACTGCTAGGAAACCGGCATCAAACTGTTTCATAACTTCGGTCTTGATTTTCTCAGACATCTCTGGACGCATACAGCGAACCTTCTGTTTTACCGGAGGGCAGTCTTCCTTGGTAGGAAGACGATGAACCACGATGTCAGTATCCAACCCAGACATATCTTAGTAGGACCAGGCAAAGATCTCGACATAGTCATGCAGCATCTGAATCAACTGATGTTTCACACTAAGCTCCAGATTTACACCGATCTTGACTTCCTTCTTGTCTGTCTCAGTACCCAGATTTACCGTTTCCACTGGCTCTTCATGTGGCTGAATGGCCCTCTCTTCCTGAAGCAGTAGTCTTGCAAGCTCACCAGGCACTTCGCAATCATCTTCACCTTCGTCTTCGGCTAAGTTGATCAGATTTTCAAAGTCATAACTGACAGTAGCAGAGCCGTTACCAGTGAGATCCAGAGTGAATGTGGACCTGTATATGTGAGTGTGTGTAAATAGTTGTTTTGCAATATATAATAAAGAAAGACAAGGAGCGCAAAATTTGAAATGCAAGAAACGTCCAATGCTTTTATTAATGATATATGAAAATGGCACACAAAAGCCCTCACAAATGAAGCCACGGTGCCCCGGGTAAGACACCGGGCCATAAAGTTTCAAAACATTGTATGTTACAAATTCAAAACAAAAGAGTTCATTACTGAGTAACAAAAGTAATAGGGACGAAGTCCTTTGCCGTCCAGTTGTTTGGTCCACCGTTGGTCGTAGGGTAGATCCATCTGTCGAATTCAGATTCCTCCACGTCATCTTCGATGGAATTTACTCCCGAGTTGCTGATGAACACAGGAGGTCTTCCAATTCTTGCACTACGAACAGCCCTTTGAGCTTCTGCAGTGAAACCCAAACCAAACTTGTTAGTCTTCTGAGTGAAATCAGGAAGTCGGCCCCAGTTTGCATACTCACCCTTCTCAATAACAGCCCGGGCATCCTTTAAGGAAGCCATCTTCAAAGGAGAATCTTCAATCACAGTCTCAGTTGATTCCAGTGTCTGAGGAACCTCTTCAAAGTGTTGAAATGGGGTCTCAATGAACTCCCCATCCATCTCTATGTACCAGAACGAGTTGAGGTGGCTGACCATGTATCTTCCTCCCCCTATACTGTCACAATCTTCCCTCCGACCGGGTACTTCAGCTTCTGATGGAGTGTGGAGGTCACAACTCCAGCTTTATGGATCCATGGACGACCCAGCAAATAAGAATAGGACGGCCGAATGTCCATCACGTAGAATGTAGAATTGAAGACCTGGGAACCAACCTTGATTGGAATATCCACCTCACCATGCACCATCCTTTTAGACCGATCAAAGGCCCGGACAACAATGTTACTTGGCTTTAGCTCCAAACCTTCGCAATCCAACCTGTCTAGAGCTTTCTTGGGCAAGACGTTCAATGAGGAACCAGTGTCAACCAACACATGTGCAAGAGTAGTGCCCCTGCATTCAATGGAGACATGCAGGGCATCGTTATGGTTCTTCCCTTTAGCAGTCAGATCAGCGTCGGAGAAACCCAAGCCATTATCAACAGTTAAATTGGCCACATAATCGGTAAACTGATCAGCTGAAGTCTCTTGTGGCACGTGGGCCGTCTTCAGGAAGGTAATCAGGGCCTTGGCATGGGCCTCTGAACACAACAACAGTGATAACATAGAAATCTTGGATGGGGTTTGCCCCAGCTGCTCAACTACATTATAATCACTATTCTTAATGATCTTCAGAATCTCTTCCATCTCCTGTTTGGAAGCCTCAACATTGATGGTCTTTGGTGCCTCCGTCTGGGCAGGCATATTAGTGGCGATCCCTTTGCCCCGAGCGTCAGATGACTCGGCGACAGGGGTAGAACTAAGAACTTGATCAGGAATGGCATTAGGCACACTTGTAGGTGTGATGACAATAGGTCTCCGGACAGTTGGTGGCGCAATATCAGGTGAGAAAAGTCTACCACTGTGGGTGACTTTGGCAGGCCCAGTAATGTTGCTGACGTTGGTATCAGCATCAAACTCTTGCTTAACTCCAAGAACATAAACATCTGCCCCATAGTGCCAAGGGACAGCTTTGTAGGATGTATAGGGAATAGGCCCTGGAACAGTGATGATTATGGGTGCAATCTTTTGAACATGCGTAATTCTGACAGGCTTCCTCGAGGGAGCCTTGGGAGAATTGTTGAAAATGGTAATAATGGAAACTTCTTCAGTAGGGGTGGCAGGAACAACAATTTTCTCAAACAGGATCTCCTTGTTATCCATCAGGTTTTGGATGCCTGACTTCAAAGATGGGCAACCAGTAGGTGAAACAGAACACAGATGGAAACCTTCACCATATCCCGGAAATAAACCGGCTAGCAACAGGTTCCTCTTGACGGTCATCAGCGGGGTAACAATATCATCCACAAAGGCTACAAACAAGTCTTCCTCTACAGCATTCACTCCATGCTTGGGCATGGAAGCAGTCACAACATTAGGCCTTTCGGGCACCTCAAACTCAATCTCTTTTGCATCAATCAGGTCTTGGACCTTATTCTTCAAAGTCCAACAATCATCCGTATTATGCCCCGGGCTCTCAGAGTGATAAGCGCAGCGAGCGTTGGGGTTATACTTTGATGATGTAGTATTTGGATTCTTTGGGGCTTCCCTTAGAGTCACCAAATTGGTCTTCAGCAACTGTGGCAATATCTGGGACAAGGTCATGCTGAGACGAGTGAATTGCCTTCTAGGTCTCTCTTCCCTTTGTTGGTTGTGATGTTGAGGAGCACCAGCAGGTTTTGAAATAACAACCGCGTTGACAGCTTGGCGGTGTTCCGGTCTATTCTGTCTTCTTGAGCTGTAGACCGCACTGGACTCTTTCTTAAATGGTTTTTTCTCGGTGCTCGATGAGGCACCCTTCTGTATCTTCCCAGCCTTGATACCAGCTTTAATCCTCTCACCAGTCAAGATAAGGTCTGTAAACCCGGCTGAAGAGTTTCCAATCAAATGGTTAAAGAATGGACCAGACAGGGTCCCCAAAAACATATCAACAAGTTCACGATCAGTTAAAGGTGGCTGCACCCTTCTGGCAAGGTCTCTCCATTTTTGAGCATATTCCTTAAATCCTTCACCCCTCCCTATTGACATACCCTGGAGTTGGGTACGCGTAGGAGCAAGGTCGAAATTATATTGATACTGCTTATAGAACGCAGTAGCCAAATCTTCCCAGTTACGAATACTGGCTCCATCCAGCTGATAGAACCACTCAAGCTGAGTCCCTGAAAGACTGTCCTGAAAGAAATGGATCCACAAATTCTTATCAGCTGTGTAAGGCTAGATCTTCCTTACATATGACCGGAAGTGCAGCTTTGGACAGGAAGCTCCGTCATACTTGGCAAAGGCAGGTGCCTTGAACTTATGGGGAATCACCACCCCAGAGGATAGACCTAGGTCTTCGAAGTCCAGCCCGAGCACATTCTGTATCTCCATGGCGCTCAAGCGGTCCTCCAACTGTTTGTACCTATCCTCAGCAGGAGGATATTGTTCTTCATCATAATCCGTCTCATTTTCGGAGACTACGGGGCTAGGAACCCTTCTTTCTTGTGGAATGTCTTTCCCTCCAGATGAGGTGGTTAGCTCAACTTCATTTTGCAGCCTGTTTCCAAACCTGCGTCCGGTGTTGAACAGGACGGTCCTCTTCTTCTTCTTCTTCCTCTCTTTCAGAATCAGGGTCTTCAAGTCCTGTTGACCCTTAGCCAGGCTCATAACCAACTCTTGAAACTGGGCATTCTGGGCCTGGAGGGCCTTGATAGCTTGCTCAGTGGAAGGTTCAGTAGACATGATGATTGCTGAAATAAACAGCGAAGAAGATAAGTGACCTGTAAAAAGGGTACCTGTTATGCATATGATGAATGATATGATATTTATGTAATGCATTCAAGGGTTCAAAAATTCAAATTCGTTGCAGAAAAAAAAAGAACACACGTCATATTAAAAAGAAATTTGTTTAGTACATAAGTGCCTCATGGGCGAAATATTACAAAATACTTAATGTAAAAAGACATTGCGCATCCTTTTTAGAGCAATGTAAGTGTTGAGGGTCTCTTCCTCGTGAAGTCGGCGGGTGAGCTCCAAAACCTTCTTCTCACTGGCACGCAAGCTGGCTTCAAAAGCATTATGTTCTTCCTTGAGTTGGATCCAACTCTTTTGCATTTCTTCCCATGATGTTGGCATGTCAGGATGTAGAATGGTGTATGGAACCTCTCCTTCCGTAACAGGCTCTTTGATCAAAGGGAGAACGTGAGGATATGGCATCATAAGTTTCTAGGAGCGGGTTCGTACCCACTTGAGGTAAGGCTCAAGGGGGATGGAATTCTTGTGCCCCAGTGTCTTACTATCTACCTTGTTAGGCATCCTCCAAGCTCTGATGAACCTTTGTCGAAGTCCTTGCGCATCGTTGTCGAAGTCAAAAACTATGTCGGGAATCAGCATGTCATGAGGGCCATCCCTCCGAGCATATCCAAATTGTCTCAAAGCTAGACAGGGGTTGTAGGTAATGCCTCCCCTAATTCCAAGTAAAGGAACATTAGGAAATTCTCCACAACGATCAATGATAGTGACATTTTCTCTGGACCGAGAACACCAGTGTACATGAGAATGTGTGAGGGTCATCAATCGTTGTGACCACCTTAAACCATGCTCATTCTTCAAAACTTATTGTGGAAGGTGAGAAATAAACCACCTTTCCAGGAGAGGAGTACAACACATGATAACACCTCTTTTCCTCATTGTTCGTGTGTAAAATGAGTGGAGGATGTCCCTAAGCAATGTAGGTATGGGATTCCTGGACATGAAAATCTTGACAGCATTCACATCTATAAGTTGATCAGGATTTGGGAACAACACCAACCCATAGATAAGGAGTGCCACAATATCTTCAAAGGCCTGTAGGTCAAGAGAATTCCAACATTCTTGTGCCTTCTCAAACAGAAACTTCGCCAAGAATCCCTTGATACCACTTCTGATTTTCCAATGCCCCTTGATGTCAGATGGTTGCAGACGTAATGCTTGAGCAACATCTTCAAGTTTTGGTTCCTTTTCCGTACCGTTGTAGGGTAGTTGACTAAGAATAGGAATTCTCAGAAGTTGAGAAAATTCCTCCAAAGTAGGCACCAATTGATAATCAGGGAATGTAAAACAGTGGTGTGGGAGGTCAAAGAACTGGAAGAGAACTTTCATCATGTCTTCTTCAAAGTTGGTGTTGACTAAGCTGAGGAGTCTACCATGTTTTTCACTGAAGAGAGAGTTCTCGAGAATCCTGGATGTAAGCTCCTTGAGTTGAGGAGGGATCCTTACAAGGTTAACTTGAATTGTTTTCCTGCGGAGAGACTCCATGTCCTACAAAACAAGAACAAAGATGAAGATCCAAACCCTTGAAATGGTTAGAAGATGCATATGATGCTTTATGATGTTATGTACATGTATGCAAAAGTAAGCAAGTGTATATACAGGCAGTCATATTCACACAAAGCAAACAAGTCCTTAGGTTTAGGCTTGCATGGGGTTCATAGGTAAGTACCCTCTTGAAGTTAGTTGGCTCAAAACCTGTCCTATAAATAGTAACCGGGTTCTAAGGAGCTCAATATCATTGGATTGTTTTCTATGTTCATTGTTTTGATTTAGCCACTTAACTGGCGACCAAAATATTCCAAGAAAACAACCCTCAATGAGTGTAGTATCGAGTATCTACCAACTTCGGACTGCACCAAAGTCGGTCATCTCACTACCCCTAAAGAGGCCAGGATGGTCAAGTAAGGTTCTAAGGTCAGTTGATGCTTCAGGACACCATGCGGCGGCCCCGTACTCTCCTTGACTTGACTCAAGGGTTACCGGTACTCCCACACAGTTCCCTCACAGTTTGTTGCTACTTCTAAAGGGTATCCCCAGATCCGGGTTAGGATCTATAGAACTCCGATACAAACCCACAAAATTTAAAGCATACAAAGCATACAATTGAAAACACAAGTGATCTAATCCTAAGGTACAACTCACTTTTTTAATACTCCCCAACAGAGTCGCCAGTTCTGTGATCGGTGGGAATAGAACTGACTTTTTTGGAATGCTGGTTCGCGTTTGCGTTTGTTTTTGCAAAATGTCACGGTAAGCAAGAGTCGCCATCGTCTTTTATTTTATCCAACAAGGAAAGGACAAAAGCACAGAAAAATTCCTTTTCGAGATGTTTCTCGGGTTCAGGAGGTAGATTATAGAAAGGGAAGGTGTTAGCACCCTTTCTATCTGTGATTATCCACGAGCTCTTAGGTACTTGCTCACTATGTTTTCAAAAAGTTTTGCTTTTCTTGTGTTCGTGGGTTTTGAAAAGAGTTTTGTTTGAAAACATCGATTTAACTCTTGTTTCTGTCCTCAAGAGTGTATGAAGTGTTGTTGAAAACTTTTGTTTGAAAAGTGTAAGTGCGAAAAGTTTGTTTTGTTTGAAAGAGCAAGTACCTGAGAACCTCTACCTACTCAAAAGGAGTTAAGCTGTGAAAATGTCCTTTAGACAGTGCTATCCCACTATTGAGAAGTAGGTAGCACCGTTGTTGGAGTTTTCGGGTCAATTCGATTAAGGGACATGTGGTCACTAAAGCAATGTTAGGACGCCTTAGCGGTAAACCTAATGTCTTAGATCATTTTATCCGAGGCAACCGTTTCGAGGCAACTTATGATCTTTGGACAAGAGGGCGACCTCTAAAACTTCCTATACTCAATGACCACGTTCGAGGCAACCAAGTGAGGCGTACCCTAGGAGTGGCATGTGCAAATGTGTCAATTTTCAGTTATGTTATCTTTGTACATGTTATGGTGAGCTACAGTTGATTTTAAGTTAAGATAGATCTTGTCATGCATAGCATATTATTCATACATCTAGCAGTTAATGGTTGCGGAAAATAAAACTAAGCTATTACAAGGCGTCGGGTATTTACATCGCCAAAAACAAACCCTTGAAAAAGTAAATGCGGAAAAGTAAATGAAAGCGGTAAATAAAAGTCCTAAGTCCAAAACTATTACATCCTCGGAACAATTACATTATTGGATAAAGGAATATGAATCAAAAAATCATACGCGCGAGAAAAATTGTATCGGAGAGTTTTTTAGGGTTTTGACCCTTTTTAAGAAAGGAGATTTTTTTTGTTATTTTGAATTTAATTAAATTAAACCTAAACTAATTAATTACTTAAATAAAAGAGGATATTTTTTGGGTTTTTGAATGTTTTAAGGAAATAAAAAATAAAATGATTAAATATATTAAAAACCTAATTCTAATTAATTTTTAATTTATTGCAAAAGATATTAAAATTATGCCTAATTAGAAACTAAATTAATTAAGTTATTTATTTACAAAAATAATGAAATAGTAAAATTAATTTTAATAAATAAAAATATTATATTTTTTTGTTTTCTGATTTTTATTAAGAAAATGTTAATTATTTTTGTTAGTAATTAATTAAGAAAATAAATCAAGTAAAATAAAAAATATAATGAAAGAAAATAAATAAAAAAAGGCAAACTCAGGGGGTCTGGGCCTAGCAAGGGGGTTGACTCAGCAATTTTCCAGGCCCATTATGCTTCAACCTCATTGACCTTTCCAATCCAGTGTGCGCCTCTGACTAGGGAACATGATGGTCCCTTCATTCCTGGCCACCAGATCTGGCCTGAAGGCCATCTGGCGTGTTGATATTTGCAAGCGTATGGTGGATCCCCCTTTGAATGTCACATAGAATCACCTGAAGAAAAATTGAATAAATGTTTTGGGGGACCTGGGATTCGAACCCAGGTCCCAAAGGCTAATGCTTCAACCTGCTTGCCAACTCAAGTGCGCTGCTTCTTTGTTATTATAATAAGAAGAAATTATTATATATGAAAACAATCAAAATGCTGTAAATAAAAAAAGTAAAGCGCACGTTTTTTAAATAGACCAATGGGAGGGCGACTTGTGGTGGTCTTCTTCCCCAAACTCTGGTTTCGTTACCTGCGGATTTTTATCCGTAGGAAGTTTCGTGGCTCACTCCTAAAATCCTCCCTAGGCTACAAAAATCAACTCCAAGACCATGGTTCGATTTTTCTGGGTCTCGTGAACACATCCATATCCATCAATTGGCTTGATTTCACCTGTAGCAAAAATACCCAAAAAAACAACTTTCTAAACCCTAGGTTTGGTTCTATGATTACAGGCTACCAAAACGAAATCAAATAATGCAAAAACGTTCTAAAGGGAACGATAAACATGATGGTGTCAAGATTTTGTCATAAAAACGCATGAATGAGAGGTTGTATTTCCATGTTCAGGGTCGAGTTCAAGACGACTTACAGTGAGATGTAGGTGATGAAAAGGCCTGGTTTTTATTGCTGTAGCACCACTGGATGTCAAGGAAGAGAGTTGTGTTCTTCTTTTTGTCTAAAAGTGTCTCCAATATTGTTCTTGATCTCACACTTTTCCAAGGATTTTTGCAATTTTCTCTGGCCGTTTTAGCAGTTCTTAGGTCGTGAATTAGGTTTGTGTGCCTTGTGTGAATATAAGGCAATGATTTTAGGTCAAGAGTTGGGCCAATATCCATGTACATTCAAGGTTTAGGATTTGATTTTATCACCATTGTTAACCTTTCCAAATATGGCCAAATCTGAGATTTTGTGCACAAATAAGCCTTAGCATGAGTTGGTTGGTTGTCACATGATGTTTTCAAGCTGTACAAATCACAAAGATCCCTTTTCAATAATTTTTGGATTTTATTTGATTTAATATTGATTAATAATGCATTAAATCAATAAAAATGAAATAAAATAGAAAAATAAATGTTTGGTCATGAAATTAAGCATGGGACACGTGTGTGGCATGAAAAGACTAAATCAAGTGGAAAAAAGTGGGCCCTTTTGTCAAAAATTGGAGTTTTGAGGATAGTTGACTTTTGGCAATTTTGGAAAAATGCCCAACTTCAACAATGCATAACTTCCTCAATTTTTAACTTTTGGAGGTATTCTGTGACTTTTTAGAAACCTTTAGTTGTCCTCTGATCAACCCTTTTTGTCTCATCTCATTTGGATATTCCATTCTCAAGTTATAAGCTTTGGAAAAAAGGTGTTTTTGTTGACTTTCAAAAATGACCTATAATGTCCAAATTTGTAACTTCTTGTGAGTGCATTTTAGGATCTTGGGGTATGAAGATGGATTGTAGGAAATTTCATCCTCTTCAAAATGAGCTTTGGATGGGTCATTTCTCATAAAGTATGAGAAAGTTATGCTTGGTCAAAATTGAGTTGACTTTTCCTACAAAACCCTAATTTAGCAACTTTTGAATCTTGATGAATTTTGAGCAATCCTTGATGAATCATGATCAACCCTTGATCAAATGATTAATTATCCTTAAAAAATAAGATGTTGACCAAGAATTTTGACTTTTGACTGCAAAATGACCATTTTGCCCTTGCAGTTGACTGTAGATCAAATGGAGATTTTGATTGTGCAAATTGGCACTGTGAGTCTTGAAACTTGGCATGTAGGTGCTTGAGAATGTATATAGGCCTAGGAGACTTGATTGAACCATTGAAAACCCCAAATTCCTTGAAAGAACCAAAACCGTAATTTTGAATTGACTGCCTTAGGAGGTGATTTGACTGTACAACCCTTGAGCCATTTTGAGCAATTTGAAGATCATTCTTGACAAATCTTGAGGAATATGGGAGGGAAGATTTTGGGGTACAACAGTAAGGCAGGCTTTGAACTTGTTTTTTGTGGGCTCTATGTCCTCTGTTGGACTGCTATGCAGTCTTGCTCTTTTATATCCTTTGTGTTCTTTTACTGTCTTGAACAATAGCCTGCTTTTGCCCAAAACTGCAAACTTTCACCAGTTCTTCTCTTTCTCTCTCTCCATAAGCATTTTCTTGCTTAATATATTTAATTCTGAAAAGCTGCTGGCCAGAAAATGATGATGGCTTTGGACAAACCTTCTTGCTTGTAACTTGGTTTATCTTGCTGCATTGTTGTACTTTCTTTCCATATTATCTGCATTGTGTACTTTCTTTGATAGCTTTGCAACTTAGTTTGACATTTGGTTAATGCATTTGAAACTCAGTTTGCAGTATAGTTTTCTTGGTTAATGTAGCTTTGCACCTTTTTATTTGAACCATGTTTTTTGCATCTAGTTTGACATGCTTGTATTTTATATATTTTATTTTTCTCTCTGTGAACCGAGAAGAGAAATCTTCTTGTGATTTGCATAGAGGAAAATGAAACATGATGAACGTAGCATTTCTGATTCCGGCCGGCAGACTTTAATGATGATTTTTCTTTTTATCTGCTTCTTCTTGAAAATTCTTATACTAATTTCTTTTTCTCTGTCTTTTGCAGGTAAATACCAGTTGGATGATGGAGGACGCAGTAGAAAGTCAAAGATTTCAAGAGATTTAGGCTTAGATTTATTTTTTCATTTATTGTAACCAAATTTCATTGTAAATATTATAAGTTGTATTCCTATAATATTCGAATAAAATTTGTAACAACACTTGAAAATAAATAAAAGTCTTTATCAAAAAAGAATTTTCTACTGTCAAATATTCCAATCTTTCCTTGTATTGTCTATTTAATTATTTAAGACTCTTAAATTAAAATAACTGGAAATGTATCCCAATAACTTTAATCCAGATGAAATAAATAATCAACAAACTTTGCCGTCTCACAACCTTGCATTAATCACAATACGCCTGGTATTCCAATTAGCATATGCGTTGTACAGTTTAAACAAACAAGCATTCCATAAACCTTTCACTCCACTGATCAAACAAATGCCTTAATGTTCCAAACAAAAGTCTCAGTTTTTATCCCAGATAATTAGGTTTTGAGAAATAACCAGTAATCTTGAACAAGCGTAAAAATAATGTAACAGCCAACTGAACTTCTGAGGATTCAGTTTCTTCTGAGAAATGCGAGCGCAAACCCTAATCCTGGATTACTGCCAAAGAAAGATCTGTCTGATCGATTCTTGAGTCAACCTTAACAAATCAGAGAAAACCCTAATTCTGGATTACTGTCAAAGAAAGATCTGTCTGATCAATTCCTGAGTCAATCTCAACAAAATCAGTGGAAACCCTAATTCTGGATTAACTGATAAAGAAGAGTCTGTTTGACCGATTCTCAAGCCGATCTTAAAAATCAGAGAAAAACCCCGGGGTTGTGATTTCTTGTGAAAAAGGGAGGGCGAATTTTGGGGTACAACAATATGCAATACACATGATAACTTTTACTTCATTATTTAATATTTCAAGGGATTTAAGGTTTATAGACATATTGCAAACATCAAAGTAATAAAGCTTTTGAAATACTGAATTTTTTTATTATAATAACTCCAAAATGGATTAAAAGTTTCAATGATCTCAAGTACAAGATGAAAATACAATCTAAAATCCTGAGAAAAAGAACTGATGGAGACCACTCTATACACTGGCGCTTCCCTGTGAGTCTGGCAATATGAGCCTTTAACCTCTGGTTTTCTTCCATATGTCTGATGGCAATCTCCTTCCAATCATCTAAATCAAGAAGTAAGTGATCAACACCTGATTGAGGCTTAGGAGAAAATAAATCCCCTTGCCTCTCCATAGACTCTACCGCTCGACTCTCAAGGATCTCAATCAAGTCACCTTTCTCCTTCAGGTCTGATCTGTAGGAACTCTTTAAAGTTTGGAACTTGTTCTTCCAAGCATCCCTTTCCTGTTGCATCCTAACCAAAGCAAGTTGCAGCTCTTCCAGCTCATCTAATAAAGGAGAAGTGGTCTTCACAAATAGATCAGGCATGGGTGTCTCCTGGGTATATGGCATTTTTAACTGAATGGCTCTCGATCGGATCCATTAAAGATATGGCTCCAAAGAAACAACACCCCTAGGTCCCAAATCCTTCCTACTCTTCTTATGAATGTGATGCCAGGCCTTCACAATCTTCTCCCTAGCTTCCCTATGGTCTTCCCCTTCTTTCAGAAAGAAAATACTCAAATGAATACTATTCGGTTTATCCCTCATCGGATAACCAAGCTATCATCGTGCAAGAACATGGTTATAGTTAATTCCTCCATTTGTACCAAGAAGAGGTACATTAGGGAAACTACCACAACTGTCAATAATCTATATATCCTAGTAAAATCGGTGATACCAATCAATATCCGAGTGAGTAAGTGCCATGATCTTAGGAGCCCAACGGGGGTTCCTTCTTGACATCCCAAAAAGCATCAGACTGAGGCATATGAGAGATGAACCACCGGTACAACAGAGGCGTGCAACAGATAATCATTCCCCCGTGATAATAATTCTGAAGATGAATAGAGTAATAAGCATCACCCAATAGTGTAGGAACTTGGTTTCCCATCATGAAGATCCTGATAGCATTAATGTCAACAAACCTGTCCACATTAGGAAATAAGAACAACCCGTAAGCAAGTAGGGCAAAGATGGCCTCAAAAGCAACTGTACTCTTCATTCTGGAAAAGTAACGAGATTTCTCCAATAAGAACTGAGTTGGTAATCCTCTAATCCCTCCTTTAGTAGTCATATGGGCTTCAACCTCATACTTCCCCAGGTGAATCAAAGCAGCAATCTCATGTGGTTTTGGCTCACCCTCCAATCCAGTAAAAGGCACACGATCGGTAACAGGTAAATCCAATAGATAAGAATACTCCTTCAGTGTAGGCATCAACTGATAGTCCGGATAAGTAAAGCAATGATACATCGGATCATAGAACTGAACCAAGGTCGAGAGAATACCCTTCTTAATCTTCAGCTTCATGAGAGGAATAATGGATTCATACTTCTTCTGAAAGTCTGCAGAACACTTGATCTCGGGAATTAGGCTGATCAACTCATCTATCTTGGGATCCTTGAAACTGTATTTCCCTGTCTTTCTCTTTCCAGAATCCATGGTTGAAAGTGCCTGAGATATTCACAAATAGTCAACCTTTAAATCCCTTGAAATATGGTTTCTTCAAAAGATGCTTATGAGTGCATGGATGCATGATGCAACAATCACACACAAGATCACACATATAGGGTTCATAGGTTCATCGTCACGAGCATGAGGTCGAAGGTATTACCCATAAGGCGTTGGTCTAAAGTTATCATCTTCCGAACAAGGTTCTAGAGGTTCCCAGAGTCTACATCCTTCCTTCGGATATTACCAACTTCCTGATTAACTCGGTAATTAGTAATATTCTCAAGAAAGACTCGTCCGAGCATAGTATCGCGTGACAACTATTTCTGGATTACTCCGTTATAGCTTCCGCACTACACCTAAAAGGCCAAGATGTGTTTGGTATTCTACGGTCCTCAGTTTCAGCAGGCTCCCAGGTCGAAAGCAGTATGTCTTCCCGATTACTCGATAAACGACACTACAGTCAAAGGGGCCTCCACTGAGTGGGGGATCTCATGCCTCCTTTTTTGGGATTACTCCCTCAAAGTTAACATGACTATACCACCCGTCCTATCTTAAATTTTTCCCAAGTCCGGGTATAGGACTTATGAGTAATCACCAAGCACCCTGAAAACCAGGAAAATCCAGACAAACATATATACGACATATAACACATAAACAACAATAGCATATACACATATATAAACAAAGATAGTCTCAACCCACTTAGGGATTGACTAGCAAGAGGTCAATCTTTCCCCAGTGAAGTCGCCATTTTTCTGTAGTGGTAGAAATGTTCAAGACTAAGCCATTGGATTGACTAGACTTTATACAAATCAAAACAAAAATCGCCACTGTGCTTTATTGTTTACAAAGGAATGGGAAAAGAGCTAATAACCCAAAAAGAGGGGGAAAGATTCAAGGTTAGGGGGTTGGTTATGAAAAGGGAAGGTATTAGCATCCTAAACATCTACGGTACTCCGCAGGAACCTCTTTGTAAAATCTATATATTTTGGCTATAAAAAATATTGTGTATATAAAAAGTGGATGGTGGAGGTGAGAAAAGAAGTTTATTTATGATTTTTTCACCCGCCGTGGTTGTGAACCTTTAGTGCCTACGTACCACCTATCGTGCAATAGGGGATCAGGGTACACGTAGTTCCTCTTTTAAAAATTTGAAACACAAATGCGTTGGTTAATTTTATAAGATGAAACATCATTGTCATTGTCCGTGTGGAAAACACACTTACTTCCCACAATCATGAGAAAGGAGAATTCACATCATCTCAAAGTGGAGGATATGGCTTGGATTTTAAAATCAATAATTCCTCACTCAACACCCAAGTGGAAAATATCTCTCTTCACTACACATTGTAGAAGTATAGTTGTTTGCATCACTACAAGGATTGACAAGAGTTTAATCTTTTAAGAAAAGTTTTAAAGGTAAAAAGCCAAAGTGGCAAAATGGTTTGAAATGAGATTGATTGAATTTTAGTCTTCTCACAAAAAATGTCAAGGTATCATTAAGTTGATTGGGGGTTTATTTATGAAAAATGTTTTGAAAATACATGGACATAAGTCCAAGTTTATTATAAAAGTGGTTCAAGTTTAAAACAAGAAGAGTTTTCAAAAGGAGGAAGAATATTTTTTTGAAATTAAAGAAGATGGGAGGAGAAGAAGAGGCTATCCTAAAGCATAAGGTAAAAGATACGGATAAGAACCATCTAACCAATAAGAAGCCAATACTTGACATTATGAGCCAAGATAGAATTCCCATTCCTTGGATTGAAACCAATCAAACAAAGAAATACTAGACCTCTTGAGAGAACCAAACTTCAAGTGTATTAAGTCTTCACAAAAATTGGGCAGAGTAACGGCTGTATACGGGTGAATTCCATATTACAAACAGAGGATGTAATCATAAAAACCTGCACACAAAAACGAACACGCAACCCAATGTCTTGAGGTGAACCTCAAGAACTCCAGACAAAATAATCAGATAAGATCTCCAAGATAGGCCAAGTTTTCTAATCCTAAGTCCAAGTAAAGTCCCATGCTCCATAATGCCAAGGATAGTAACCAAATAGTCCAAGTACCATTAAAGATTTTTTTAGGGTTTATGTCTATTATTAAGTATCTTAAGAAAGAAAAAGGAAAGCTCAAATGAGCAAAGTAAAAACGGCAAGAAAGTAAATGCTCAAATGAGCAAAGATGAAAGTGGCATGAAATGTAAATGCTAAAAGCAAATGATACATAAAGCATAAAAAAGAATAAAAGTATAAGGTAAAATAAGTCAATAATTAGTGGTTAGTTGGATGACCATCTTGAAACTTGCATTTGGAACTCATTAGATGATTGGTAGAACCAAAGCCTCCACACAACAAGTTGCATTTGTTTTTTGTCAAGTATATCATCCATTTGGAATTCTCATAAGTACCATTTAATGATCAACGATGTTTAAGTGATCCGTGTTGATCAAAGGTGTTGTAGATCCATTAGAGGATTGGTAGAACCAAAGCGTCCACACAATAAATCTCAAGGTTATTGGATCAAAGAGATCAAATTAACATACTTGGGGTTGCAATTATAAGTTTGGGCCACGAATGATCATTTATTCGAATTGGGACAAAATTTAGAGTTATGTTAAGCAATCGTAAGTGGACTTATATAGAAGTCGCACCTATTTTAAGGCCAGTCAATAGCAATTTATGCACCATTTATTTTGAGACATGATATAGAGATCATGCTCCAATAACACCTAGTGTAATAAGAAAGGGATAAGATGAAGAGCGGATGGGAAAAATGAATAAACCACTTTTAAATAAAAAATTTAATCAAACTATTATTAAAATCATTCATCCATTTTGGTGGATTTGAACTCAACACCTAAGACCCAATGATGTTAATAAAGTCATGATAAAAAAAATCAACTCAAGACAGCTAGAAAATAATCCCAAAATAATATTATATTTAATATATACATTAAAAGGGTTTAAAAAATGTTTAAAAATCAAAATAGAGGAGAAAAATATCAACTATATTCAAATTAATCAAGAAAGAAAAAGTAAGGCCATAGAAAAATCAGAAACGGATCCAAATAATTTTATAAAATTTTTGGTAAATTTTAAAAGTCAGAAACTATTTTTGAACTATTTAAAAATCGCTCAAACAAACAAAAAATAGGTCAAAAATAGTAAACCTCAATATAAAATTCCATAAAATTTTCAGAAAGTAAAAAATATGCAAAATAATATTTATGAATTTTTTCAGAATTAAAAAATGTCAGAAAGTATTTTTTAAGTAATTAAAAGCAAGCAAATAATTCAAAAAATATAAAAAATATCAAATGTGAAAATAAAAATATGAAAAAATAGTCATGAGATCAGAAATAATTCAAAGTATTTTTGTGATTTTTTTCATAATTTTTGGATAAAAAATAAAAGAATTATGAATTTTTGAAAATTTAATCAATAAAAATATAAAATAAGAAAATAAAATAAAACCAAAAAGATGTGGACCATCAGATCATAGTCAAAACGCGTTAGTAAGTTGATTCAGTGGACCAGACGCGTTGTGCTTGATATGGACCTTAGTGAGATACGCATAGGATCAGAAAAAGGGCAACCAATGAAATTAAAATGTTTGGCACGCTATCATTGGCTGAGACGAGACATGTCATCGTCTTCAACCTCCAGACACCCTGCTATGGGGATTTTGTGAGATCCTTCAAATGGAAAAATTAGGATCCTAGGCTAGTATCATTGAACTCGTCTCTTCAAGACGATTCTAACACCACCATCGCGCCAAATTTATATAAGGTATAGAGAGAGATATGAATCAAAAACCCAGAAAATAGCGAGCACCTTCAATTTGAGATTTCTCTCTCAATTCTCAATGGATTTAAAAAATTTAAGCAGCATTAGAATCAAGAAAAGGATTAGAATAGATTAGTGCTTGATTTGGATCCAAATGGTGGAGAATTCTACCTTTTCGAAGTTCAAGGAAGAAGCTCTGAAACTGGACTTCTGTAGCTTGAATTATGGCTCGTTTTGATTGGTTTAAGTGCTGGAGAGCTTATATGATGCTTAAGGATGATGAATGCACAAAGAATTTTGGAAAAGGGAGCTTAAATCTCAGAAACTGAATTAAAGAAAGATGGGTTCGTGTGAAGTTTTGGCATAGTGTTTTGGCTCTCAAAGCTTGAAGAAATGAATGGGGGATGACCCTCTATTTATAGGAAAGTGAATGGGAATGAAAATTGGAAGAAACAAGGAAGTTTGGAGGGAAATTGAGTGAAGGTCGAGCACGAGTGAAGTGTGACTTCATTTCCATCAAAACTCAACCAAATCATATGTTTTGGGGTGCTAATCACTTCTGGAAAGTTTGCTAATCAAGTTTAAATAAAAAACATGCATAAATCTTGTGTTTAGAAGTCACATTATGGATTTCAAAATTCTGACTTTGTGGAAAATTCAGTTTCAAGTTACCAAATTCAAATCCATGGCATTTCCAACTCAAGGGGTCTTAGGGCATGATTCTTGATGCTTTGGAAAGATGAAGTTACAAGATTTGCAATGGAAAAAGAATGGAGTTAAATGGATACTTGAGATGAAAGTTTCATTGAGTCAAAGTTGAAGAAAAAGGGTTGACTTTCCATACTTAGAAATATTTCAACTTCTTCTTCAAAAATGACCTATAATCTCTTGCATCCAAGCATGGCCTTCCACTTGGAATTTTCTCTTGACCAAAAAATATGGAAAGAATTAGATCTCTTGAATGACATTTTGAAACTTGAACCACTCAAAATCTCCAAAAATTGAGCAAGTTATGACTTGTTGAAGTTGGCCAAAAATCATGAAATGACCTATAATCTTTTGCATATTTAAGGCAACCTCCATCCATTTTCCCATTTTGCACATGAAATAAGGCATAAAGTTCACATCTTCAAGATAATTATGGAAAAATAATGGACTCAAAGTGATGAAAATTGACCAAGTTATGATCAATTGAAGTTACTTCTGTAAAATTGTGGATTCATCTGGATGACTTGTAATCTTTTTTCTTCACCAAGTTTCTTCCACATGAAAACTCCTTGGAAATTTTGAAATGATTTGTTGATAACCCTTTGAAGAGAAGGATGTCTATTGAATCACTCAAAAATACCAAAAGGTGAACAAGATATACTCCTTTGAAGTTCAAAACCCTAGCTCCTAGATCAAGAGAATGCCTTGAGGAACTTTGACAAGTTTGAACAAACTTATTGTACCAATATTCTTGATTTGTGAATAGAACTTGTTGATGATAATAATGATAACTCTTATGCACCAAAACCACTTCCATATCTTGATTTTTGAGAGAAATATGCTCTTGTGACCAATAGGAACAAGGCCTTGTCCAAACATGACAACTTCTCCAATCAACCCCTTGTACTTTTGAGTCAAATCTAATAACCTTGAAATGTGATGAACCAAAGCAACATTGCCATTCAAATTCTCCAAAAACCAATCCAATGGTGAGGTTTGAACTTCTCAAGCTATATTGACTAGGGCATGGAAATAAACTCATGAACCCATGAAGTAACTTGTTAAATCTCATTGCCCTTCACCTACATGGATAAAAAGCAAGACAAACCAACATTGGATTTTATTTAGTTAAAAGAAGAAATCAAGACAAAAACAATATTCATGATCGCAAAAGAACATAAGTCAAGAAGCTTGGTAATTCCTCAAAATGGAAAAGCTAAATATAGGGAGGGGAACCAAGAATCCTAGTGTGATCTTGTTGTGAGTGAATCAACATTGTATGATTATGGGATCTTAGGGGCAAAAATTTAGGTACAACAATAGGCTGTGAACAAGGTCAACACAAGATGGGCTTGGACCTTTGTATGAGAATTTTGATTTAATTTAATTTAATTTTGAATTTAAATAAATAAAATAAAAAATAAATGGAATAAAAATCAAAGGGGTGTATAAATAGATTCATAGGTTCACTATGAAGTCTAATACACGTTTGGACCTTGAAACATAAGCCCATTAGCCCAAAACTTTAAGTTTGATCAATTTGGGTTTCATGCATTTTCTCAAAATTGTCCAACTTGAACTAATTATAACTCTCTCCATTTTTATCATATGAATGTGATCTTGGGCTTTTTGGAAAGCTCAAGATGTCCCCTAAAATCTCTATGTTGATCATTTTTTAATTTGAAGAATTTATCTTGATGTAAATTGCTTTGACAAAAACTTTCTTTTTGTTAACTTTTGAAATGACCTATAATGTATTGGCTCATATCTCTCAAATGAAGCATTTTTTAGCCTTGATCTTAGAGAGACAGAGTTGTAGTGAATAGAATTTTCTTCAAAATGAGATTTTTTTGATAATTTTCTGATGAAGTATGTGAAAGTTATGTTTGGCCAAAGTTTAGTTGACTTCTCCTTAAGAAAACCCTAATTTGGTAACTTTTGACTTTTGATAAATTGGGAGTTTTCTTGATGAATCATGATCAACCCTTGATCAAATGATAAATGTTACCTTAAAATATTGATGTTGACCTAAAATCTTGAAGTTTGACTGTATGTTGACCACAATTGACTTTTTGTCAAATACAGTTGATTTTCAGTCATCTGAGCAATTGGCTGAACAAACTTATGATACAAGGCTTGAAACTTGACATGAGCATTCTTAGAGACATATAAGAAGCCATGAAATCCACTTGAGGAATTAAAAGCACCATTTTCCTTGAGAAAAGTGAAACCCTAGTTGTAGGTCAACTGCTTAGGAGGAGGGCTTGTCTGGTCTAACCTTGAATAACCTTGAGCAATTGAAAACCCTAGGAGCATACGAAGATATCTTGAAAAAAATGGGAGGGAAAACTTTGGGGTACAAAACCTATGGATGGTCGTGAACATATATATGGTATGCTATTTTTAACCCTTTGATTCAAAGTGCTACCTAAACCAATTAACAAAATGCACAGACGAATCAATAATTGGTAGTGCAAATGGCGCGAATTGCAGATTTCTTTGGTGCCTCTCGAGCCCCAGTTAACTAAGCGTAACCAGGCGCACATAATATTGGTGAAGTTAACTAGGGGAAAAGAATGGAACAACCCAGAGTCAAGCAAGTGATACCAAGGGAGGTTAAGGCCCTAAGGGTGGTGATTGTTAATCGAAACCAGACTGCAGACGAAGTCGTTTACCATGTTAGGTAAGATGAATTTACAGGAGAAAATAATCTGGAAGCCATGGTCGAAAGAATAATGGCTAGAAATAGGGTAAATGTAGGCATGTGAAGGCCAAACTATACTTCTCCTTTATATGAATATGTTTTACAGATGGAATTACCCAGGGGTTGGAAAGTCCCAAAGTTCATAATTCTCTGGTGACATCAGGGAATCTACTGTCGAACATATAGCCAGGTATCTTACTGAGGCTGGGGACATAGTGAATAATGAAAACTTAAGGATACAATACTTCCCTAGTTGGCTAAACAAAAATGCTTTCACATGGTTCACCACCCTCCCAATGAATTTCATCCAGGATTAGAATCACTTAAAGAGGTTATTCCATGAGCAATTATATATGGGACAATCAAATATTAGTCTCAAATAATTGGCCAATATCAAGAGAAAGTTTACTGAGCCAATTGATGATTACTTAAATAGGTTTCGTTTGTTGAAGGCAAGGTGTTTTACACAAGTTCCTAAACATGAGTTGATCGAAATGGCCGCTGGTGGTTTGGATTACTCCATTCGAAAGAAATTAGACACCAAATACTTGAGGGACATGACCCAGTTAGCGGACCGAGTTTGACAAGTGGAATGTCTGAAGGCTGAAAAGGCTAGGGAGAATAAAAATAATAGAAAATAAAGGGTTGCATATGTCGAAGCCGAGGAAGATGAACAAGAGATCTATAGTGACCCTATAGGCTTCGAAGAAAGAGAAATAGGCTTGGCTGAATTAAAACAAGGCCCACCTTATTCTTGTAAAGTCTTAGCCCCTTTGAATGGAAAGAATCCTATCGAACCACAAAATAATGATAAATTCCCTAAGAAAACATACACTTTTGATGTAATGAAATGTTGTATTTATTGGTGAAGGATGGCTAGATGATAGTGCCACCTAGCGCCAAAATTCCTCCATTAGAACAACGGAAGAAAAGAGGTTTTTGCAAATATCATAATTTCGTAGGACATAAGACCTCACAATGTTTTCTTTTTAGAGGTCTAGTTCAAAATGCTACCAGGGACGTAAGCTAAGGTCCAGCGAAAAAAGTAAGAGCCAGATGAAAGTTGGCGCCGATCCTTTGTAGATAGTTGATACCAACTATGCTGAACTAGCAGGCATCAACATGTTGGAGGTTACTGAAGACCCTGTCAACCAAGACATCGAGGATAAAATCACAGAGGAATTTTCTGTAGGTGTCGAATCGAAAGAGGCTATTGAGGGCCCTCATCAATAAATATGCCAAGAGTAAGACCATTGAAGGTTTTGTTGTAGATGTCGAAATAACAAAGGCTACTAAAAGCCCAATTAACCAAAGTGATAAGGGTAAGACTGCTGATGGTTTTACTCTATATGCAGAAATGATGAAGGCTATTGAAGGCCTCATAATTAAATTCTAAGAAGTCAGGATCACTGATGATCTCAACCTTGAAGTGAACATGGTTGAGATGAACCAACATGCTGAGATGGATGATGTTGAAAGGTGCATCCAAAGAGAATAAGAACAAACTAAAGTGGTGTACCCAAAAACAGGATAAAATTTGTTGGACTTTCTTGTTTGCTGTCAGAAAAAGCACAATGAGGCTCTGATGTGCCCCAGAGGTAGCGCAATGTATGATAAAAAAGCGGTGGAGAACTAAGAAAGGGTTAAAATTGCTCGAAGAATGGGTAATTAAAAAGATGCTAAGAGTGGGTTTGTGTTTGACTAACAAGGAGTCCCTCAAAGACTAAACAATCCTTATCCTCAAGTGAATCGAAGGACAACTTTCAAGCCACCTGCAAATACTCCAACTGACAAATGGGTAAGACCAGTTGAGAATAGGGGACAAGGGCAAGAAAAATGGAGGAGTTTCAAATTTGGAAGAGGCTCATTTATAGCCTACGGGAAAGAATTTCAAGTGTCTAAACAAAAGGCTTATCAGTCCGAGAACTACAAGGGGAAAACCCAATGTCGAGGTCTCAGTGGAGGAGACATTAGAGAATGAAAAAGTCACAGAGGGAAATGTATGAGAAGGATGTAGGGGAATCTAGTACCAACCAACTTCCTCCTCAAAACAAAATTGAGGAGAAAAAGCCAGTGGGAAGGAAAAAACTTTTCCCAAGGAAAGAGAAAACCAATGAAAGAAGGCAAGAAAGCCCAATAGAAGATGAAGACATGTTACCTGATGATTTTAAATTAGATGAGGAATCATCTCTGGGTTTAAATTGTAATGTGGTTTTTGTACTACCACACGAGTACAACCAAATGACTGACGCTGAAGAAACTGAAGAGGATGATGAAGTCAAAATGGCCAAACATAGGCTAGTGCTATTACATTATGAACAACAGTGCAATCGAGGAACGGAATATGTTCTTTGAACACCCAGGTCAAGGTATAAAGAATCATCTAAAACCTTTATTCATGAGGTGTAAAGTGTAGAATGTTGGGATCAATAAAATCCTAGTTAACAGAGGGACAGTTGTCAACCTCATGCCTTAGTTCATGCTCAAAAGAATTGGAATGTTTGATACGGACCTAAATCCTCACAATATAGTCTTGTCAAACTACGAAGGAAATGTGGGCCACACTATGGGTATAATCCAAGTGGATATTACTGTGGGATCTATCACCAGACCCACCATGTTTATGGTTAAACAATGGAAAAACACAAGAAAGGGGGGTTTGAATTGGGATTTTAAAATCTAAGGCAAAAAGACACTTGATTTTTATCTTGGTTCGTTTGAACTCAAACTACTCCATACCACCCACCAAGGTGATTTAGCCTCTCTCAAGCGAGGACTTAATCCACTAATCAACTTTTTTACACAAATACAATGACAACTATCAATGTCTTCTTGATTCTAAACCAAAACCCGGTTTCCTTAAGGAATTACAAAATACAATATTGAAAGGCGTGTACAAATATGTTTTATAACAAAAAATATCACTAAAGGGATGTATTACACAGTTGAAGAGCACAAGGTAGAATTGGGTAAATATTTCTCTTTTTCATGCACCGTCATCATTTGATATCTTCTTCACATCTTCTTTAAATAGGCAATGCATGAGAGACATAAGAATATGCTTTTGGAAGGTTGATGAAGTGTAGTTAATGTTCTTTCCAAAAATAGAGATTCGTGTCCCCTTTCTGCTGTTACTTTTGAATAACCATAAGTGAAATGTAATGCTTCACAACATGCTCACGTCAGAATATGTATGTTACCGTTGAGGCTCTTTTACTTTACAGAACTTTACATATCAGAATATTAGAGTTCTTGTTTCACAGTGTTGGTGCATTCAGAAGTTGTAACAAAGAACTTCTTCATTTAGTGTTTTACACGGAGTTGCTTCTAAGTATGTTGTGTCTGAATAGATCTTCAAAACAAAACTCTCTTATCTTCTTACATCAGAACTTCCAGATGTTCTAGAAGATCTTCTATGCTTCTTATATCAGAACTTCTATTTTGTTCTAGTAGATATTTTCTCATCTTCTATGATTCTTACATCAGAACTTCTCTGCATATTAAAATACTTTATTAGAGAGTATATATGTTCTTTATATATATCATGTGTTTGTTATCATCAAAACTCTTACAGGGATGTAGAACCAAACTATGTTCTAATAATCTCCCCCTTTTTGATGATGACAAAAACTTGTATATTTTGATAGAATACTTAAAGAAAATAAAGCATTGAAGTCTCCCCCTGAGTTGGATACTCAGATGAAAAAAAATTACTTCCTTGAAGATTTTTGATCAGAGCTTTGAGAAGGAGTCAAAATATCTTACATTCTCTCCCTTTTTATCAATAATCAAAAAGTAGTAACAACACGAGAAAAATAGATGATGAGATGAAGCAACGAGAAAAAAACAAATCAATTTTTTAGATCTTTTGAGTTGTATATTCGGGATGGTATCTTCAGAAGTTTCTGTAATGTTTATTTCATCTTCTTCTGGATTTGACTGAGATTTTTCTGATGTTGTGTCCTTAGTACTATTACCAATAGTTCCAGAGCCAATAATCTTTCCTATCTGATTGCCTCTGAAACCTGCGTATCCTCCAGATTTAAATTTCAGGCTTTGGAACATATGCTTTCTTCCCATAATGTGTAGAGAGCATCCAGAGTCCCGTTGTTAAAACTGGTGTTTCAACCTCACTGTTAAAAATATATGCAACGTAGATGATTTTATCCTTTGGTACCCATATCTTTTTGGGTCCTTGATTGTTAGAGTTTCCAAAATTATGTTTGAATTTTGGTTTAGCAGAAAACACCTTACTAGTATATTTTATATCATGTGTGTGTCCGTAGGTGAAGTGAGAATAAAAAGGTGTGTGTTTTATGACTATATCATTAACTTTCTTAGGTTTAGATACTTTACCCTTGTATCCTATTCCTTTTTTTCCATTTTTTCTAACTCCATAGATCATTGAAGCCATCTTCCTTCTATCTATGTTTTTAGCAAGAAATTTTTGAAAGTTATGATCATATTCCTTTATAATTTTATCATAGTTACTAAGAACTTCTAAGACAGTTTCTTTCTGAGCATTTTGTAAATTATTTTTTATTTTAGAAATTGTTTCTTTCAGCTCAGAGTTTTCTGATCTCGGTTTCTTAGTTTCTTCAGAGTCAGAAATCTTTTTTCAGGTTCTTGTTTATGACTCAAAGTTTCTGATATCTTTCAAGAATTTCTGACAGACTCTCTTCTAATTGAGATATAGAGAAGTTAAAGAATACCTCTTCTGCCTGATTTTGATTTTGATTCAGATGATCCATAGTCATCTGATAAGTTGGCCATTTGGGCTATATTGGCTCGTTCATCTTCTTATTCTTTTTCAACTTCAGAAGATTTTGAGTTATCCCACGTTGCCATAAGACTTTTCTTCTTATCTTTGGAGAACTTATTTTTAGGAATTTCTTTCTGTAGATTTGGACAGTCGCTTTTGTAATGGCCTGCTTTGTTGCATTTGTAGCAGATGATGTATTTGCTTCTGGAATTTTTGTACCCAGAGTTTGATTCAGAATGATTGTTTGATCTTCTGGGATTTCTGAACTTTTGTCTTTGTTTCCATAATTATTGTACCCTTATGGAGAGGAGAGATAATTCATCTTCTTCTGATGTAGATCCTCTAGAACTTTCTTCTTCCTGAAAAGCTTTAGTTTTATTAGATTTAAGAGCGAGAGACTTACCTTGCTTCTGGGGTTCATCTTCTTCTAGTTCTATCTCATGACTTCTCAGGGAGCTGATAAGTTCTTCAAGAGAAATTTTATCCAGATCTTTGGCTAGTTTTAATGATGTGACCATGGGTCTCCATTTCTTGGGTAAATTTCTTATGATCTTCTTTACATGATCTGCTGTGGAGTACCCTTTGTCCAGAACTTTCAATCCCGCAACCAGAGTTTGAAATCTTGATAACATTGTCTCAATAGTTTCTTCTTCTTCCATTTTGAAAGCTATGTACTTCTGGATGAGTGCAAGATCTTTGGTTTCTTTTACTTGCGTGTTGCCTTCATGCGTCATTCTCAAGGAGTCAACCATGTGTTTTTCTGATTCTCTGTTTGTGATCTTCTCATACTGTGTGTATGAGATAACACTCAAGAGAATTGTTCTGACCTTGTGATGATTTCTGAATTCTCTCTTTTGATGATCTGTCATTCTTTTTCTATCAATCTTCTGACCGTTTTCATCACTAGGATGAATATAGCCACGAGTCACCATATCCCATAGATCAACATCATGAGCTAGAAAGAAACTTCTGATTATGTCTTTCCAGTAATCAAACTTTTCACCGTCAAATATTGGGGGTCTACAGCTGATTCTATCTTTCTCATTTTGATAATCATTGTTGATGTTCTAACTTGGTCCCACCATAGTGTTTTTCCTGCTTGGATCTTTTTTTGACACGGTTAAGTGTTTGCACCCAGATCTAGGTGCTCTGATACCAATTGAAGAATGGAAAAATACAAGAAAGGGGGGAAGGTTGAATTGGGGTTTTGAAATCTAAGACAAAAAGACACTTGATTTTTATCCTGGTTCGTTTGAACTCAAACTTGAAGAAGTGAAAAACACAAGAAGGGGGGTTGAATTGTTAAAACTTGAAATCAAATGCAGACAACACGTTATTTTTATCCTGGTTCGTTTGATCTCAAACTACTCTAGTCCACCCGTCAAGGTGGTTTCGCCTCTCTCCAACGAGGTCTTAATTCACTATATTCAACTGAATATTACAACTGCTTTAACAACCGCTAAAGCCTTCTTGAGTCTAAACCACACACCGGTTTCTCAAGGAAATTCTTTCTTACAGATAAATGAACAATATATGGTTGATGTTTTCTACAAAAACGATATATCACAACTGTGATAATACACAAAATGAAGCTTAGTGAAACTAGAATGCTAGAACTATGGAGTAAGCAATTTGAGAGCTTTAGCAAACTGTGAGAACGAGGATGAAGATGATTTGCTTTAGGCGTGTAGAGTATTGTAGAGAATTATCCAATTCACTTCTCACTGATTTGTTTAAATACTTTCTTGGAATAGATACGTTGATGCCAATAATTCTATTTCAATGCTCATTACGTTCTTTCCATATTGAGAAGATCTTTGTCTTGGAATAAAGTCGTTGGTAATTAATCTGCCTTGAATGCAGTACCGTTGACACTTCAGAATGTTCTGCTTGATTAAGATCAGAGTGTTCTTGGCTTTAGGCTTATTCTGATTGCTTCTGAGTGCTGATGACATTGATAAGATCCCGATCAGAATCAGAGTGTGTTGAGCGCAGATTCTGTTCATCAGACTTCAGCATAAGCACGTATGATCTTCTGATGCTGATGTTGATATTGATGTTCTGATGCTGATTCCATCAGAGTTTCCTGCAAATACACAACATAATTTTAAGTAGCATCTATGTCATATATAAAACTCATAATTCATTTAATCTTGTATTTGTTATCATCAAAACTCTAACTGAGGGTTGTAGAATCAAACTATGTTCTAACAATCTCCCCCTTTTTGATGATGACAAAAACTAGATATTTTCAATTAAAATAAAGTGATGAAAGTATCAGAGTTTAAGAATAGAAAGGAAACAGTATCAGAGCTAATCAGATAGTGAGAAAAAGTTATCAGAGCTGAGAGGGTAAGAAATAAAAAGTATCAGAGTGAAGATGAGAAAAACTCCCCCTGAGTTGATTATTTCCTTTGATTCCTTAAGTGTCAGAACTTTATTGAACCTTTCTTTAAGCATCAGAATTTTGCTTTATCAGAGTTCTTCAGATTCTTGTACCTATAAGCTTTTCAGAACAAAGAACTTCAAATATATAAGAATGTTAGAATGTTTGAGCCTTTTGTCTCAGTAAACCGTTATTGAAAAATATCATTCTTTCTCCCCCTTTTTGTCAGCTATCAAAAAGCATATATAAACAGAGTTTAAAATGATCAGAGTAAAAACACGATTATATTAAAACAGAAGCAATGATTGTTTAGAACAAGTAGAAATATTACAGACAAACATAAGAAAATAGGGAAAACATAAGAAAAATCTAAGAAGAAGAAGGAAATCGTGTGAACAGCGCTTCCAACATGCTCTTGATTTGTTCGCTGGTTTCATTCTGCTTTGCTACCATGTTTGCAATAGATTCAATCTTTATATCCTGCTTGTCCATCCGTTCATTCATCAGCATATCTGATCTCTTCAAATCCTCCAGAGCCTGTCTGTCAACAGAGGAGGCTTGAGGATCTTCAGATACAGACTGCTTCTCAGAGCTTTCTGTAGCTTCTTCTTCTTGACCCAAGTCTTCAGCTTGAATAACCTGTTCTTCTGCAGCTTGAACTGTAGATGCTGGACGCTTCTCAGACCAAGGCTCACTGTCCAGATGCAGAACTTCTTCCTTCAACACTTTGCTCAGAACTGGACCTTCCATTTCCTTCAGCAGATTGCTGAAGTTTTGCTGAACCTGTCCATAGCTCTGGTCTTGTAGCTTGAAAGTTTTAGCGCATACCCATCTTCTGAATTGAGTCCAGAGATGATCTGATACAGCAGGATCAACAACTTCCAGAGTTGCTTGTTTTAAAGAAGATATCAATTTCTGCATATCTGATTCAAAATTCAAAATGCTGGAACCAACATCTGGTTGTTTCGGTTTGGGGATGGCAGTTTTCTGGTTTATTGCAGCAAGGCGTTCAAGGATTGTTAGATCAATGACTGTCTTGTTGTGGTTTTCTGTATTTTTCTTGGGTGAGGGAGTAGGAGAATCAGAAATAACGATTGGATTATGTGGGGAGTTTGGAGGAGTAGTTTCTGGTGAGGATGGTAGTTGAGGTATGTTAACAGTTGTACCACAAGGCAGTTGAATGGCCAAGGGTTGTGGTTCAGGGGACTCAGAGGTTTGAGCCTCAGAGTTTTGTGTCTCAGGTTGTGGAGTTTGTGCATGTGGAAGAGATGGTGGATTATTTTCTTGTTGGGTATTTTCTGGTTGGAGAGAGGATGGTTGTGGAGTTTCTGGAATGGGTGAAAGTGGAATGTTAGGTTGTGGAGAAATGGGAATTTCAGAGTTTGGATTTGGATTTTCTGTATGGGGAGCGGAAGAGTGTTGTTCAATATCAGACAGAACTTGTGCAAGTTCTGGTTCTGGTATGGTTGTAGTGTTTGGATTTTGTGGTTTGGAGCGGGATCTTCTGAGGGTTAATGACTCAGAAGGGTCAAAATCTTAAAAATCTTCAAAGGTTTGGGGTGTTGGGATATCAGATGGAATTGGAATGGATGTAGGAATAGATGAGGAAACAACATTAGAACTTAAAACAGAAACAAAAACAAGATTACCTCTTTTCTTTGGAGTCTGTTATGATGATCCTTCTGGAGCAACTTTTCTCTTCTTAGTCTTCTTCAGAGCAACCTCTGGTGCCTTCTGCTGAAGATCTTGAATGTTCAGATTGGGTGCTGTTCCATCAGCTTTGCACGCATCCAAGTATCTCAGAACTATTTGAGGCTTGGAGTCAATCTCTGAGAACAAAGGGAAGTCGTCCAGAGGAATTCTTCTGCTGGAGATTTCAGCAAAAGGAGTAACACTGGGCTCCTTCTTAATGTTCTCTATCAGCTTCATCTTCTTTATATTCTTGGCATTCATCTGCTTGCCAACAGAAGGTTCCAAGGTGCTGATCTCTTGTGCTTATGTGAAGTGCTCAATCAGCCTATTCTCAGTCAGAATATCTGATATCAATCTGCCCAGGGGTATCCAATCCCTTTTAGTGTGTTCTTCTTCTCTAGTCTCCTTGACACTGGTCCTCAGATGGTTGAACAGAAGATGAGCTAGATTAATCTTTACCTTCTGATTGATAAAATAGATCAGAAACTGCTGATCTATGTTTATGTAGTCAGGAGAACTTGTGGGCTTCCTGTGATTGAAACAACCCAGAATAATCTTTGCCCAAATTTTGTGCTTATCTTTCAGATCCCTTATCTTGCTGGAGGGAAGCCCCAGCGTGAAAATATGCCTAGCAATAACAGCAACATCTGAGCACCTTTCAGCCATGTCTATACAACGAATGCCACCACCATTGTAGCCAATCAGACGAGCAATCAAATCTTCAGTAATCACAATTATCTTTCCCATTATAAAAGAGGTGACTTGGTGATTTGAGGAAGACGCATGAATCCAGAATTCCTTAACCAAAATAGGGAAAGTTGGACCCACCAACCTGTCAAAGTATCTCTCCAATCCTTGAGCTTGAATCTCTTCTGATAAATCAAAGCCATTTTCCTTCAAGCTGTTGAAATCCACTATAATCTCTGATAGAACTTCCAGATTCTTGACTGGAGTGAGTAGCATTCTGAGAGGAACCTCATATTGCTCAGCTGATGCATCTTTCTGGGAACCTGAAGAGATATTGCTGGAAGACGCCATTGTTCACACGAGGTTTTGAGAAAAAAAATTGAAAGGGTTTTCTTGAGCAGTAAGAACACAAACACAGATATCAGAAAAATTGATTGAAAATGAAGGTAAGGGTAAAAGTTGTGAATGTGTGTTAGTGGTGTTTAAATAGATTTTGAAAAAGTTTTTGAAAACATAAACGCTTAAGAGAGAGAAATAACTCATGATTAATAGCATTAATTGATTGCTGATTTTAGGGGATTTAGGAAAGATACTTAAACGGTTACCAGTGACATGTGTCTCAATGCAACCAATCACCGCTTTGCCTTTTCAGAAGCGTGAACGCATGTTCAGCCTCAGGAACCAGCTGATGAATGGATGACACTTGTTTGCTTTAAGTGAACATCACTTCTATCCTTGAACTGAAGAGCTCATAGCTTCATGGATAGATCTAATACAATCTGCATTTCTAAAAATTCTGAAAGAGGATTGATCAGAAGTTCACAGAGTAATAAACATGATTCTGAAGGTTAATATATAAAATTAAAATAGTTTTATTCTGGACAGGGCTTCATGCTGAGATGATTCAGAATGAAGTTGAACCTATCTTCAGAAAGTGGTTTTGTAAAGATATCAGCCCATTGATGGTCTGTATCAATAAATTTTAAGTTTAAAATGCCTTTCTGAATATAGTCCCTAATAAAATGATGTTTTATTTCTATATGCTTAGCCCTAGAATGCAAAATTGGATTTCTACTTAAGCAAATAGCAGAAGTATTATCAGAGTATAGGAATGTTACTCTCATAAATCTGGAAGTCCTCAAGTTGACTTTTCATCCAGAGCATTTGTGTGCTGCATCCAGCTGCTGCTATGTATTCAGCTTCTGCTGTTGATAGAGCAATGGTGGATTGTCTTTTGCTGGACCATGAGATCAGATTTTCTCCCAGAAACTGACAGCTTCCAGAAGTTCTTTTACGTTCAACTCTGTCTCCAGCAAAGTCAGCATCACAGTAACCTACTAAGCTGTAATCACTAGATTTTCTATAAAACAAACCCAGATTAGTAGTACCTTTCAGATACTTGAAAATTCGCTTAACAACTGTTAAGTGAGATTCTCTAGGATCTGATTGGAATCTTGCACAAATGCATACACTGAATAAAATATCAGGCCTTGAGGCTGTAAGATAAAGAAGAGAACCAATCATACCTCTGTAGACTTTTTGTTCTACCTTTTTGCTTACCTCTTCTCTTTCCAGAATGCACGTGGGATGCATTGGAATCTTTGATGGCTTACATTCTGAGAGATCAAATTTCTTCAGAAGTTCTCTGACATATTTGCTTTGATGAATGTAAGTTCCTTCTGGGGTTTGATTGATCTAGATTCCCAGGAAGAATTTCAGTTCCCCCATCAGGATCATCTCAAATTCTGCCTGCATACACTTAGCAAATTTTCTTCCTAGAGAGGGTTTAGTAGATCCAAATATAATATCATCAACATAAATCTGACAGACTAAAATGTCATTCTTAATTGTCTTACAGAATAAGGTTGTGTCCACCTTCCCTCTGGTGAATTCCTTTTCTAACAGGAAGTTACTTAGTCTTTCATACCAAGCTCTGGGAGCTTGTTTCAGACCATACAGTGACTTCTTCAGTTTGAAAACATATTCTGGATTTTTTGAACTTTCAAAACTAGGGGGTTGGTGCACATATACCTCTTCTTCTATATATCCATTTAATAATGCACTCTTGACATCCATCTGATACAAAGTGATGCCTTTATTGACAGTAAAAGAAATTAAAAGTCTGATAGATTCTAACCTGGTGACTGGAGCAAAGGTTTCTGTATAGTCTATCCCCTCTTGCTGACTATAACCTTGTGCTACCAATCGTGCCTTGTTTCTGACAACTTCACCTTGTTCATTCAGCTTGTTCCTGAACACCCATTTTGTTCCAATGACGTTGAATCCTTTTGGTTTAGGAACCAGATCCCATACGTCATTCCTGGTGAATTGATTCAGCTCCTCTTGCATTGCTAGAATCCAGTCATTGTCCAGAAGTGCTTCATCAATAGAAGATGGTTCAATCAGAGAGACAAGTCCCATGAGGGATTCTTCATAGTTTCTGAAGCTGGCTCTTGTTCTGATTGGATCTTCCTTTCTTCCCAAGATTGTTTCTTCTGGGTGATCCATGCTGCTTCTGGATGGTCTTTTCTGAGGTTGATCAACAGAAGATGCTGGATTGGTTGCAGTGCCTCTTTCTGATGTTGAGGGAGTGTCTCTGTTAAGAGCTTCTGATGACTTGTCTTCAGTACCTGTGAATTCAACTTCCATAGCTGCAAGTAATTCATTCTGCTTTGACTTTTGAAAGTCAAGCTTGTCATCAAAACGAACACTGGTTGATTCTTCCACAATCTGTGTTTCTGTATTGTATACTCTGTACCCTCTTGAGCGTTCAGAGTATCCTAACATAATACACTTCTGTGCTTTAGAGTCAAACTTGTTCAAATAATTCTTAGTATTTAAAATAAAACAAGTACATCCAAAAGGATGAAAATATGAAATGTTGGGCTTTCTGTTCTTCCACAATTCATATGGAGTCTTTTCCAGAATAGGTCTTATGGAGATTCTATTCTAAATGTATCACGCTGTGTTTATTGCCTCTGCCCAGAAGATCTTAGCAACGTTAGTATCGTTGATCATGGTTCTGGCCATTTCTTGCAATGTTCTGTTCTTTCGTTCTACAACTCCATTTTGTTGGGGAGTTCTAGGACAAGAGAAATCATGCAGAATGCCTTTGTCATTAAAAAATGATTCAAAATCTTTGTTTTCAAACTCTCCACCATGATCACTTCTGACTTTGACGATTCTAAGATCCTTTTCATTCTGAACTTGGTTACAGAAGGTGACAAACACAGAGTGTGACTCGTCCTTGTGTCTTAAGAACCTTACCCATGTCCATCTGCTATAGTCATCTACAATTACTAACCCATACTTCTTGCCACTGACTGAAGCAGTTTTAACTGGTCCAAATAAGTCAATGTGCAGAAGTTCTAATGGCTTAGAGGTAGAAACAACGTTTTTAGATTTGAAAGCAGGTTTAGCAAATTTGCCTTTCTGACATGCTTCACACAGAGCATCTGAATTGAACTTCAGGTTAGGAAGTCCTTTGACCAGATTGAGTTTGTTAATCTGAGATATTCTTCTCATACTAACATGCCCCAATCTTCTGTGCCAGATCCACTGCTCGTTGTTAACAGACATAAGACACTTTACATTCTGACTTTTCAGTTCAGAAAGTTTGATTTTGTAAATGTTGTTTCTCCTCTTTCCATTAAACAGGATAGTCCCATCTTTCTGACTAACAACTTTACATGAATTTTGATTAAAGATTATATCATAACTGTTATCACTTAATTGACTTATGGATAACAGGTTATACATTAATCCATCTACTAATAACACATTACTGATAGAGGGAAGATTTCCATTACCTAATGTTCCAGAGCCAATGATCTTTCCCCTCTGATTTCCTCCAAAGCCTACATGGCCTCCAGGCTTAAGTTCCAGGCTTTGGAACATATGCCTTCTTCCCGTCATGTGTCGTGAGCAGCCAGAGTCCAGGTACCATGAATGGTGTTTCTGCTTTGCTGCTAAAGATATCTGCAGTATGTATTATTTTATCCTTAGGTACCCATATTTTCTTGGGTCCTGATTTGTTAATTTTACCAAAACTCTGGTTGAATTTTGGTTTGACAGAAAAATTACTACTGGTATATTTAATGTCGTGTGTGTGCCCATATACAAAGTGTGACTTAAGAGGAGTTCGTTTAATCACTAAATCCATGGCATTCTTAGGTGTAGGTACCTTACCTTGGTATCCTATTCCCTTTCTGCCATTTCTGCTAACTCCATAGATCATTGAAGCCATTTTGCTTCTATCTATGCTTTTAGCAAGAAACTTCTGAAAGCTATGATCATACTCCTTGATGATCTCATCAGCACTACTGGGAGTTTCAAGAATTGTTTCCTTCTGAGAGTTTTGTAATATGTTTTCTAGTTTTGAAACTTTATTTTTCAACTCAGAATTTTCCAACTTGAGACTCTCAGTTTTATCAGAGTCAGAAGCAAGATCCCTTTTTAGGTTTCTGAATTTGACTCTGATCTGCTGATATCGTTCCAGAATCTCATTGAGGCTTTCAGCTAATTCAGCCTTAGTAAAATTAATAGCAAAGTCAGGAAATACCTCTTCTGTGTCTGATTCAGAGTCTGATTCAGAAGCTTCACTGTCTTCTGATATGTTCGCCATGAGAGCTATGTTTTCTCTCTCATCATTTGATTCTGAGTCAGATTCAGATGTGTCAGAGTCATCCCATGTGGCCACGAGACTTTTCTTCTTTTCCTTGCCAACCTTTCTTCTGGGCTTATCCTTCTGAAGCTTTGGGCAGTCACTCTTGTAGTGTCCTTGCTCGTTGCATTCATAGCAGATGATGTCCTTGTTGTTTGGCTTTCTGCTTCCTGAGGAGCCTTCAGATCTTCTGTATCCAGAGGTGGGTTCTGACCTTCTGTATCTGGAGGAGGATTCGTTCTGGTTCTCAGATCTTCTGGGAGTCCTGAACTTTCTTTGCCTCTGCTTCCACAATTGGTTCACCCTTCTGGAGAGGAGATACAATTCATCTTCTTCTGATGAGGACCCATCAGAGGTTTCTTCAACATCCTGCAAAACCTTGGAGTCATATTTTCTATTAGATTTTAGAGCTAAAGGCTTACCTTGCTTTTGAGGTTCATCAGCTTCTAGCTCTATCTCGTGACTTCTGAGGGAGCTGACAAGTTCCTCCAGAGTGATTTTGTTGAGATCTTTAGCTAGCTTCAGCGCTGTGACCATTGGCCTCCACTGTTTTGGAAAGCTTCTGATGATCTTCTTCACATGATCAGCAGTAGAATACCCTTTGTCCAGAACTTTGAGACCAGCAACCAGAATCTGAAATCTTGAGAACATTGTTTCAATATATTCACTTTCCTCCATCTTGAATGCCTCATACTTCTGAATGAGCGCAAGAGCTTTAGTTTCTTTCACTTGAAGGTTGCCTTCATGCGTCATTCTGAGAGAATCAAACATGTTCTTTGCAGTGTCTATGTTTGATATTTTTTCGTATTCAGAGTAAGAGATAGCACTGAGAAGAATAGTTATGGCCTTGTGATGATTCTTGAAATCACGCTTTTATTGATCAGACATTGCTTTCCTGTCAATCTTCTGACCATTTGCATTCACTGGGTGCGTGTATCCATCTGTCACCATATCCCACAGATCAGCATCATGGGCTAGAAAGAAGCTTTCAATTCTATCTTTCCAGTAATCAAAGTTATCTCCATCAAAGACTGGAGGTTTGCCACTGAATCTGTCTTTTTCTTCGTTGTTGTCATTGCCGATGTTGTGATGTGTTCCTGCCATAGTGTTTTGCAATGCTGGATCTTGTACTGACACGGTTAAGTGTTATAAACTCAGAACCAGGCGCTCTGATGCCAATTGAAGAAGTGAAAAACACAAGAAGGGGGGTTGAATTGTTAAAACTTGAAATCAAATGCAGACAACACGTTATTTTTATCCTGGTTCGTTTGATCTCAAACTACTCCAGTCCACCCGTCAAGGTGATTTCGCCTCTCTCCAACGAGGTCTTAATTCACTATATTCAACTGAATATTACAACTGCTTTAACAACTGCTAAAGCCTTCTTGAGTCTAAACCACAGACCGGTTTCTCAAGGAAATTCTTTCTTACAGATAAATGAACAATATGTGGTTGATGTTTTCTAAAAACACGATATATCACAACTGTGATAATACATAAAATGAAGCTTAGTGAAACTAGAATGCTAGAACTATGGAGTAAGCAATTTGAGAGCTTTAGCAAACTGTGAGAACGAGGATGAAGATGATTTTCTTTAGGCGTGTAGAGTATTGTAGAGCATTAGCCAATTCACTTCTCACTGATTTGTTTAAATACTTTCTTGGAATAGATACGTTGATGCCAATAATTCCATTTCAATGCTCATTACGTTCTTTCCATATTGAGAAGATCTTTGTCTTGGAATAAAGCCGTTGGTAATTAATTTGCCTTGAATGCAGTACCGTTGACACTTCAGAATGTTCTACTTGATTAAGATCAGAGCGTTCTTGGCTTTAGGCTTATTCTGATTGCTTCTGAGTGCTGATGACATTGATAAGATCCTGATCAGAATCAGAGTGTGTTGAGCGCATATTCTGTTCATCAGACTTCAGCGTAAGCATGTATGATCTTCTCATGTTGATGTTGATACTGATGTTCTGATGCTGATTCCATCAAAGTTTCCTGCAAATACACAACATAATTTTAAGTAGCATCTATGTCATATATAAAACTCATAATTCATTTAATCTTGTATTTGTTATCATCAAAACTCTAACTAAGGGTTGTAGAATCAAACTATGTTCTAACAAAACTACTCCAGTCCACCCGCCAAGGTGATTTCGCCTCTCTCAAGCGAAGTCTTAATCCACTAATCAACTTAATTACACAAATACAATGACAATTGTCAATGTCTTCTTGAGTCTAAACCACAACCAGAGTTCCTCAAGGAATTACAAAATACAATATTGAAAGGCTTGTACAAATATGTTTTCTAACAAAAACAATATCACTAAAGCGATGTATTACACAGTTGAAGAGCACAAGGTAGAACTGGGTAAATATTTCTCTTTTTCGTGCGCCGTCATCATTTGATATCTTCTTCACGTCTTCTTTAAATAGGCAATGCATGAGATACATAAGAAGATGCTTTTGGAAGGTTGATGAAGTGTAGTTAATGTTCTTTCCAAAAATAGAGATACTTGTCCCCTTTATGACGTTACTTTTGAATAGCCATAAGTGAAATGTAACGCTTCAGAACATGCTCACATCAAAAGATGAATGTTACCGTTGAGGCTATTTTTATTTCCAAAACTTTACATATCAAAACATCAGAGTTCTTGTTTCATAGTTTTGGTGCATTCAGAAGTTGTAACAAAGAACTTCTTCATTTAGCGTTTTACACGGATTTGCTTCTAAGTATGTTGTGTCTGAACAGATCTTCAAAACAAAACTCTCTTATCTTCTTACATCAGAACTTCCAGATGTTCTAGAAGATCTTCTATTCTTCTTATATCAGAACTTCTATTGTGTTCTAGTAGATATTTTATCATCTTCTATGCTTCTTACATCAGAACTTCTCTGCATATTAAAATACTTTATTAGAGAGCATATATGTTCTTTATATATAGCATGTGTTTGTTATCATCAAAACTCTTACAGGGATGTAGAACTAAACTATGTTCTAACAATGGTAATTACCTCATGGGAAAATATAACTTGCTGCTTGGCCGTGAATGGATTCATGGCGTGGGGGTAGTTTCATCCTCACTTCACCAAAGGATTGCAATATGGAGAGAAGATAGGATCGTGGAAAACATAAAAGCTGATCAAAGCTACTATATGGGTGAGATTAACCATGTCGATAGAAGAAACTTTGATAGGAATCTTGCTAATATAGGGCCATGAAAACCTGCAGAAGATGCCTATTCACCAACAAAAATGCCTTATATTTCCTCACTTTGCACCTAACTCATGGATTTCAATAGGATATGGAAATCATGGGGGAAGACAATGACATGGAGGGAGTATCAGGACTTCGGCCAACTGGCTGGGGGAACAAAGACGTTGATAATGTATAAGTCCATTTTTTCAAAAAGATTTCGGCTTACTTAGTCGAAAACTAATTAAAAACAGCCTTGGTGGCTGAAGTGAAATACATGGTTCTCAAAGGCAATAATGAAGGAATTCATGCAAAGGGACTTGAGGTAAATTTCAAGCCAGAACCCCTTGACAAAGTAACACCCTTTGAAGACAAATACTGGAGGCTAGATACAATATACGACAAAGAACCTTTAGGATTCGAGAAATATCTGACAACTCCAAGTTTGAAAGACCCTCTCGAAGAAAATGATTTAGGCAATGGGTCTAGTAAAATCCCCACTTACATCAGTGCAAAACTTAACCCATAAGTGAAAGTCAAGGTGATCCAATTGCTGAAGGAATACAAGGATTGCTTTGCTTGGGATTATGACGAAATGCCTATTTGAGTAGATATATCGTCAAATGGAAGCTACCTATAAAGAATGGCAAGAAGCCCATCAAGTAGACTCCAAGAACATTTGCACCAGAGATTCTCTCAAAGATAAAGGAGGAAATCAAAAGACTCCTCAAATGTAAGTTCATCCAGACTACAAGGTATGTCGAATGGATCGCAAATATAGTACATGTTATTAAAAAGAATGGATCCTTAAGGGTTTGCATTGTTATTTGAGATTTGAATTCTGCAACCCCGGAGGATGAATACCCAATGCATGTGGAAGAAGTGCTGATTGATTCAGCTGTAGGCTTCGAGTATCTTAGCATGCTTGATGGATACTCTGGGTATAATCAGATATTCATTGTTGAAGAAGATGTTCCCAAAATGGATTTTCGATGCCCAAGAGCATTAGGCACCTATGAATGGGTGGTTATTCCTTTTGGATTAAAAAATGTTAGGGTAACTTACCAAAGAGTAATGAACTCTATATTTCATGATTTCATTAAAACTTTCATGCAGGTTTACATTGGTGGCATGATTGTAAAATCTATGTTCGATGAAATTCATTTGGATAAACTTTGCCAATCATTCAAAAGAATGAGGAAACATGGTTTGAAGATGAATCCCCTTAAGTGCACCTTTTTTGTGCAGGCAATAAGGGACTATAGATTAATCAGAACAAGACGAAGGCCATCATGGAAGCAAAAGTGCCATCAACGAAGAATGATTTGCAATCTTTACTTGGGAAAATAAATTTCTTAAGAAGATTTATTTCAAACTTAAGTGGACACACTCAGGCCTTCTCTCCCCTTCTGTGTTTGAAATAAGGAGGCTTCAAATGAAGGAAGGAACATCAAGAGGAATTTGACAAGATCAAACAATACCTTGTTTGACCTCTAATATTGTCACCTCCTTATAGGAACAAAAGTATGAGATTGTACATATCTGCATCAGATGTAACTATAGGAAGTATGCTCGCTCAAGAGGATGAGAGTGGCATCAAAAGAGCCATCTACTACCTTAGTCGAGTACTTAATTATGCAGAAACTAGGTATAGTATTATAGGAAAATTGTGTTTATGTTTGTACTTTGCTTGTACAAAATTGAAATACTATATAAAACCATTTGATGTGTACGTTTTTTCTCACTTCGATGTTATCAAGCACATGCTTTCAAAGCCAATCCTACACAATCAAATTGGCAAATGGGAATTTTCCCTCACTGAGTATTCCTTGACTTTCGTTTCCTTAAAAGCTATGAAAGGAAAAGTAGTCTATAATTTCATTATTGACCATGCAGAGGTCGAGTTCCTCAAAATTATGTGGAACTAGTGCCTTGAAAGTTATTCTTTGATGTTTCCACTAAAAAAGATGGAAGTTGGATTGGAGTTTTTATTATTTCTCCTGACAAAATTCCAACAAAATTCAAGTATAAAATCAAAGGTCCCCCTTGTTTAAACAATGAAGCTGAACACAAAGCTTTGATAGCAGGACTTGAAGCTTTGTTGGAATTGGGGGCAACCAGGGTCGAAATAAGAGGCGATTTTGAGCTAGTGATTAAGAAAATAATCAAGGAGTACAATTGCATAAATGAAAATTTAATATTAGTTATAGAAAATAGGTTGCCTAGAAGATTCAAGTATGTGAACATCAAGAACATTCCTAGATTGAAGAACCAAGAAGCCAATGATCTGGCCTAAATTTCCTCAGGATACAAAGTATCAAAGGAAAAGTTAGAGGATTTGATTGAAGTACGAGGAAAGGTATTGGCTACTAAACTGTTTTCATAAAATTTAGAAAACTCAAGTTTAGGATATGCAAATGAAGAGAGTTTCAAAATTTTGGACATCAATAGTTTGGCAGGTAAAGATTGGAGGAATCTAATAATAGATTACTTAAAAATCCAACAAGCAATGCAGATAGGTAAATCAAGTATCGTGCGCTAAGCTACGTGTTAATGGGCAACGAATTATTTAAGAAAACACCAGAAGAAATCTTACTTAAATGTTTAAGAGAAAGAAGCTTACTTGGCATTGTTGAATGTACAGGGTGGGGCATGTGGATCACATCAAGTAGGTAACAAGATGAAGTGGATTTTATTTTGATATGGCATGTATTAGCCCACCATATTGAAAGACTGTATAGAATTCGCTAAGGGATGCCAAGAGTCCCAAATTCATGCAGGCATTTAACATGCTCCTGCAAGTGAACTGCATTCTATAATCAAGCTATGTCCTTTTAGAGGTTGGGCATTAGACTTTGTTGGGGAAATTCGACCAACTTCATCCAAAGGTTAGTGATACATTCTAGTGGGAATTAATTATTTTAAAAAATGGATTGAGGCAATACCTTTAGTGAATTTTGATCAAGAAACTATTATTGAATTCATCCAAAGATATATAATTTATAGGTTTGGAACCCCATTGGCCATTACAACTGATCAGGGATCAGTCTTCACAAGTCGAAAGATGCATTAGTTTGCTAAAGAAATGGGATTTAAATTATTAACTTACATACCTTATTATGCTAAGGAAAACGGGCAAGTCGAAGTTGCAAATAAAGTAATTATTAGCCTAATGAAAAGGAATGTGGAAAAGAAGCCAAAGAATTAGAATAATACCTTGGATCAAGCTTTGTGGGCTTCTCGAACATCTCCCAAAGAAACAACCAATACTACACCATTTCAATTGACCTTTGGCCATGATGCAGTTCTACCAGTAAAAATACATTTACAACCAGTAAGGATCCAAAGACAGAATAAAATTCCCTCTGACTATTATTGGGAAATGATGATGAATAAACTAGTTGACTTGGATGAAGAAAGATTGATTGCTTTGGAAATCCTAAGGAGACAAAAAGAGACAGTAGCTAAAGCTTACAATAAAAGAGTCAAGGGAAATGTATTTTCAAATGATGATTTGGTTTGGAAGGTAATACTTCCAATGGATCGAAAGAACAAACTATTGGAAAAATGGTGCCTACACTAGGAATGACTCTTTCAAATCATTCAAACATTTTCAAACAACTCTTACGAAATAGAAGAATTGGCAGAAGATAGAAGAATCATGAAGATAAATGGAAAGTACTTAAAAAAGTATAAACCTATACTTTAGGAATTAAAGATTGTAACAAAGTGATATAAACAAAAAAATAAAAATCCAACATGGTATTATTACAAAATGAAAAAATGGCTCTATTTTGAAGTTACATAACGAAATGCATACAAAAACAAAGTGACAATACTATAAATGCCAAGAAATTAAAAAGGTAACTTGGTCTTTATTTTGTCCTATTTAATATTTTCCAGCTTCAAGCTATACTCAATTGAGGATTGGACATCCAGAAGAGCAGAGACTTCTTACCCCAGTTTTTCAGCCTTGTCAACATGTTGGACATTTTGTGCAATCTCCTTGTTGATTTCAGTGTGGTACATATTTTTTATTTCTTGTTAATGAGCCTCTGCTTGAGAAATCTTATCCTGTAGTTGCTCGATTTGTTCTTTCCAAAGAGATATGTAACGAGAGTAGACGTCTAAGTCTTCTTGCGCTGTCTTGAAGGATTTTTACATTTTATCATCTTTCTTGGAGGTTTCAAGAGCTTTCTCCTATTCAACCGCTTGAATAGACTGCTTATCTTGAAGTTTCGATAGGACATCTTATTCCCGATTATAGTCTGCACCAATTTGGTCAATCAAAGTGCTTATGTCTATCAAGATTTCAGCAACTTTTGGTGGACAGGTTACTATGTTCATTTGGTTTATTAATTTCTTTAGCCTATAGCATGCAGTGGCATCATTCTACAAAGTATTTAACAAATTAGCTTCAAAGATTTTTTTCTTTAACTTTCTAAAGAGGCTGCTCAAATGTTTTAACATTCGATCCTCCATTTGAGGTAGTCGAAGGGCTGAAGTAACCTTTGTCGGAGGGAGGCCCTCTTTTAGCCATCGTTAACTTTGCATATTCAAGAGTGTTGTTTTTCTGAAAAAAGCCTCCATCTCCTCTTGAGAGGGTGTTGGTTGAGCATTAGTGTCATCTTGGTGACTAGCAGAAGTGGCGGTGTCCTTTGCACCAACATGGGCATTTGTGTCTTCTTCCTCTTCCTTGTGGAAGTATTTTTCGACATCATCAGACATATGCTCATCCTCATCAAGCAGCTATTCATCAAACTTTTCCATCTTTGGAGAAGAGTCAGTTGGACTATCATCATTTTTTTCTTCGTTGATAGGAATTATTTTGTCAAAGAAGTTTGGTGTTCCTCATGATCACTTTCAGAATCATCTATTCTTGATTTATGTGGAAAATGGGAAGAAGGTTCTTTATTATACTGAATGTTGTCTAATTTTTTCACATAAGTAGAAGATCCTTTGTCATAATTTTTACCAGACAAGGGATGGATAGAAGGAGCGTTGCTGTTGGGAGGAACTTCATATTGGATAAGAGATTCAGTAGGAGTGGGCCGAATATCATGTAAGAAAGAAAAGGTTGGTTAAGTCAAATAAATAAAAAAACTTGTTAAGAGAAAACAATTCGAAATATGCCATACCTTAGATCCTTCAACACCAGGACTCGAATTGTCACTCTTAATTCGTTCCAAGACAAATTTAACAGATGGTTGGGAAGTGCTTGTCTTTTTTGGTGTTAGGCCAATAACTTGACTATGACAGTATTTTATGGTTGAAAAGATACATCAAATAGATTTGTTTTCTTCTTCTTTGTACTTTTTGGCTTTGAAGTAGTGGGAGACACATCTTCATCACCTTCAGCAGACTTTGGAATCTCTTCAGTTTGCTTCCGTTTTTTGGGAGTAGATGGAGGTTTTCGATTGGCCTGAAAAAAGCAAAAAGATTAGAAAAATATCACAATAATGAAGAAACAAAAATACAAGGTCATACCTTAGATGTTGTCTTTGGTTTCTTAGTCTCTAGAATGACACTCTTTGATAAAGTGTGGCTTTGTTAGTCACCAACGTTGATCGTATCATCGAAGTAGCTTTTTCTTTCTTAGGTTGTTTCTTTCTGATGGCTAAAAGAACATCACGAGATGGTACATGTTAGTATCAATTACAAAATTAAATTATTGAAGATGTTTGAAGTGATCAAGAGATCATTTGGTTCCACACCTTCACGTTCTGGGGAAAGCATGGTGACATGTTTTAGATCATAGTGAAGAAAGCCTTTGAAACTATTTAGTGTATGCTTAGTCGAAACCACTCATTCAATTGGTTTTTCAGACTCTTGTTTTAAAAAGCTATGATAATTCCCACAGACGAACCAACCTGGATAAGGAGGGTAAAACGCCCGACCAAAATTAGCACTGGGTAATTTTGAAAATTTTGGTGGTTCAAGCTTGAAAGCTAAGTCAGACCTGTCCTCAGGTTTGACACATGAGGGATTTTTTAAATGAGGAAGCATCTTTGTAAATTTCTCTTTCAAAGTTTTTGCTGCATCATGTATGGTTTGACTAAGATTATTTGGGTTATAAACAATTTCAAAGTACTTTTGGAACACCTGGATCTCCTTGATATGAGTCTTCGTACCTCTCTTGGACTGATATTGCACAGAGGCAAAAGCTTTGGTCAGATGCTGAGAGGAGAGGGTGGTGTCGAACATGTTTGAAGAGTAATATTTCCTCCACCAAGCATCAAAGACTTTAGTGCAGTGGAAAGATGGACAAAAAGGAATAGGCGTGAGTTCAGCAAAGTTGGAGTAGCGTTGCATGCGTTTGTCTCGTTCAAGGATGGAGAAATGCATTCCACGAAAGTAAAGAGTGATTTTCCTTTCGAAGAGTGGTTCAAGAATATGTTGGAAAAGTCCAAATTATCGAGAGACAAAGTTGGGTTGATAAGAAAGTAAGAAAATGTGGCTATTGACGGGCATAAGCCTTATTATAATCACCCTAGGGAGTAAGAAGGATTTCCAGATAGCCAGAGTTTTTGCTTCTTGAGTAGGCGAAATAGCAGAAAGTGATCTTGTAAACCATTCAGGGGCATGAGTTCTGTAGGAAATAGCAGCCATCGAAGTTGTGAATTTATGACGCTTGGAAAACATCATAACATAATTCTTGAAACACTCCTTTAGACTTTTTCCATCCTTATTTGGTGTTAATTAAACCAGTCGAGTCCCTTCGATAGTCCTAGTCTAGATTTCAGGATTTGTTTCATCTACTGTCCCAGAGGTAGAAAGTAAAGGTTTGAATGTAACATTAAGCCACAATTGGATAAGCCAATACGGAACATCTAGTAATAAGTTCGTACCTGCTTTATACTTCTTAAAATTAGTACTAGCCTCCCTAAGGCAATCATATAATTCAGCCAAGATCAGTTCGCTTAGGCAGATGTTTCGTACAAAGTGAAGTTGATTCGCCAGAGTTAAGAACCTTTTGCCTACCTGCAGGGATTAACAACAAAATTTGCATCGATACAACCATAAAGCAAGGAAAGCTATTTGTTTCACAACCAACATTTTTTCTCCTTCGACATGATAGTGATCAATGTAGTTGGTAAAGTCGGCGTGCCCAACTTCGAAACCAATGGTGTTCTCAGTTTGCTCATAGGGATCGAAGGTGTCTCCAATGGGTTGATGGCCAATGATGGCAGCAACATCGAACAGTATGGGGGTAACCATTCCACATGTAAGGTGAAAGGTGTTATAAGTATCATCCCAAAAGTATAGGGAAGCCATCAGCATATGTTGGCAGTAATTTGGATCAACTTTCGACAGTTAATTCAAGTCAAAAATGCCCATATCATTTTAGACTTGGGACTTTTTCTTTTCGACCTTAGCTAACCAGTTAAGATACTGTTTGCTATCTTTCATTAGACATAACCTAAAAGTCCTTAAGGCATCAGTAATATAGTCTAAATGAAAGGGTTTTTCTACATCAACAGATCCTAAGAAAGTTTCCTCCTGAACATTTATGTTGTTCCTACCTTAGGGTTTTTCTCAGTACTCTTATCTAAATTTCTTGAATAATCAACCTTTCGAGCTATAGGTTTTGTTACACGATAAGTTGGGAAAAAACTGAGTTTCTCCAAATCACCATCATTGACCATATGACCCATATACCCTAAATTTTATCAGCAAGGTGTTGCACCCCAAAATTTTCCCTCTTCATTTTAACCCCAATTGGATTATTTTCTCTAACATAATCATGTAAAAATATCATTGATTCCATGGTTACGAGATCAAGGTAATTATCCACGTCAGGCTACAAAAAATAAAACAATTGTTCTGACAGGCATTACAGCAAAGCAGAAACTCAAGGTTTTCAAGATTCAAGTGCACTCCGCAATTTTTTACTAGCTACTAAATCAACAATTAATCAAGTCATCATCATACCAAGCTCACATGTGTTCCATCATGCTTTGAATTGCAGAGAAAGTCAAATGTTCTAGTTGATTTGAGACTGTTCAAGCTGAAAATCATCATTTTGCTGTTCGAGGTTAAAATTTGTAACTTCTGATCAGAAAAGGTTTGGGAATGGTTTATCAGGCATTAGAACCATATTTTTATCTTCTCTATATCATTTGTTCAATTTGAAGGCTAATTTTGTAAGGAAGATCTTCAAAAGCGCAAATACCTGAAATCACGTTATACAGTGGATTTGTTTATTCACTGGTTTTCATACATTCAAAAATTTGTAACTTCTGACCGGTAAATCACTTTTTAATGGCTCTTGTGGCATTTTAACCATCTTGATATTTTCTTCAATTCTTATGTTCGGGTTAGAAGCTGATTTGGTGAGGAAGACTTCCAAAAGTTCAAATCACCTGAGACTGGTACCCTGAACCAGTATGATGATTTGTTGTTTATCAGAGGTTCAAAAATTCATAAATTTTTCTCGGTTCCACATTTTTGAATGGTTCTATGGGAATAAAATATGTCTTTATATTTTCCTCAACACGTATGTTCGGGTCGGAAGTTAATTCTTTGAAGAAGATCTCTGAAAGTGAGAATTACCTGAGAAAATTGCACCCCGAAATGATTATTTGTTAACTGTTTTTCCGATATTGTAAAAAACGTAAATTTCTTAATTTTCATTGTATCGGGATGATTCTTTCGGCACGGTGTCACAAATTGTGTTAGCTACAAGTTTGCTTTAGGACCCGAGTTTGGATTGTGCTCAGAAAACTTCGATTTATGGATTGTTTCCAAAGTCAAACACCGAAATAAGCTAAAAAATTTGCATAACCCAAAACATAGAGTTTTTTGTCTCAATTTTCTCATTATTGCAAAATTCATAACTCTCTCGGTTTTTATCATATCAGGACGATTCTTTCGGCACAACATCACAAATTTCATCAGCTACGATTTTGCTTCAGGGTTCGCATCAGGATTATGCTCCGAAAGTGATAAGCTTATAGTTTGTTCTCCCACCGTACGCCGAAATAAGCTGAAAATTCTGAACTATTCACAAAAAACAAGGGAATTTGCATATTTTACCATTTTCCAAACAATACTTAGGGGCTTGCCTATATATTTTTGAAATTCAAATTAGAATCACTTTTGCTCATTCTATTCAAAAAATCACACAAATTCTCTCAAGTTCTCTCAACTCTATCAAGCAAGCAAAAGCACTTTTTTCCCTCCCTTTCTATCAAGCTCAACTGATCGGAACTCCCTCCTCTCCTTTTCGACCACCATGCACAAAAGCTCCGGACAGCCACCAGTCCACGGTCATCCCCCCTTGCTCTCACCTCCCTCCACTCGGACGCATACTCCCTCTAGCGAATTCCCTCACCATTGCGCCACCATCCGCAGTGCTCCTCCCTCCTTGGTCCGATTCGATTCCTATGATCTCAAGCTTCACATAAATTCGGTAATTTCTTTGGATTCTTGTGTTTATGTGATTTAATTGTTAAGTTTAAGACTTTATTCTTGAATTATGTGATTGCATAAATTGAATTTTGAATTGTGAATTTGATTAAATCATGATGTTGATAATGTTGAGAATCAATGGGATTGGTTAATTGATTGAGATTAATTGTGTTTCTTATGTGTCGATGTAAAGATTTATTTATAATTGTTAAATTTACACATCAAGGTTTAATTCCAAATTAATACTTTATGAATAATTGTTGATTTTACGTGTCGGAATCGAATCTTGAAGTGTTTAATTGATGTCGACGTGTGAGTTATTTTTGATTTAAAGCTTGGAACCTAAGTATCGATATGGCTTCATTTCTTTGTAATCTACTTGTAGGTCCTATGCAATGTACATGTATTGGTAATTGTTTTGATGTGTTCGAAGGTGGATTTCTAAACTTGATTTTTGGTTGATACCGATTCATGAACAATGTTGTCTGAATTTCACATTTAGCTTGCAAAATGAGTTTTAATTGTTGCTCGATGCATAATTGGTTTTCGCTTGGTATTTGTTTGACACCAATGTCAAGTTTGATCGGTTTTAAATCAACTTTTTATGCATTTCATTTGTTAATTCAATATTGACCTGAAAATGATTTTTGCATCTACATCGTGATTTAATTCCAACTTGTTGCATATTTAAGCTTGTTAGCATATTTGGTTAATACCGGTCTCAAGTTTGGTTGTTTTTAAGCCGACTTTTTGAGCATTTCGTAAGGTGCAATGTTGCTTCGTAGAGTCGTTAAGTATGCATACATGTGTAATTTAATTGTTGGTTAATGCATAGGTAAGCTTGCGTTGGTATTTGTTTTACATTTGCATTGAAATTTGATGATTTTAGATCGAATATTTGCTTGGTTCATGAGATGGTGATGTTTCTGCCTAGTTTTTAATTTCCATGTTCCGATGTTTATTTGGATTTTATTTCTTTATAATTAAATATCATTTTTGAGTTATGAAATGATGCTCGAGCTATGTGTATTCTTCCTTGGTATTCCTAACTTGTTTGGTGATTTTGTGCAAGCTTCAGGAGGAGTATTTGTGTGATGTGCGATTTGCAGATTATGTTGTGCTTGTGAAAAGTTGTTTTGTGTAGGGCGGTTATCTTGATGCAGTGTGTTTCCCGCGTGCTATTTATTCTCACACGCCGATGTCTAGATTCTTATATTGGATATCTTTTATGATTATTTCTATTTTTTCTTGATGAAGCTTGCACGAAGACCTTAAGGTTTCTTTTTCTTTGATATCGCTTTGCTACCGACTTATTGTTTGTTTGGTATTATTTTTGATTATGTTTATATTCCGCATTGTCTTTTCACTTTCCTTGCCATGAGAAGTAAGAATAGTGATGCATGACTGGGAGTCCCTACTTTATGTGGGTAATTCTGTTTAAAGTCCTCAAAGGAGGCAATATTTATGCTTGTTTAAAATCCTCAAAAGTGGCAACATTCGTGTTTGTTTGAAGACCTCAAAAAGAGGAAATTTTGCTAAAGTCCTCAAAGAAGGAAATTCCTCTCCCCTTTTACTTTTTGCTTGCTATCGAGTCAATAAGTGGAGAAAAGGGCTTGCAATCGGCCCCCACACTTTCTAGTTCGTGTCGTTCTTAGCTCACGTTCTACGTTGATGATTTGAACCATGCTTATTCTTGTCCATTGAGTCAAGTAAAGTGGAAAAGGGTTTGTAACTAATCCCCATATTTTATCATTCATTTCGATGATGTTAGCTCATGTTTCTTTAAACGTTGACGCTTCAAGTTGTTACTTGATATAGGTGCTTGAGCAAATCAAGTGGAAAAATTTCCTTAATCTCGCTTTGAAATCCATTGGATTCATTGTTTGTTGCTAGCTCGCACTTGATCTTTGTTTTGGTTTTTGTTTCGACTTTGTTCGATTGCGCTTGTGTTTTTGCTTTTCCCTTTAGGATTTTGCATGTCCCCTTAGGATCACTTGTTTCGTTCTAGATTCAAGTTAGACATTAGGATTATAATCCATGCATGTTAACTTAGGTAGATGTTTCCCTTTGTTATCTAAACCTTAGGACCATCATTGTATGACAACACTAGGATTGTTAGTATCCCTTAGACTTTTTCATCCCCTATTTGCATTCTTAAAACTAAAAATATCTTTTTCTTTGTTCAAACTTCAAAACACTATAACATTATTAAACCATTTTTCAAGGTAAAAAACACCAACCAGTGCAAACCTTTTTGTCTTTGGACTTTTTCCTTTAAAACATTTTCAATAAGGATGTGCTGTTTCAAATTCGAACAACTTGGAAATGCTAAGTGTGCAAGGGGTCGAGCATGAGTCTCTTTACGAGCTGCAAAGCCAAGCACAAATTTCAATCCTAACTGTAAGGATACGAACACAACATTATCCATAAAAAACATGCAACCAACCAAAACTTTTAAGGTGAACTATGAGTGCCTTGACCCCCATTGCACGGATGGTGGTACATAGGCACAAAGGTTCGAAATCGAGGCATGCACGTCTAATAAAACCTTTTCTTTTTGTACATTATCCTTTACATCCATACATTCCCTTTACAACTTAGCTTTTATATTTCAAAGACACCCTTTGATTAGAATAATAAGAGAGGATCTCATGGAGTACCACAAACGTGAGGGGTGGTAATACCTTCCCCTTGCGTAATCGAATCCCTTACCCGTTCTCTTGGTCGCAAGACCTTGATTTCACCCTATTCTGGTTTTCTTCGATGTTTTCCTTTCCCTTCGGTTGGATAAATAAATATTTGATGGCGACTTCATTGTTTGTTTGAGAGATTTATTTTCTCTGGTTGCTTCAACTGGCGACTTCTCTAGGGAGAAGAAGTGAGTCAGTCCTAACTCGTGTTTTCTTTTTCTTTGGGTGTTTATTTCTTTTACCTTTATGGCTTGTGCATATGTCTATATGTTTATATGTGTATATTTATATGTATATATGTGTGCATTCACCTGCATCGGGATAATTGTTTCTATTATTCTTTATTGCTGCTGTGATGTGTTGGATCATTGGTGGGAGGGTGTTACATGAGGTAAAAGTACCATTACCCATGCCATTTTTTACTTAGGTTAGAGCGGATACTCTTGTTGAATCCCATGTTCCATTTACACGTGTGAGGAGGCATGAGATACCACACTCAGACGAGGTTCTCTTGACAATGCCTTTGTCTTGCATCCTTTTTGCAGAGACGAGATGTTAGAATAGAGGACTCACGACTCTGGTTGCCACTAGAAACCCTGTTCTGGTTAGAATTTACCTGTGAGGTGGGGTAGGAACTATTCTTACAGGTACAAATGCTAACATTTGATACTTGGTTCTCTGGTATCCTGAAATGGTCTGGACCTTTGATCTTGGTACATGTGACTGTGACTATGTTATCCGCACAGCAGTGGTTCAGTTTATGGAAGCCATGATCCCATTGCATTCACGAAACATTTTTTAACTTCATTTTGACATGCATGTTTTCTTATTTCCAGGATCTCTAGTCTTTGAGTCTTATTGCTTAGGCTGCCTTTGAAGATGGATACTGAAAAGAGGGACAACCACATATATTATATTGCTTACAAGTTCCTCGTTCCAGTTCTTTATAATCTTCTCCTACTAGCTAAAAGGTATCCTCCCGATAATGTTGATACCTTTATGAAAGATAATGGAAGAATTCTGGTGTGTCTAAAGTCTCCTCTCACTGAGTACCAAAAGGATGCCCTCCAAGCTCTATTTCAGTTTTATGATCGTGCATTTAGATGCTTCATGTTCCCTGACTATCTGTTAGCATCAACTTTGGAAGAGTATTCCACCATCTTGGATATTCCTATTTTGCACCAAGTACCTTTTCATACTGCTATGAAGAAAAGGATATGTGCATGGTTTTCATTTGAACTTTCATTTGAAGGAAGCTAATGCCAAGGTTAATAAGAAAGACTAAAAGGGTTTCAATTCTATCTTAGCTTATTGTATTTATGGGATAGTTTTGTTTCCCAATGAGATCAAGTTTGTTGACGAGAATCTTGATGCCATTTTCATGCAAAAGAATCATTTTCCAACTCTCCTAGGAGATGTTTATCGTTCCATACACTCCATAAGTTGCAAGGGGAAAGGTGGAATTGTTCAATGTTGTGCTCCATTGTTGTATCAATGGTTTAGAGGTCATCTTCCTTGTCATGGAGCTTTTGTTGATACTCATCATACAACAAAGTGGGCTCCAAGGCTGATGGGGCTCACCTCCAAGGATATTGACTGGTATAGACACAATTTGTCTAGGACTGAGAGTAAAGAAGTGATCTTATGTTGTGGAGAATTATTTAATGTACCTCTCATGGGTATAAGAGGTGGCATTAACTATAATCAAACTCTTTCTTGAAGACATATGGGATATGCTCTGAGAGGACCACCTGAAAAGGAGTACGTGCAGGAATCCTTGTTCTATGATGTGCCTGACAGTATCAGATGGATGGATAGAGCTATCAAAGCTTGGAAAAGAATTCACTTTGAAGGAGGACAATATTTTGGTAAAAAGATCCCACAGCTTATGCGCCTTACATTCAATGGATTAAAGAAAGAAACAAAGATCGTCGTTGGCCTTTTTCCATAGAAAGCCCTTTGTACCCTTAAGAGTCGGATCAACCTGATGTCGTACCAAAGGGAGATTATGAGATAGTGCAAGCCCAAAATCAATGATTGCTTGAGGAACGTGAGACTATGGAGGTAAAGTGTCTTGTGGCTACACAAGAGAAGACTCAACTAGCCCACCAACTCAAAAGGTTTAGGGGAGAGATGTCAAGTGTTGCAAAAAATATAGCAAGTTCTAAACACAATTCTATTTCAGTTGAAGATCACCTGAGAATTGTTGCTGAGATCGAAAAGAAATACAAACAGAAGTGTCGAGATTGAGAGATCCTTAAAACATCCTAAGCTAACCTGGATAAGAGGTACAAGACCAAGATTGAAGGGTTGGAGAAGCAACTTCTATACAAATGCGCCCAATTTGAAGAAGAGAGCACGCAGAGGCTTACCGTAGAGACTCAACTTAAGGGGAGGAATATTCAACTAGCACAGGCCATAGAAAAAATTGTGAAGCTCAAAATTCAAATAGATGGACAAGGATCCACGAGCTATCTATTGTAGAATGTTTAGATTTTGTATTTTTTTGTTTTCAAAAGGTCATCATCAGGCTTGTTGATGGGATCTCTCATTTTCTATTGTAATACTCTTGGTACTGATCTTTGAACTATTTGTATTCCTTCTTGTTCTGGTTTAATGAAAATTTGGATTATTGCTATTCACTATTTTGTATATCGCTCTCACTTAAGAACTCGAATCAAAGCTCTAGGATCCTGGAAGTATTTAAACATGTCATTGCATGCATTACATGCACTCATGCATTCATAACATATCATGCATAACAAGTTACTCTAGCATGTCTTCTTACTTCTAATTTGGGTTTTTCTAGAGATTGCTACTTTCAACTATCACCAGAATAACACTAGAAATAATTCAAAGAGATAGATGGAACAAATACAGGCTGACGTAGCTGCTATGAGTGTCAAGATGGACACTCGTTTTGAACAGTTGATGGAGATCATCCAGTCTATGGCTCTAAAATAGGAAGAGCTAAGGGCTCTGATTGTGTGACCTGCTGCAACTACGTTTAATGGGAATGAAACTCTGAATCCTCCTCTAGGAGATGCTAGAAATCTCGTGGGGGTTGTTGCTAATAATCTTGCTGGTAATCCAGATGGTCAGAATTTGAATGGTAATGTTTCTATTAACCTTGGTAATCCCGGTGGTAATAATAAAGGTATTCCTGTGATTCAAGTTGTTGGAAATATGCCTCCACCCAGTCCTCCTCGTCATGATAATGGACAACCTTTTGTTCATCCATAAATCAGAAGAGTTGTTCTGATACCTGTTCAGCAGCTTGAAGATGATAACCATGATGACTGTTTTTCTAATCATGAAGAACCCACTGAAGCTGATATGAAGTCGTGTATGCGGGATTTTGAAAATCATGGAGCTATGGGTCTTGATATGTCTGATTAGGGATTAGTTCTCAGAGTGAAGACTCCTCCAAAATTCAAAGTTCCAGATTTTGTCAAGTACAAAGGCGTTTCATATCCTAAGACGCATGTTAAGTCTTACTATAGGAAAATGTTAGCGGACTCTAGTGATGAGAAGATGCTCATGCACTTTTTCTAAGAAAGCCTGACCGGTGGTCCGTTGGATTGGTATATGCAATTGGAAAGCTCTTATATTTGTACTTGGAGAGAGCTGGCTGAAGCTTTTGTTCTATATTATCAATATAATAGTGACATGGCACCTACCCAAACTCAATTGCAAAATCTGTCACAAAGGCGGAAAGAGTTGTTTAAGGAGTATACGCAAAGGTTGTGTGAGATGGCGGCTCGAGTGCAGCCCCCATGATGGAAAGAGAGATGGTGGATATGTTTACCAGCACAATGTGGGGGCATTTTTATACCGCGCATAATACTTCTGAATGTTTTGCTAAGATGGTGACTTATGGTGAAAGAATTGAAGTCGGAATCAAGATACGGAAGATTCAAGATGTTGTGTTTAGGAATAATGTTGGTAATGCTAAGAAATCTTTAAGTGGCTTCCAAAAGAAAAAGGAAGGTGAAACCAGTGCGATTTATTCCCGGAAAGGAAAAGGCAGGGCCTATCAGGAGTCAAGTCATCGGGTTGCCGCTGTAACTATTCCAACTGTAGCACCTCAATGGAAAACCTACACACCATATTAGGGTAATCAGCAGCAGAAGCCGAGACAACTTCCGAGAAAGTTTGATGCACTTCCTATGTCTTATACTGGGCTGCTACCTCGTTTACTCGAGCTGGAATTGATTGAGAAGCGCACTTTGAATATTAATCCTGAAAGGTTGCCATCAAATTTCGATGCTAATTCCCAATGTGAATTCCACTCTAGAGCATAGTGTAGCGGTATAAATGTTTAAGACTAAGCCATTGGGTTAACTAGACTTACATAGATCAAAGTAAAAATCGTCACCGCGCTTTATTGTTTCCAAAGGAATGGGAAAAGAGCGAGTAACCCAAAAAGAGGGGGAAAGATTCAAGGTAAGGGGGTTGGTTATGCAAAGGGAAGGTATTATCACCCTAAACATCTATGGTACTCCACAGGAACCTCTTTGAAAAATCTGTATATTTTGGCTATAAAATGTTGTATGTAAAATAGATGGTAGAGGTGAGAAAAGAAATATATTTTTTATGATTTTTGCACCCGCCGCAGTTGCGAACCTTTAGTGCCTACGTACCACCTTTCGTTCAATAGGGGATCAGGGTACACGTAGTTCACCTTTTAAAAAATTTAAAACAAACACAAGTGCGTTGGTTAATTTTATGAGATAAGATATCATGGTCATTGTCCGTGTGGAAAACATACTTACTACCTGTGATACGGTGGGAGAATTGACTTGGTGTTTTGCATTTGATCGCATTTGTATGGATAGCAAGAGTCGCCACCGACTTTTCTTTTATCCAAAAGGAAAGGTAGAAAGCACAGAAAAGACCTTTCGAGATTATTTCTCGGGTTCGGGGGGTAGATTATGAAAAGGGAAGGTATTAGCACCCTTTTCATCCATGGTTTTCCATGGGCTCTTAGTTACTTGCTTAGATCACTTGCTTTTGTTTTGAAAATGTGCTTATGGTGTGGGCTTTGAAAGTGTTTTAAAAAAAAATCTCTTTGTAATGGCTCTCGTTTCTATAAGAGCGCGTACAAAGTTTTGTTTTGAAAGATAGTTCAAAGACGTGTTTGTGGATTGTGTTTTGGAAAGTGGTTTTTGAAAAGATGTTTGCAATGGTTCTCGTCTCTATAAGAACGTATACGAAAGGTCTTGACTTTCAAAAATGCTTTGAGATGAAAGTGTTGGTGTAAAAATGTTTTTGTCATGAGCAAGTGAGCAACTAGGAGCGAATCTACCTACTCGAAAGGTCTCAAATGTTCTTTTCTTACTCCTTTTGATGTTGCTATCTTACCATTGATTTGGTAAGAGGCCCCATCGTTGGATGTAAAGGGACAAGTGCGGGTCAATTTTACAGTCATCGAAAGCAACTTATGAGACGCTTTAGAAAATTTTGTAAGGAACGAGATCGTTTTATCGAAGGAAATGTCGAGAGTCATCAATGGACTACGATATTTTTTATCGAAGGGTCATTGCTAAAGCGTCCCATATTCGAGGGACATGACTGTTTTTCCGAGGCAACAAGTGAGGCTACCCTAGAGGTGCGCATGTGAAAAAGTGTGTTCGTTTCAAGTTATTTTGTCTTTGAAATTATGTTATCTAGCGATTGATTTTAAATCTTACCATACACGCCTAATTACTATACAGTATAAAGAAAACAGTAAATTGCGGGAATTTAAATTCTACGCTATTACATAGTTTTCAGGAATGGGGGTACAAATTTACAAATGGGGATGGATCAATGCGATTAAAAGTCCAAATAGGCAAACAATACAACCAAATCGAATCGAGCAATTAATCAAAATTACAACAAATTTATGAAGTAAAATTAACAAAGTAAAGATAAGGAAATAAAGATTCTTGGTATTTGTTTGAAAATTTTGGAAAGAAAAATAGAAAAAATCTATTCTAATAATTAGCTTAAGAGTTAAATCGAATGCATGTATTTTTTTGTCTTTTAGGGTTTTTGTTATTTAGAAATTAAATGAACCAATTAAGACTTAATATACAAAAATCAGTTAGTAAAGTAATTTACAAAGTCCTAAACTAATTAAGAAAATAAATTAATTTTGAATTATATATTTTTATTTAATTGAATTTAAAAAAAAAACTAAAGATTAATAAAATTAAATCTAAACTAAAATGAAGTTATTAAAATAAATCTAAACTAACTTAAAATTCTAAGTGCTTAGATTAATTCTAAAAATAAATAAAAAAAGAAATTCTAAAAAAAATTAAGTTAAACCCAAACTTAATTAAAAAATATAAGATTTACTAAACTATATCTAAGCTAATTTAAATGTAGATCAAGTTAATTACAAAAATAGGGTGTGAGATAGAAAACTAGGGTTTGAGGCAGCAAAGGCATTGGGCCCAATAATATTTTTTTGTCCCAAAAACAGCACTTCAAAACAAAAAAAATGGAGTTAATGAGAGAAAAAAACAACCCATGGAGTCTCGAACCCGGTACACCATGCTCACAGACCAACATTCTAACCACTACACCGCGTTTCTCATTCATTTATGTAGGTGTTTAGGTATTGGCTTGCATTTTTGGTAAATCCCAAGTGTATGTGTGAATGTCATGACTGATGTCATAACATTCTAGTTCAGTTTGTACTGACTCATTAGGTACCTTTGCAGAAAAATATTGTAATTCAAATACTGATGTTTATAAGTGTGTATCTGAGCATTTTGCAAAATGATCACATTTTGCTAAATCAGTAGACAGGTTTTCTCAGATGTCATAACAGATGTTATGACATCCTGTTCTAAACTAACAGGATTGCAGGATTGGATAAGTCTGAGTTTTTTCAGGAAATAACTCAGTCCTTCCTGAACAGAATCCTGTGTTTTCTGAGGGGTAACCTAGCTCAACCCTAACCTGGTTAATAAAGTCCTGTGACCTGGTCTTTAGGTCAAACGGAATTAACCCTAGGTTTTTGGAAACCCTAACTGAAGTTGCAGCTGCTATATATTCAACAGAGCTGCTGTTTTTCAAGGATGGCTTTTATTGATCAGAAGATCATTTGTAATCTGTATAGATTTGAGTATTGTACTCCAAGCAATTATCATTGTGATAAGTGCCTTGGAATAGGTTTCTAATTGTAAGTGTTGTGTAGCACTCAAAGCTTTGAAGTAAGAGTGTTTGAATGTTCCTTGACTAAAGCTGTGAAGCAGAGTCAAGTTAGTTGTGTGCATCACTCAAAGCTGTGAAGCACGAGTGATTGTGTTGCTTGATTAAAAAGCTGTGAAGCTTAATCAAGTGTTTGTTTTTGAAGAGTGTCTTCATCAATTCTTAAGTCAAATTGGTTTATGTATCACTGCTGTGATTGAGGGGGAGTGAGTTGGAACTCAGGTTTAAGTTGTACTTAGATTGAAATTGCATTGGGTAGGTCTTAAGTGAAGGAGATAAACTGGTTGGTTTATTCCTGAATTAACATCTCTTATAGTGGATTTCCTCCCTGGCTTGGTAGCCCCCAGAGTAGGTGTTGTTGCACACTGAACTGGGTAAACAATTGACTGTGTTCTTTATTGCTTTTGTATTTACTGTCATATAGTAAGTCAGATACGGTGTCATAACATTGAACGTGACATTGAGTATCTGCAGCCAGAATTTCAATTGGCATCAGAGCAGGCACCCTGCCTGTATTACTGGGTGAGATCTAGGGATATCACTTTCTGGCACTATGGACAAAGAAGGAGTTTTTAGAAATAGACCACCCATTCTGGACGGAACCAATTATGACTACTGGAAACCTCGTATGATTGCCTTCCTAAAATCTCTGGACAAAAAGGCTTGGAGAGCTGCTGACAAAGGATGGATTCATCCCACCATAACTGAGAAAGATGGGACAATCAGTCTGAAGCCTGAGGAAGATTGGAGCAAAGAAGAAGATGAGTTAGCTCTGGGAAATTCAAAAGCTCTAAATGCCTTGTTCAATGGAATTGATAGAAACATTTTCAGACTAGTACATCAATATGAACTGGCCAAGGAAGTTTGGGACACTCTCAGAACTACTCATGAGGGCACTTCCAAAGTAAAAATGTCAAGGCTTCAGATGTTGACCACCAAGTTTGAGAATCTAAAAATGATGGAAGATGAAACCATTCATGAGTTTCACATGAACATCTTGGAGATTGCCAACACCTCAGGAGCACTGGGAGAAAAAATGTCAGAAGAAAAACTGGTGAGGAAGATTCTCAGATCCTTGCCTAAAAGATTTGCAATGAAGGTAACTACCATAGAGGAAGCCCAGGACATTAGCAAGTTGAAAGTGGATGAACTTATTGGGTCTCTTCAGACTTTTGAGATGGGAATCACTGATAATGGTGTCAAAAAGAACAAGAGCGTAGCTCTTATGTCCAACACTGATGTTGAAGAAAACATTTCAGAAGCTGTAGCCATGCTTGGAAGACAGTTCAACAAACTCATCAAAAGAATAGATCCAAAGTCAAGGTCTAATGTTCATAACATTCCCTCTAACATTGACAGTTCCAGCAGAAGACCAAGGTCAGAAGAGAAGGGAGTTCAAGGCAGAGGAATTCAATGCCATGGTTGTGAAGGATATGGGCATATTCGAGCTGAATGTCCTACCTTTCTTAAGAAACAAAAAGGAATGACAGTTACTTGGTCTGACTGTGATTCAGAAAGTAATTCTGAAGAAGAGACTGCCAAACGAGTTACTGCTTTAACTGGTGTTTGTACCTATGAAAGTGACATCAGTGATGAAGAGGTGACTTTTAAAGAACTGGCTGATACTTACAAAGAATTGTGTATCAGAAGTACTGAAGTCTGTGTGCAGAATGAGAAACAATCAAAACTCATCATAAAGATGGAGGCTGAAAAAAGGACAAACCTTGAAACTATAAGTCATATAGAAGGAAAAGTTAAATTGTTGAACTCACAACTAAATCAAATGACCAAATCTGTCAAGATGTTGACAAATGGGACAGACAAATTGGAAGAGATCCTACAGGTTGGACAAAATGTGGGAAATAAATCTGGTCTAGGATTTATGGAAGCAACGAAATCTGGTTCTGGTAAGCAAATGTCAAAACAGATGTCTCAACACAACTCTCGACATTAGGAACAGAAACATATGAGGAAAAGGTACCAAAGATGGAAATGTCATCATTGTGGTAGATATGGCCACATAAAGCCCTTCTGCTTCAGATTACATGGATACCCTAATCAGAACTCAGGTGTCAAACCTAAGTCTAAAAAGGTACCACATGCTCCTCAATGGAAGAAAAAGGCTACTGCACTGATAGCTCACACTTCCCTGAGGGTCTCTGCAAAGGAAGACTGGTACTTTGACAGTGGATGTTCCAGACATATGACTGGAATCAAGAACCTCCTCAATAATGTTAAGCCTCACACCACCAGTTTTGTGACCTTTGGAGATGGGACTAAAGGTGAAATCAAAGGAGTTGGTGATTTGGACTGCCCTGGAGTTCCAAGTCTAAATGAAGTACTGCTGGTGAAAGGACTGACCGCTAATCTCATTAGTATCAGTCAACTGTGTGATCTAGGATTCAAGGTCAATTTCTCAAAATCTGAATGCCTTGTAATCAATGACAAACAAGAGATAGTAATGAAAGGAGTCAGATCCAAAGACAACTGTTACTTGTGGGAGGCTGAGAACACTAATTTCTCATCTGTGTGTTCCATTGCAAAGGAAGAAAAAGAGGTGAAACTGTGGCACCAAAAACTTGGCCATCTTCATCTAAGGGGTATGAAGAGGATTATCTCCTTGGAGGCAGTCAGAGGGATTCCAAAACTGCAAATTGATGAAGGAAGAGTTTGTGGTGAATGTCAAGTTGGTAAGCAGACGAGGATGTCACACCCAAAGTCAAGACATCTGACCACCTCTAAGGTTCTAGAACTCCTCCATATGGATCTAATGGGACCAATGCAAGTAGAGAGTCTTGGTGGTAAAAGATATGCCTATGTGGTTGTGGATGATTTTTCCAGATTCACCTGGATTAATTTCATTAGGGAAAAATCAGATGCATTTGAAGTTTTTAGAGAACTGTGCAAGAGAATTCAAAGAGAGAAGGAAGGATGTATTGTCAGAATCAGAAGTGATCATGGCAAGGAATTTGAAAACAGCAAGTTTGATGACTTCTGTGCTTCAGAAGGAATCAGTCATGAGTTTTCTTCTCCCATAACACCTCAGCAAAATGGAGTTGTGGAAAGAAAAAACAGGACCATACAAGAATCTGCCAGAGCAATGTTACATGCCAAAAGACTTCCTATGTATTTTTGGGCTGAAGCTATGAATACAACTTGCTATGTTCATAACAGGGTCACCTTGAGAAAGGGAACCTCATCCACCATATATGAACTCTGGAAAGGAAGAAAACCAACTGTGAAGTACTTCCATGTGTTTGGTAGCAAATGCTATATTCTGTCTGATCGTGAACAAAGAAGAAAACTGGACCCCAAAAGTGATGAAGGCATATTTCTAGGATACTCCTCAAACAGCAGAGCTTATAGAGTATTCAACTCCAGAACCAAAACCATGATGGAATCAATAAATGTTGTAATTGATGACTATCATGAAGAAATAGATGTTCCTTGTACTGTTGAGACATTCTTTGAGACTTCAACCCAACAGGATGACCTACCCAACTCCACCACAACAGAATCTGAATCAAAGGAAGCTAGCAAGATTCCTTCCATCAGAATTCAGAAGGATCATCCAAAAGAGCTCATCATAGGAGATCCCAATAGTGGAGTCATCACAAGATCTAGAGAGATCATCTTAAACTCTTGTTTTGTGTCCAAAATGGAACCAAGAAATGTCAAGGAAGCCTTAACTGATGAATATTGGATTGGTGCAATGCAAGATGAACTAAACCAATTCAAGCAACATGAAGTTTGGGAACTGGTTCCTAGACCTGAAGGAACTAACATCATTGGGACAAAATGGATATTCAAGAACAAGTCAGATGCTGAAGGAGTTGTCACCAGAAATAAGGCAAGACTTGTTGCTCAAGGATACACCCAGGTTGAAGGGGTTGATTTTGATGAAACCTTTGCACCTGTAGCCAGGTTGGAATCAATCAGACTCTTGTTGTCAATTGCTTGTCTTCTGAAGTTCAAGTTATTTCAGATGGATGTGAAAAGTGCCTTTCTAAATGGGTACTTAAATGAGGAAGCTTATGTGGAACAACCTAAAGGTTTTGTGGATCCAACCCATCCTGATCATGTTTACAAACTGAGAAAAGCTCTATATGGCCTGAAACAAGCTCCTAGAGCATGGTATGACAGGTTAACAAAGTTTCTCTCAGACAAAGGCTACAGAAAAGGAGGCTTGGACAAAACTCTCTTTGTCAAAACTGAAGGAGGGAAGTTGATGGTTGCCCAAATATATGTTGATGACATAGTGTTTGGAGGAATGTTAGAACATATGGTTAAACACTTTGCTGACCAGATGCAGGCTGAATTTGAAATGAGTCTCATGGGAGAACTAACTTATTTTCTTGGACTACAAGTCTCACAGATGGAGGACTCAATCTTCTTATCTCAAAGCAAGTATGCTAAGAATATTGTAAAGAAGTTTGGTATGGAGAATGCAAGTCACAAAAGGACTCCTGCTCATACTCATCTAAAGCTTTCCAAAGATTCAAGTGGGGTTAAGGTGGATCAAAGTCTATACAGAAGCATGATAGGAAGCTTGTTGTACTTAACTGCCAGCAGACCTGATATTGCCTTTGCAGTTGGAGTTTGTGCTAGATACCAAGCTGATCCCAAAGTCAGTCATATCAATCAAGTGAAGAGAATTTTGAAGTATGTAAGTGGTACTTACAACTATGGATTGATGTATACTCATGGCTGTGAACCAGCTCTGACTGGCTACTGTGATGCTGATTGGGCTGGTAGTACTGATGACAGAAAAAACACCTCTGGAGGATGTTTCTTTTTGGGAAGTAATCTGGTTTCCTGGTTCAGCAAGAAACAGAATTGTGTGTCTCTTTCAACTGCTGAAGCTGAATACATTGCAGCTGGTAGTAGCTGCTCTCAAATGATATGGATGAAACAGATGCTCACCGAGTATAATGTCACACAAGATGTTATGACATTGTACTGTGACAATCTGAGTACAATCAACATATCCAAGAATCCCATTCAGCATAGCAGGACCAAACATATTGACATACGACATCACTTTATCAGAGACCTTGTAGAAGAGAAGACAATCAAATTGGAACATGTTGCCACTGAGCTACAGCTGGCTGACATTTTTACCAAGGCTTTGGATGCAAACCAATTTGAAAACTTAAGGGGTAAGCTGGGTATTTGCCAACATGAGGAATTGTAGCAATTAATTTTGCTTAAAACAAGGATCAAAGGACTTATGCCTGTTCTGATTGGTTTAAAATTGTATTTTCTCATTTCCTACAATTCTTTTAAGAAGTTGAATAGACACTCCCTTGCTTCCTTCCTCTCTCGTCTCCTCATCAAAACCCAGTCTCTCAATCAGAAATTTCTCCTCAGTTGCTGTTGGTCCTCTAAAACTGTCAACATGTCTCAAACACCATCATCATCCAATACGACCATTTCAACCTCTTCCTCTGATCAAGATTCTGGGACAATCTCTTCTTGTCTGGACTCTGACGTTCTGGAGATCTCCTCTCATAGAAAAGTGGGAACTAACCCCACCAAGGTCAAAGAGTTGAGAACAAGACATGCAGGAAAACCCCAAGCTTCTGCCTCTGGTAATCCATCTCATCCTTCTTCTTCAGTTCCCCCTGAAATTGCAAATAAGGAAGGGACAGCCTATGTTAATCAAGCAATAGCAAAAATTGTTTCAAGAATTCTGAACGAGAACCACTCAGTTCCTGGCGTTTCTGTTCCTCTGAACCAAGAAAGCTCAAATGCTGAAATAAACCCAGATGTCTCTAAGAATGTTGAGACATCAAACAAAGAGAAGAATGCTGACATTACTCACAAGAAAAGAAAGAAGCTTGAATACTCTGGATCTGATGACAGTGCTTGAAGGTTGGTTGCTGATATCTGGTGGAGTTTGGAAGTGTATTCTGTTGTTTTCTGCTGCTGATCTTATTATGTTGTTTTGGATAACTATAATTTTATGAACATGTATCTTTGGCCCATTTGTGGCTAAAGAGGGGGAGAATATTTTGGTACTTACTTAATAGTACTTGACATTCTATTTTTCTGCTGTCACTTATTTCTGCTGCTATCTATCTCTGATTGTTTAGGGTCTTTAGCCAAAAATCTGCCAAAGGGGGAGTTTGTAGGTGTTTAGGTATTGGATTGCATTTTTGGTAAATCCCAAGTGTATGTGTGAATGTCATGACTGATGTCATAACATTCTAGTTCAGTTTGTACTGACTCATTAGGTACCTTTGCAGAAAAATATTGTAATTCAAATACTGATGTTTATAAGTGTGTATCTGAGCATTTTGCAAAATGATCACATTTTGCTAAATCAGTAGACATGTTTTCTCAGATGTCATAACAGATGTTATGACATCCTGTTCTGAACTAACAGGATTGCAGGATTGGATAAGTCTGAGTTTTTTCAGGAAATAACTCAGTCCTTCCTGAACAGAATCCTGCGTTTTCTGAGGGGTAACCTAGCTCAACCCTAACCTGGTTAATAAAGTCCTGTGACCTGGTCTTTAGGTCAAACGGAATTAACCCTAGGTTTTTGGAAACCCTAACTGAAGTTGCAGCTGCTATATATTCAACAGAGCTGCTGTTTTTCAAGGATGGCTTTTATTGATCAGAAGATCATTTGTAATCTGTATAGATTTGAGTATTGTACTCCAAGCAATTATCATTGTGATAAGTGCCTTGGAATAGGTTTCTAATTGTAAGTGTTGTGTAGCACTCAAAGCTTTGAAGCAAGAGTGTTTGAATGTTCCTTGACTAAAGCTGTGAAGCAGAGTCAAGTTAGTTGTGTGCATCACTCAAAGCTGTGAAGCACGAGTGATTGTGTTGCTTGATTAAAAAGCTGTGAAGCTTAATCAAGTGTTTGTTTTTGAAGAGTGTCTTCATCAATTCTTAAGTCAAATTGGTTTATGTATCACTGCTGTGATTGAGGGGGAGTGAGTTGGAACTCAGGTTTAAGTTGTACTTAGATTGAAATTGCATTGGGTAGGTCTTAAGTGAAGGAGATAAACTGGTTGGTTTATTCCTGAATTAACATCTCTTATAGTGGATTTCCTCCCTGGCTTGGTAGCCCCCAGAGTAGGTGTTGTTGCACACTGAACTGGGTAAACAATTGACTGTGTTCTTTATTGCTTTTGTATTTACTGTCATATAGTAAGTCAGATACGGTGTCATAACATTGAACGTGACATTGAGTATCTGCAGCCAGAATTTCAATTTACTTATTTACTCAATTAAAACAAAAGTTAAAACTTGCAAAAATGGGTTGTGCCAAAACAAACCAGGCCCAGACCCGGTTTCTCTAAGGGGGAACCTAGGGTTTGAAATCCCTAAATCAAAACAGAAATGGCGTTTCTTCTCTACAACTCTCTCCTTTCTCTGTTCCAAGAAAAAAAATCAATGAAATCTTCACTCCTCTCGTTCATGGCTTCATGTTTCTCTCTTCAAGATTTCTCAGTATTCAAATCAAATTTTCTTTTCTGTTTCAATCGTATCTTTGTTATTTCTCTATCACTATCATCGTCTTGGTTCTAACTTCCCAACATACGAATCTTACAACAACGAGGTAGCAATAATTTGGAAAAGAAGGAAAGAAAACTTACAAATTTGAAGTGAATCTGAGAGTTCTGATGCCGGTGAACAATTGCAAGTGCCCCAGTAAGTTCGACTTTGCCTCTTCGAGTTTGCGTGTCCGTGATACTATGTTGTTGTTTGCGATTTATTCCTTTGCTTCTGGGTGAGCGGATTTAGATGAGTTGTTGCGGTTGGAGTATGGTTACGACATATATTTTTTGTGTTTTCTATTGAATCGATGTGTGCAGGTATGTTAACAGAGAGGGATTTTGACATGGGAGCTGATGGAATTTTTGGTTTACATTGAGGTTTATTTTGGTTTTGTATTATCTTGGCTTTTAATGGTCTTTTGGTGTTTGCTGATGGATTCTGGTTTACAGTGAGGTTTCTTTAGGTTTTGTATTATCTTGGCTTTTGCTGGTTTTTTGGTGTTTTGCTGATGGATTCTGGTTTACAGTGAGGTTTCTTTTGGCTTTGTATTATCTTGGCTTTTGCTGGTTTTTTGGTGTTTTGCTGATGGATTCTGGTTTACAGTGAGGTTTCTTTTGGTTTTGTATTATCTTGGCTTTTGCTGGTTTTTTGGTGTTTTGCTGATGGATTCTGGTTTACAGTGAGGTTTCTTTTGGTTTTGTATTATCTTGGGTTTTGCTGGGTTTTTTTTTTGTGTACTCTCGCCCTCTTTTGATATGCTGCTTGTTCTTTGTAATATAATAGATGAGAAGTAAGAATTTGAGGGAAAATTTTGAGGATTTTGAACCATTATGGTATGCTGACCTTGAACACTTTGAGTGTAGTTTCCATCTTTCTAATTGTGTGCAAATGTTGGGCTACAGGTTTTGATGTAGGTTATTTGGACAGAGCTTTTGACATATAGCAGGATTTTATACTGCATTGGTTTATGGTGATATCTCTTTCATCTTTCCTCATTCCTCTTTCTATGAAACAAAAGCAGTTTTAGCTTATTTTAAAATTCTGAAGGGTTTGTATGATTTTAAGGAAAATGATGATGTCTTGGGTTTTTGCCATTTGATGGTTAACTTGCACTATTTTACTTGTTACTGCCTGCTGTTTACAGTTTTTGTTTATTTCAGTTTGACTTTGCCTTTGCAATGTTTGTTCTGTTGTGGCTTTTGTTTGGGCTGCTGTATTTGTTTGCAGCAACTGCTTGCCTGCTGTTCTGCTATTATTTTGTTGCTTTGTTGCAGGCATGTTGTTTTGTGTTGATGCTGCTGTGATTGCAGTTTGCTGTTACTTGTTGTTTTGGTTTTCTGCTGCAATTTTGTGCATTTGAACTTGCTTGTAAATTTTTCTTTTTCCCTTTTTTTGAACCAAGAAGGACAACTTTCTTGTGATTTGCAATTTGGGGAAAATGGGATGTGATGAAACAAACAAAACATTCTGATTCCAAGCCGCAAACCCTAATGATGGATTATTATTTTGAAAATCTTAATTTCATGCCCAACATTTCATGTTGCTAACATTTTTTCCTCTTCTTTTCTTTCATGTGATGAGTATTGATTTGGAAGTGAATAAGACAAGGGAAGATTAAAGATTGATGCTAGGTTCAAAGAAACGTGAAGAATTGAAGATGAAAGGCCATGGCTGGAAACCAAATGGAGGATTTTAGAAGCAAGTTAGCATATGCTTAGGGAAGACTTTAGGTTTCCATGTACAAAAGAACTTGTGTAATCTCTTGCAATTTGTAATTTGAAACTTGAAAAAAAAAACATGAATTGGATTTGTATAATTGTTTCTTTGATGTAAGATCAATATGATGGCAATGTAGCATGATTTGAAATTTGTAACTTTGGCTTGGAATTTTGATGTTATATTAAATGAGGCTTGAACCAATTTTGATTATACTTTTCTATTTTGAATGAACCATGTCTAAATGCCTTCAACTTTAACACTTTGAATGAATCCATGCTCAAATGTCTTCACATGAATGGCTAAGCTTGATTGTTTCTTTTTTGATCTTTAACTCAAAACCCTAATGCTTCATAAGATTTTTTTTAGGCCTTTAGCTTGTGACATTAAATGATATCCAAAGAAAACTTATGTTATAAGTAACCAAGTGATCAAATGAAATGATTTGCCTCAAGTATCCGCCACCCTAATTGAATAAGACTCAAGTATCTTCTCCTCTTGTATAAATCCATAAGCACATTCCTTATGATTCAAGTGACGAATAAGCCTCTTGCTTGTCAAAGAGATCTAATGAAACCATATCTCCTTGGATGAGATCCTTTGAGAAAATATTTTACCTCAACCTCGCATAGTAAAACATCATTGAATCAAAACCCTAGCATGCCATGAATACCCCATAATCTCTACAATATCTTTGCATTTTAAACCAATGGTTGATTCCTCTTATAACCTTGTATGAGGGTGAAACCCTAATCATGGCTCTTGGATCTTTAATTGAAATAAACTTATGACAATTTGATAACTCCAAGGTCTTTTTAAACATAATTTTTCTTCGATTTTTGAAAAGGACTTGTTGATGACATCGCTTATGACAATGTGCAAAAATAATCGTCTCAAGGTCTTATAATTTGAAGAAATAACAATCTGACGACCGTTATTTTTAAATTAGGTCAAAATTCAAGATGTGACCTCTAACGCTTTCGAATTTGGTGATCTTCTATGCATAATCAGCTCTTGAATTGTGAAGAGAAAGTTGAGGTGGCATCAAGGAGGATCATATGCAAGAAAAACCGCTCAAAAATATGAAATAATGAAGTTACGATCGTTTGAATTTGTTCTTGCAAAAGGGTTGATTTCGGGTTAATGGAGTCATTTTCAGTCGTCTGAACCATTGACCGCAAACTTGCAATGCGAGGTTTTAAAACTGACTTAAACAACCTTGAGGAGACATGAAGACCTATTTGAAACCTTGACGACTCAATTTCCTTGGGAAAGTGCAAAACCCTAATTGCTGACTTACTTCCTGGGAAGAGAATCTGTCTAACCAACTTCTGAGCCAAATTGAGTATTCGATAAAACTTGGGATAACATCTTGAGTGAAAAATGGGAGGGAAAATTTTGTGGTACAACAGCTGCCCCTGTTCAATCTTCTTAAACTTGAAAAGCGAGATCGACGTGTTTGTCGTTCGTGGCTTGAAAGTAGAAGATGATTGAACACTAAAGTGCCCATAAATTTGCACTTGATGATGCGCTGGTCGATTGCGTAAGGAAATAGGCTTAAAGATGCCATTTTGGAGAAGCGATGGAGAATCGTCGGAGATGGGCTTATAGATGCCATCCAAAGATGATTGTTGATAGAAATTCTGAACTTGATTTTAATAGAAAACGAATCAGAATAAACCGTTGAGGGATTTAATTGAATCAGTGAATCTAGAAACGAATCAGAATAAACCATTGAGAGGTTTATCTGAAACAGTAAGAATCTGGAAATGTATCAGAATAAATCGTTAAGAGATTTATCTGAACCAGTAAGAATCTGGGAACAAATCAAAATAAATCGTTGAGATATTTATCTGAACCAGTAAGAATCTGGGAACGAATCAGAATAAACCGTTGAGAGATTTATCTGAACCAGTAAGAATCTGGAAACGAATCAGAATAAACCGTTGAGAGATTTATCTGAACCAGTAAGAATCTGGAAACGAATCAGAATAAACCATTGAGAGATTTATCTGAACCAATAAGAATCTGGAAATGTATCAGAACAAATCGTTGAGAGATTTATCTGAACCAGTAAGAATCTGAAAATGTATCAGAATAAATTGTTGAGAGATTTATCTGAACCAGTAAGAATATGGAAATGTATCAGAATAAATCGTTGAGAGATTTATCTGAACCAGTAAGAATCTGGAAATGTATCAAAACAAATTGTTGAGAGATTTATCTGAACTAGTAAGAATCTGGAAATGTATCAGAATAAGTTATTGAGAGATTTATCTGAACCAGTAAGAATCTGGAAATGAATCAGAATAAACCGTTGAGAGATTTATCTGAAACAGTAAGAATCTGGAAATGTATCAGAATAAATCGTTGAGAGATTTATCTGAACCAGTAAGAATCTGGAAATGTATCAGAACAAATCGTTGAGAGATTTATCTGAACCAGTAAGAATCTGGTAATGTATCAGAATAAATCGTTGAGAGATTTATCTGAACCAGTAAGAATCTGGAAATGTATCAGAATAAATCGTTGAGAGATTTATCTTAACCAGTAGGAACCTGGAAATGTATCAGAATAAATCGTTGAGAGATTTATCTGGACCAGTAAGAATTTGGAAATGTATCAGAATAAATCATTGAGAGATTTATCTGAACCAGTAAGAATCTGAAAGAAATATTTTACTATGTAGATGGTCGACCAGTCTTTTCTTGTTGAAAATATTTATCTGTTGGAAATTTGTTGATGATAATTTCTTGTCGAATGACTCTTTCCTGCAAAAGGTGAAGAGTTAATTGTATGCAATGCTATGATGTACGTGATGCATGGTGTGATGTTTGTTTCTCAAAATAATTGCGATTGCACTGTATGTACTTGTGTTGTCAATGCTATGACGTATGGAAGCATATTTATGGAATTAAAGATTGTTTGTGTCGTAGTGTTGCTGGAAGCGGGGAGAATAAATCCCTTCTGAAGCACTGATGGGTGAATCTCTAAATATAAACTTTGTTGTAGAAGGGAAACGTCGGAAATTGCTTGTAGACTTTGTGAAATCCTGCTGGGGAAATCTGAGAAGTTGGGAAACTTACTGGGGAACCTCTGGAGCGGTAGTTGGAAGTTTTGCTCTGTCATGGGTATAAGAACGCTTGATACCAACAGGCTGCATACTGGAGATACGTTAATGATTCTGTAGTAGGATGTATTTGCTTTCGTTCTTGCTGGAGAAATTACCTGCGGGGATTTTATGGAATGGCCTATAGATATTATCCTATTTCCTAAAGTCATTAGTAATTATCTTTCTTTTTTCTGTTTATTTGTAATAGTAATCACGTTCAAATGCATATGTTCAAAAATAAATCATTGGACATTTTTGTAAACAAAACGCAGAAACAAAGAAAAAACAAGATGGTTTTGCACTTCCAAAAAGGGATATCTTTGTATTAACTTGGATAAGTATTTTTGTACAGTGAGATGAGCATTCTAGCGAGAGAATGTCGTCGTAAAAAATGAAAATTGATACAAAGAAAAGATAGCTATGTGAAAATAATCCCATGGGGTTCCCATTCTTCTATAGTCTTCATGTCTCTGAATGTCTTGTCCACTTGTCGCCTCGGCGAAATTGATCGGATTGATTAGAACCGTTTGAGTTGATTGGTCAATGCTGAAAATTGTCTGCAAGATGATCCAACGGGACATAGTCATACGCTTTAATTCCCTAACTTTTTCCTGGACCTCCCTTTCGGGTTTTCGATCCACCAGGATACCCTTTTTTGCCCAAGCCGCCCTTTCGGGTTTTCGGCTTGCCGGGTGTACAATTGTTTTTTGTATTTTATCCCTAATTTTTGCCCGAACCTTTTGGTTCGCCGGGATGCCCTAATTTTTTCCTAGTTCAGTCGACCTAGAGGGTCCTTGTTCATGCGTAGTATCTTTTAACTATGTCCATATTGACAGGGTGAGGGAGGTCATCACCATCCATAGTGGTCAAGATCATTGCTCCACCAGAGAATATGCTTTTGATTACAAACGGCCCTTCATATGTAGGAGTCCATTTGCCCCTGGGATCACCTTGTGGCAAAATGATACGCTTGATTACCAAATCACCGACCCGATATACCTGACGTTTGACCTTTTTATTAGAAGCTTTGATCATGCGTTTTTGGTATATCTTACCATGACAAATAGCTGCAAGCCTCTTCTCATCAATCAAGTTCAACTGGTCAAGTCGAGTCTGGATCCAATCTTCTTCGTTCAAACTAGCATCCTTCATGATCCTCAGAGAGGGGATCTGAACCTCAATAGGTAAGACAGCCTCTATGCCGTATACCAGAGAATAAGGTGTTGCCCCAGTTGATGTGCAAGCTGTGGTACGATACCCGTGGAGAGAAAGCGGTAGCATCTCATGCCAGTCTTTGTATGTGACTGTCATTTTCTGTATGATCTTCTTAATGTTTTTGTTAGCATCTTCTACAGCGCCATTCATCTTTGGCTGCTAAGGCGAAGAATTGTGATGCTAGATCTTGAATTGCTCGCACAAGGCAGTGATCATAGTGTTGTTTAGATTCGTACCATTATCAGTTAGGATTCTCTCTGGAATGCCGTACCGACATATGAGATTCTGTTTGATGAACCGGGCGACAACATTCTTGGTAACAGAAGCGAAAGAAGCTGCCTCAACCCACTTTGTAAAGTATTCGATGGCCACCAAGATGAAGTGGTGTCCATTGGAGGCCGTTGGCTTGATTTCCCCAATCATATCGGTTCCCCACATAGCAAAGGGCCAAGGAGCCGTCAAGACTTTCAGAGGAACCGGAGGGACGTGCACTTTATCAGCATAAATTTGACACTTATGGCAAGTCTGAGAGTGTTGATAGCAATCTTCCTCCATGGTAGACCAATAATAGCCTGCCCGTAGGATTTTATTTTCCATCGTATGCCCACTGGAATGGGTACCAAAAGTGCCTTTTTGTAATTCAACCATGATCCTTTCAGCTTCAACCTTGTCTACGCACCGAAGTAAAATAGAGTCATGACTGCGTTTGTACAAAATGTCGTTACTAAGGAAGAACTTAGCCGAGAATCTTATTAGGAACTTCTTGTCATTCACTGAAGCTCCTTCTGGATATTCTTGAGACTCAAGATACCTTTTAACCTCATGGAACCAAGGTTGATCCACTACTTCTTCAGTACCAATCTCGTGACAGTAGGTTGGTTCATCCATCCGCTCAATAGTTATTTGAGGAGCCTCGTTATCCCAATTAAGTTTAAACATAGATGACATTGTAGCTAGTGCGTCTGCTAGCTGATTTTCTTCTTGCAGGAAATGCTCGAAGGTAATCTTCTCAAAATGCGGCAACAATGTCAACACATGTTCTTAGTAAGGGATAAGGTTAGGGTGTTTTGTGTCCCATTCCCCTTTGATCTGACTGATGACCAAAGTTGAATCTCCAAATACATCCAAGGATTTGATCCCCAAGTCTATAGCAGCTTTGAGACCGAAGATGCATGCTTCATATTCTGCCATGTTGTTTGTACAATTGAAGCAAAGTTTGGCAGTAAAGGGAGTATGAGATCCCTCCAGAGATATGAGTACGGCACTGATACCATTGCCAAGTGCATTGGATGCTCCATCAAAGAATAGGGTCCATCGGGATCCTTGTTCAGGTCCGTCATATCAACAGAGTAGTATGGGTCAGCATATACTGTCTCAGTCGGCGAGCAGCCCATGCCAGAGCCCAACAAGTTTTCTAGAGCAGTGAATTTCTTGTTTCACAGTCGGTAAACTTTTTGCTCAGGTAATAAATAGCATGCTCTTTTCGGCCAGACTTGTCATGCTGCCCCAACACACACCCCATTGAGTTTTCTAAAACAGTCAAATACAGGATTAAAGGCCTTCCCTCGATGGGTGGTAACAACACAGGAGACTCTTGTAAGTATTCCTTGATTTTGTCAAAAGCAACTTGGCATTCGTCATTCCATTTGACTACTTGATCTTTCTTCAAGAGCTTGAAGATTGGCTCACAAGTAGCTGTCAGGTGAGAAATGAACCTAAGTCCAAGTTTATTATGAAAGTGGTTCAAGTTTAAAAAACAAGAAGAGTTTTCAAAACGAGGGAGAAGATTTTTGAAATTAAAGAAGATGGGAGGAGAAGAAGAGACTATCCTAAAGCATAAGGTAAAAGCTAAGGAGAAGAACCATCTAACCAACAAGAAGCCAATACTTGACATTATGAGTCAAGATAGAATTCCCATTCTTTGGATTGAAACTAAGCAAGCAAAGATACTATACCTATTGAGAGAATCAAACTTCAAGTGTATTAAGTCTTCACAAAAATTGAGCAGAGTAACGGCTGTATACGGATGAATTCCAGATTACAAACAAAGTATGTAATTATAATAATCTTCACACAAACAAACAAACAACTCAATGTCTTGAGGTAAACCTCAAGAACTCTAGAAAAAATATCAATTAAACTCACAAGGTCTCCAACATAGGCCATGGTTTCTAATCCTAAGTCCAAGAAGTCCAATACTCCATAATGCCAAGGATAGTAACCAAATAGTCCAAGTATCTTTAATGTTTTTTATGGTTCATGTTGATTATTAAGTGTCTTTAAAGGGAAAAGAAAAGCTCAAGTGAGCAAAGTAAAAATGACATAAAAGTAAATGCTCAAGGGAGCAAAGATGAAAATAGCATGAAATGTAAATACAAAAAGTAAATGGTGCATAAAGTAAAGAGCATAAAATAAAAGCATAAAATAAAGTCAATTGTTAGAAATTAGTGGTTAGTTGGATGACCATCTTGAAACTTGCATTTGAAACTCATTAGAGGATTGGTAGAACCAAATCCTCCACACAACAAGTTGCATTTGCTTTTTGTCAAGTATATCATCTATTTTGGAATCCTCAAAAAGTAACATTTAATGATCAACGATATTTAAGTGATCCGCATTGACCAAAATTGATGAAAATCCATTAGATGATTGGCAGAACCAAAGCCTCCACACAATGAATCTCAAGTTTTTTGGATCAAAGAGATCCAATTAACATACTTGGGCTTGCAAACGTAGGTTTGGGCCACGAATGATCATTTATTCGAATCGGGACAAAATTTAGCGCTATGTTAAGCTATCGTAAGTGGACTTATGTAGAAGTCGCACCTACTTTAAGGTCGGTCAATAGCAATCTATGTACTTCATGATTGGATAAATGATATAGAAATCATAATCTCTTAACATGTAGCACATTAAAAAAGAAAGGGATAAGATGAAGAGGGAGGGGAATGATAAGCTAACTTGGATCACTACCTCAAATTTCTTTCATCTTTAAATTCAATCCCTCATCTAGATGGATTAAAGCACTAAACATATCATTAATCTAAAGCACCAAAAATGAATTAAATAATTCACTCTTTAGTATATTTTAATTAATGAACATTTATCCAAAGTCCATTGAATTTAAAGAGAAATTAGACATTTGAAATTGCAATCCAAACCAACAATCAAAAGGAGTGAGTAGAAAAACATATATGTATCAAAACAGCCCCAAAACAAGGAAAAATGCATTCTATTTATGTGCAAATCGATTGCACTACAGTGCAAATCGATTTATAAAGTTCAATTTTTCAAAATTTTACGTGAAATGCTTCTGTGCAATCGATTGCACCAGGACAACAATCGATTGCACACTGTTACAGTAGGAAAAACAACATTTCAAAAGGTAGAATTCTTGTTCAAACTTTCCATCAAATACCTTATGATCATGGATTCAATTGAGCACGAAAATTCCATCAAATTATGAGAAAATAGCACCATTGGAATCACAAAATAATGCTCAATGAATCAAAACCAAAGATCAATGAGAGATCACATTGTGAAAGATGAATTATCCAACTTACCAAAGGTAGATCTAGAGAATTATCAAAACAACTTCAAGAATTTGCTTCAATTCAACCACAAGAATCAATTGCCCAATCTTGGATGTAGAGAATTGATAAAGAAAAAGTGTTTGGATGAAGGTTTAGCTCAAAGATTAGTAAGCTTCAATGCAAAGCTTATTAACTTTTGAAAATGGAGCTTTGAGTGAATTTGGTAGATGGAGAAAATTGAGACATTTTTTAGCAAGGTGGATTTGGCTATCAAAAGCTTGTGATATGAATGAAATGAGGGATCTATTTATAGAGTTTAAGTTTGGGATTAGTGGTAATTTGGTAATTGATTCTTGGAGTCAAAATTTGAATTAATGAATAACTTTCAAAAATTAGAGCCAAAATTTGAATTAATGAATATTTTTAAAAAATGCAAGATTGGCACCAAAATTTGAATTAATGATATATCTTTCAAAAAATGAAGAAAAATTGGAGCAAAAATTTGACAAGCTTAAAATTTCTAATTTTTCAAATTTTCACTCTGTGCAAATCGATTGCACTACAGTGCAAATCGATTTGCACAGTGTATTTTTTTCAAAAATGGCACAAAATGCACTTTGTGCAATCGATTGAACTCTAGGAGCAATCGACTGTACAGTGAAAAAACTGAAATTGTTTTAATCTTTTTCTTTACAAATAGAGATTTTAGGAAAATAATACCGTAAAACCTTATTTGTCAGATGCTTTGACTCGGTACCTATAAAACACAAATATTCAAAGACAATGACAAATGTTTTTTTGTATTTTGATTAGAAGTTAGTCAACAACACATATATAAAATACACAACTAAGGTGCTTGGAGATTCCTCAAGAGCAAACTTAAATATAGGAGAAAGAAAAAAGAGGAATAACCAATCCTAATGTGGTCTTGTTATGATTGAGTTTATATTATATGATAGGGAATCTTAGGGGCAAAAATTGGGGTACAACAGCTGCCCTTATTTAAGTGTCTTCCATCCGGAGATACGAAGGTTAAAAATCTTCGTGTCGACGCGATTGAAGATACTTAAATATAAAAACAAACCTTATTTTTGTCCCTAAGATTCCATGCAATGCTTATGATTATGAATGCAGATGGAAAAATCTAAAGAGACACAAGACACCACTGGGGATGTAGCAAAGGAACTAAGGATCAAAAGAGAAACCCGACTAGGAAAATAAATCACTGGTGAACAAAAGACCCGACTCTATTAGGGAATTTCCCAAAGAGGAGATACATGATCATCAACTCAAATATTGAGGTCAGAAAGTAAAGGATGAAAGTGATCGACAGATAACTGTAAGCTACTAACTCAATAGTCGAAGGTAGAAGATAAAAAAGATACTGACTCACAGATGACGGTAAAAGGTCAAAGGACACACCAACTTTCACTGAAGGTGAAACTACCAACGTTCACTGATGGTAGTAAGAGAAAAGAATAACAACACCGATGTTCACTGACAGTGAGCTACCAACATTCACTGAAGGTAGAAAGAAAGCAATAATCACCAGCGTTCACTGAAGGTGAGCTACCCACGTTCACTGAAGGTAGAAAGAAAAGAACATAACACCAATGTTCACTGACGGTGAACTACCAACGTTCACTGAAAGTAGTAAGAGAATAATATCGACATTCACTGACGATGAACTACCAACTTCCACTAAAGGTAGAGAGAAAAGATAATATAGCACCGACGTTCACTGACGGTGAACTACCAACATTCACAGAAGGCAGCAAAAAGATAACACCCACGTTCACTGAAGGTGAACTACCAACGTTCACTGAAGGTAGTAAAAGAATAACATCGACATTCACTGAAGATGAACTACCAACTTTCACTAAAGGTAGAGAGAAAATAACATAGCACCGACGTTCATTGACGGTGAACTACCAACATTCACTGAAGCTAGAAAAAAGATAACATCCACGTCCACTGAAGGTGAACTACCAACGTTCACTGAAGGTGGTAAGAGAATAACATCTATGTTCATTGACGATGAACTACCAACTTTCACTTAAGGTAGAGAGAAAATTACCTAGCATCGATGTTCACTGACGGTAAACTACCAACGTTCACTGAAGGTAGCAAAAAGATAACACCCACGTTCATTGAAGGTGAACTACCAACGTTCACTGAAGGTAGTAAGAGAATAACATTGACGTTCACTGGCGATGAACTACCAACTTTCACTGAAGGTAGAGAGAAAATAACATAGCACCGACGTTCACTGACGGTGAACTACCAACTTTCACTGAAGGTAGAAAAAGATAACATCCATGTTCACTGAAGGTGAACTACCAATATTGAAGGTAGTAAGAGAATAACATCGACGTTCACTGACGATGAACTACCAACTTTCACTGAAGGTAGAGAGAAAATAATCATAGCACCAATGTTCACTAATGGTGAACTACCAACGTTCACTAAAGGTAGCAAAGGATAACACCCACGTTCACTGAAGGTGAACTACCAACATTCACTGAAGGTAGTAAGAGAATAACATCGACGTTCACTGACGATGAACTACCAACTTTCACTGAAGGTAGATAGAAAATAACATAGCACCGACGTTCACTGACGGTGAACTACCAACGTTCACTGAAGGTAGCAAAAATATAACACCCACATTCACTGAAGGTGAACTACCAACGTTCACTGAAGGTAGTAAGAGAATAACATGTTTCCTTAAAATTCTGGCATTTCACCTAAAACGGGTCTCAATTTCTTCTTTAACCAAGGCACTCCGCCCGGAAAGGGTAATATATAAGTTGTCTCAAATAAAGAGACTACCACTTACAAAGATTTATTAATGAATTGTCTCTGTCATATTGAAAATACTTGCCATCCACTAGAGTAATTTTACAACAAACTGCAAACTATCCACTCATAAAGAAGATAGCAAAAAAGTAGCATCGAATTTTATGAGGAAGTATAAGTTGCTAAAATAAAGAGACCTGCTATTTGTTGTTATGGGAAGGATTGTAAAAATGACTTTCTGGGGAAAGCAATATGGCTTCCTGGGGAAAGAAATATGACTTCCTGGGGAATGAACTATGACTTCCTAGGGAAGAAATATGACTTCCTGGGGAAAGAAATATGACTTCCTGGGGAATGAATCATGACTCCCAGGGGAAATGCCAATATATTCCTACTGAGGAGATAACGTCTTCTCGTGCAAAATAAATTTACATTCTCAAACCAAGGCTCGAAGCTTGCAGAAATCCAAAGTAATAATATTGCTGGGAACCAAAGATTCAAACCAGAAATAAACTGGAATGAAACAGTCAACCAAAATACATCCTTTTAGAAATAAACTCAAGAAGGAAACCCAAATCTTCCAGACAAAGAGTTGAACAGGAAAGCTAAAGCAAAAAACTTCCACAAGGGATAACTCAGTGGGGAAATTGAAAGAATATACACTTTCTGCTTAAGGTTGACACTCTATTGGAGAGAGGACAACACAACTTTGCAAAACAGGGTAATATCTCGACAAACAAAATTAATGAATGCAAATGAGCAATGATTTTCTAAATTCAACTATGTATGATGTATGTATGAATGTATGAGTGTTATCATGTATATGCTGACAAAACAGGCATATAACACTGGGGATAACCAGACAAAACCAACTCAAGTACAGTCAATACTCGGCTAAATCACATCCAAGATGAAAATTCCATAAGAAAATAAGCACCAATTGGGGACACAAAATCCTATTTCGCGGTTTAACTTCACTGGGTAGGAACATAATCCTGAAGTAATCAAATCATATCAACAAAACAATACAGATACAGGGGATTGCAATATTGACTTCAAATAAGGCAGATGGAAACCATATCGTCAAAACATCAACTGAGGATCTCGTGCTGACCTCATTGGGGAAATATTATACAGACTTCACTAGGGGAAATAATTCCTCATTATCGAGATAACAACGAGAGACCTCGTGTTAACTTCAATGGGGAGGACAACACCACATCATCGAGGGGAAACCAAGATACATTCTTCAATATTAAGAGTAAGTATTGCACCAACTTCTTTAGGGGAAAAGTATGAAACCTCATGGGGATAACAACTTGGGGAGTTAAGAAGTCAAACATTACAGCAAGAAATCAATCTTATGGGGATTTTAAATCAAACCCAGCACTTGGCGGGTGAAAACCTAATAAGTTGATAAATGCCTCAATAGTTCTTAAATAAAACATTGCCCTTGCTTGATTATCGGGCAAATCAAACAAAATGCAAGTACTGCCCAAAGGGAGATACTTCGTAAATGAGTCCAACTTAGGATGCACGGGGAGAAAAGACTTCTATCAAATAAGCGAAGCCTTCAATGGGGAATCTTGGATTGAGTCTTCATATCATGCAAACTTATTCCAACAAAAATGCTCTGGGATAGCCTTCCTGGGGAATTAAGAAGTCAACATTATAGAAAGAGTTCAAACTCATGGGGATTTTAAATCAAACCCATCACTTGGCGGGTGAAAACCCAAAGGGTTGACAACTATCTCAACACTTCTTAGAAAAGATATTGCCTTGGTCTATTTACTTGGGAAATAAATACCAACAATAATGCTAATACTGCAGAAAGAGCGACATTTTACAAATAGTTCCATCTCAGCACACCAAGGGAACAAGACCTTTCGTCATATGAGGGAAGACTCCGCCGGGGAATCTGGTATAGAGGCTTCAGACCATGAAAATCCAAAATAAAAAATGAACCGAGACTTGACTGGGGACAATGGGATCACAAACCCAATACCACACCTTACGCCAATTAGTATCGTCTTCAATATACAAAAGTCATGCACATACCAACAAAAATGACCTGAGAAAACCTTCTCGGGGAAACAAAACTTCCCAAAATTACTGGAGTTCGTCCATTCCGGGGATCACCACTTATGTTTTCCTCTTGAATCACAAAATCTAAAGTAAAATTAATTTGCAAATTCTTTTTGAAAAACAATGTTGTTATTTAATATTTTTTGTAAGAAGGATAAAATAAAAATAACAAAGAATTGGGTAAAAGCTCAAACTTTATTGATAGAATGGTAGTCTGTGAATGGCGAGACTACACGAATGATTACAAAGTTCAGAAAATGGTAATATATAATGGAAATGATACATTGAGATGCAATGATCACTATTCCCTCTAACAACTTTGAAATTATGAGTAGCAGCTTCTGTTGAAGTATGGTGAGGATCCAAGAAGATGGTTGCTTTAATGATCAAGTCTTGTCTGATGTAATTACTTGCCAAGAAAGTCCCTAACTTTTGCCTAAGCTTCCCTTGCGGGTTTTCAACTTAGCAGGAAATTTTATTCTGTTTATGTCTCTAATTTTTGCCTAGACCCCCCTTTCGGGTTTTCGGCCTACCGAGACGCTCCTTTTTGCCTAAGCTGCCCTTTCGGGTTTTCAATATAGCGAGCTGTTATTTTTATTTCTTTAGGCGAAGTATTTCTTGACTGCATCAGCATTCATGGGACGTGGGAACTCCTCGCCATCCATAGTTTCAAGAATTAATGCACCGCCAGAGAAGGCTTTCTTGACAACATATGGGCCTTCAAAATTAGGAGTCCACTTGCCCCTAGAATCAGTGTGGAAAGACATGATCTTCCTGAGCACGAGGTCGCCTTCTCTAAATTCACGAGCCTTGACCTTCTTATCAAAATCTTTCTTCATTCTCTTCTAATATAATTGCCCATGACACAAAGCCGTCATTCTCTTCTCTTCGATCAAATTCAATTGGTCAAACCTGTTCTGGACCCATTCAGCCTCTGACAACTTGGTTTCCATTATCTCACGTAAAGAGGGAATCTCAACCTCGATTGGGAGCACTGCTTCCATTCCATACACTAGGGAGAACGGGGTTGCTCCTGTTGAAATGCGGACAGATGTCTGATATCCATGTAAAGCAAAAGGGAGCATTTCATGCCAATCTTTATAAGTAACAACCATCTTATGGATGATCTTCTTGATATTCTTATTAGAAGCTTCAACATCCCCATTCATCTTTGGCCTGTACGGAGATGAATTGTGATGGACAGTCTTGAATTCTTCACAAAGTTTTGTCATCATCTTATTGTTCAGATTCGAGCCATTGTCGGTGATAATTCTGCTTGGCACACTATACCGACATATGAGATTATTCTTAATGAAGCGCACTACCACCTGCTTAGTAACATTAGCATATGAATCAGCTTCTACCCATTTTATGAAGTAATCAATTCCTACCAAGATAAAACGGTGTCCATTCGAAGCTTTGGGTTCTATTATTCCAATCATGTCAATACCCCACATAGAGAAAGGCCACGGGGAAGAAATAACATTGATAAGTGTCAGAGGTACATGAATTTTGTCCATATAAATCTAGAATTTATGGCACTTCCTTGCAAATCTGTAATAGTCAGATTCCATTGTCAGCCAATAGTAACCCTCCCTTAACATCTTTTTAGCCATCGAATGTCCATTGGCATGAGTTCTAAATGAACCTTCATGAATCTCATGCATCAACATGTCTGCTTTGTGTCTATCCATGCATCTGAGCAAGACCATGTCATAATTTCTCTTGTACAACACATTTTCACTGAAGAAGAAGCTGCAAGCCAATCTTCTCAATGTCTTTCTATCTTTATTCGATGCACCAATCGGGTATTCCTGAGTCTGAAGAAAATGCTTGATATCGTAATACCAAGGTTTTTCATCTGCTACCTCTTCTGTTGTAAACACATGAGCGGGCCTATCCACTCGCTGAACTATAATTCGAGGTATATCATTCAAAGTATTCACTTAATACATAGAAGCCAGAGTTTCCAGAGCATCCTCCATTTGATTTTTGTCTCTGGGGATGTGATTGAATTCAACTTTATTAAAGGGTAACAATCTTCTAACATAATCTTTGTAAGGGATCAAGCCATGGTGACGAGTATCCCACTCTTCTTTAATCTGATTTATTACCAAAGTTGAATCGCTATACACATCAAGAATTTTAATTCTGAGATCAATAGCTTCCTCGAGACCCATGATGCAAGCCTCATATTCTGCCATATTATTAGTACAATCAAATGTCAATCTTGCAGTAAAAGGAATGTGTGATCCATGTGGAGTGACAATCACATCACCAATTCCTTTATCATAAGCATTCATAGCTCCATCAAATATCATGCTCCAGCGAGATTCAGGATCGGGACCTTCCTCAGGCAATGGTTCATCATAATCTTTCAATTTCAGAAACATCACATCCTCATCAGGGAAATCATACTTCTCAGACTGATAATCCTCAACTGGTTGGTGAGCAAGATAATCTGCCAACACACTGCTTTTAATAGCTTTTTAAGTGCGGTATTCGATGTCATATTTAGATAACAACATCTGCCAACGGTAAATTCTCCCAGTAAGAGCAGGCTTTTTAAAAATGTACTTGATTGGATCCGTTTTGGAGATCAACCAAGAAGTGTGATTCAACATATACTGCCGCAAACATTTTGCCGCCCAGGACAGAGCACAACATGTTTTTTCCAGCATGGAATACCGCGACTCACAACGAGTAAACTTTTTACTGAGATGATAAATGGCATACTCTTTCTTCCCCGATTCATCTTGTTGTCCAAGAATACAGCCCATGGAATTATCTAACACTGTCAGATACATAATCAATGGTCTTCCTTCAACAGGAGGGAGCAAGATAGGAGGTTCGAGAAGATATTCTTTAATACTTTCAAATGCCCTTTGGCAGTCATATGTCCATACACAACCTTGATATTTCTTTAACAACTTAAAAACCGGTTCACACGTTGCAGTCATGTGGGAAATGAATCTAGAAATATAATTCAAACTTCCGAAGAACCCTCTGACTTGCTTCTAAGTCTTTGGCGCAAGCATTTCTTGAATTGCTTTGACTTTATCAGGGTCAACTTCAATCCCTCTTTGGTTGACAATGAAACCCAACAATTTCCCTGATCGAACACCGAAGGTACATTTATTTAGATTCAAGCAGAGACGATACTTTCTCAAACGATGAAACAACTTAAACAAATCTTCTACATGCCCTTCTTCAGTTTGGGATTTAGAAATCATGTCATCAACATATACCTCAATTTCCTTGTGCATCAGATCTTGGAATAGGGTTTTCATAGCCCTCTGGTACGTTTCACCAGTGTTCTTCAACCCGAAGGGCATCACTCTGTAACAGAATGTTCCCCAGGGTGTGATAAACGTTGTTTTTAACATGTCCTCAGGAGCCATCCTTATTTTATTATACCCAGAAAATCCGTCCATGAACGAGAAAATTTTGAATTTTGCTGTGCTATCCACTAACATATCAATGTGTGGCAATGGAAAATCATCTTTTGGACTAGCTTTATTTAGATCTCTATAATCTACGCACATGCAAACTTTTTCGTCTTTCTTCGGTACTGGGACAATATTGGAAATCCACTAAGGGTACACTGATGTCACAAGAAAACCAACATTAATCTGCTTTAAAACTTCTTATTTGATCTTCACTTCCATATCTGGGTGAGTTCTTCGCAACTTTAGTTTGATTGGCAGGCACTCTGGCTTCAGCGGCAAATGGTGCTCAATAATATTTGTATCTAGACCAGGCATATCTTGGTAAGACCAAGAAAAAATATCCACATACTCTTTCAACATCTCAATCAACCTTCTCTTCACATCAGGATGCAGTAATGCTCTAATCTTGACTTCCTTCGGATATTCTTCTGAACCCAAATTGATTACTTCCAATGGTTCTTTATATGGCTGAATGGCATTATCCTCACGCTCAAGCAACTATGAGACCTCTTCTTGAATCTCATCATAGTGTTCTTCTTCGGCCCCACACACAGGGCATTCAAAGTTGGGAGAGGGTGCAGAGTCATTATATTCAACGGTTTTTTTTAATTAATCTACGCATATGATTTATGATTGCTTTTAGAAACTGACGCATATAACAAGTGATCATGCAGATTAAATTTTAGTTATTATTTATTTTAAAAGGTTTTTTTTTATTACCATTTTCCAAGAAAAAAGCAAAAAATAAAAACACAATTTGGGAAACAAAGACAACTTTTATTATTGATTTTAAGAGTCAAATCAAATAGATAAGCCCATACAATACTTTCACCTTGGGCAGAGTGAAAGCTTTTCGAAAATATTAGCAAAAACAAATTACATTGAGACATGCATGCAAGAGGGAACATCAATGGTGATCCAGTTCTGAACCCTAACTCTGTGCGTCACATAATTTGGCATTTCTGGCTCTGCTTCATCTTCCATAATGGAATTAATCCAGGAAACAGTTGGATGAAGATAACCCCCGCTACGAAAGATGTCTTGATACTTGCCTGCAGCAGACTCCGGCTTCATGCTCTTACATTTATCATTCTTCACAGAGAACCCCAAGCCAACTTTATTCTTGATTACAGGTGGATCAACAATTTGTCCCCATACTTCACTATGGCCATTATGCACAACCTACTGAGCATCCTTAAATGAAGCCATAGAATTATCATTTCCTCTTATATTATTAATGGATAAAGCTTAGAACTGGGTTCCAACAGCAACTTCATCCGCCTCTACAATGCTGGACAATGACAAATGAGATATCAATAATTCCTATTCTCCATTTATAATTACCACTTTTCCTTCACGCACAAACTTCAACTTCTGGTGTAAAGTCGAAGTGACAACCCCTGCCTCATGTATCCATGGTCGTTCCAACAAACAATTGTAAGCGGGTATAATATCCATGACCTAGAAAGTAATCTGAAACAAATGTGGGCCTATATGAACAGGCAAGTCCACTTCACCAATAACATATTTCCTTGATCCATCAAACGCTTTCACAATAATGCCACTCGGGCGCATGGGCGTTCCTTGATATTTCAACTTCATAAGCGTGCTCCTCGGTATAACGTTTAATGCAGATCCATTATCAATCAGCACATTGGATAATGAATCATTCTTGCAATTCATACAGATGTGGAGAGCCAAGTTGTGATTCCTTCCTTCATCGGGCAGCTCATCGTTGCAAAAACTCAGGTTATTACATGATGTAATGTTCCCTACCACACTGCTGAATTGATCTACTGGCATATCACTTTCCATGAAAGCTTGGTCCAATACCCTCATCAAAGATTCTCTATGAGAAGAGGAGTTCATAAGCAAGGCCAGAATAGATATTTTTGGCGGAGTCTACAACAACTGATCTACGATCTTGTAGTTGCTCATCTTTATAATCTTCAAAATATCATCCACCTCTTTTTCTAGCGTAGCTCCACTAGATTCCCCCACAGCCTTCTTAGGTTCAACATCTTCTATGATTTTCTTTCCAGCATTATCATTTCCACGAACAATTGGTGCAAATACACGACCATTGCGGGTCACTCTACTAGTCTCAACAATATTTTCAACATTAGGCATTGGCTGGATGGGAACTTCCACACTATCCTCTAAATTGTAGCATTATATTTGTAGGATACATCCTTGTCTAACTTGTAAGGGACAGGACCCGGTAAGCTAATCACTAATGGAGTAATAGTTGGCTTGCCATGATATTCAACTTCAAAAGGGGTGGGTGCACCAAAATAAGGCACAATAACATTTACTCCCTCTTCAACACACTTAGTCGTTACAGAGTCATCTCTGGGAAACATATCTTCATCTAAGGAGAAGAACTCATCTGTAGAGGCATACTCATCATCTGACTCTTCTTCATCCAAACAAACCTCAATCTCATTAACCCCATGGTAATCATCCCCTTGGCCTGTAACCTTGATATTTCCATTATCCCATAACAACTGAATACCTTTTCTTACAATTGAACATCCTTGGGAGTCTCTACAGTAGATCTGGAAAGATCCATAATGATGTTCTACCTGACCAGCCATGTGACAGAAAGTAGCATGAAATTGTACAAGATCCTCATTCATATGTTCCACTTCAAAGATTCTGAACTCTCAAGGACATCCAGAAACCATGTTTACTTCCTCTTCATACTCTGCCCTAGGCCTCATTATATGGATGAGGCCCTCATCCATCATCTCCTGCAAATGAGCCTTTATCTTGTTACAACCCTGTATATTCATACTGCAAATAGCACAACCAGCATGATCATGCGTATAGTAGCTAAATTCACAGAGGTCTGCATGCATTTTTACCAAATCTCCTCTAACCAGATTAATATCGAAAATCTAAAAGTCGCCTGGACAACCAGCCACCATGTTCACAATATTTTCTCCTCCATGTTTTGGCAAAGGATTATCTTTCACATTAGGGCCAACATCTTTAAAGGATAAGATACCAGTCGTCACCAATTTTTGTACTTCATTTTTCAAAGGATATCAATTCTCAACATTGTTCTCTGGTGCTCCCTGATGAAAAGCACATGTTTGGTCTGTCTTGTAATACCAAGACAACGGTGATGGTACAGAGGGAGGTGGTCTGGTCTGAACCAATTTCTTTTGAATTAACGCCAGGAGTAATTTTGTAAAGCTCATAGGGATAGGGTCATAAATCTCCCTTCTCTGATTATACCCTTGATTCCCCTGATGGGATGGTCTCTGATAAGCAACAGTGGTTGGAGCCACACCAACAATTGGAGTTACTGAGGCGACCTGTTGATGACGCTGATAATTTCTTCTAGGAGGATTAACTCTTCTCTCTTGCATAATAGCATTTCTATCTCCTTCCTTCTTTTTGGAAAACCCATAGGATGGCTTCTTCGTACCTCCGTAACTTTCGCTTTTTGTTAGACGACCCTCTCTTACAGCCTCTTCAAAATGGATACCCATGTCCACCATTTCAGTAAAGTCACTTGGCGCACTCGCTACCATCCTCTCATAGTAGAAAACACCCAGAGTCTTCAGGAAAATCTTAGTCATCTCCTTTTCTTCCATGGGAGGAATCACTTGGGCGGCTACCTCACGCCATCTCTGTGTATATTCTTTGAATGGTTCCATTTCATTCTGGACCATGGCCTTAAGTTGATCACGGTCAGGCACCATGTTCATGTTGTATTTGTATTGTCTGCTAAATTCTTCTCCCAAGTCGTTAAAAGTATGGATATTGATGATGTCTAAACTCATATACCACTTCAATGCAGCACCAATCAAACTATCCTGAAAAAAGTGAATCAGCAGACATTGATCATCAGTGTGGGTAGACATTCTTCTTATATACATCACAAGGTGAGCACGAGGACAAGTGTTGCCCTTGTACTTCTCGAATTTTGGGACTTTAAACTTCGCAGGTATCTTGACATTCGGGACCAAGCATAAATCGTTCACATTCTTCCCAAAGAATTCCTTTCCCCTGAGGGCCTTCATCTCCCTCTGCATCTTGTCAAACTGATCTTGAAAATCATCCATTCGATCATAGAGACACAAGCCTTCACTTGGTGGAGGAAAAGGATGATACATATCATCATTAGCAAATGGGACCACATTCACCGAAAGAGGTGCAATAGGGGTAACATGCACCACAGGAGGTGCATGAGTAACAGTAGTCTGAACAAATGGAGTAACTTGAGGACCAAGATTGAAACCTTCAGGCACAATGTTCTCTGGCATTCCCCTTGGATAACCTTGAGGTATGCGATTCTGAACAACAACTGGAGTAGCAGACACAAGATCAGTTGGAGCTTCATTAGTAAACTTTGTCTGTTGAGGCTGATCAATCGGTGGCTGATTCTGAGCAGCCACCAAAGATTCCATCAGAGCAGTGAGATTGGTCATACCGGCCTTCAGAGCAGAAACTTCCTCGTGCAGCTCGCGATTCTCTTGTCCTAAGTTGTCCATCTTCCTTCTGAAATTAGCTCGAGTATTATAGTGGTGAGACAACTTTCTGAACGAAGTAAAGAAGCTTGGTAAGACACATCGATATGCATAACAAATGCAAGAAATATGTGCAATATGATGCATGATATGCAATCCACATGATTTATTTATTATTAATATTTCAAGGGACTTAAAGATTTATAGACACATTGCAAATATCAAAGTAATAACACATTTGAAATACTGAAATTTTTTATTATAATAACTTCAAAATGGATTACAAGTTTCAATAATCCCAATTACAAGATGAAAATAAAGTCTAAAACCCTAAGAAGTAAATCTGATGGAGATCACTCTATATGCTGGCACTTCCCTGTAAGCCTAGCAATCTGAGCCTTCAACCTCTGGTTTTATTTCGCATATTTGGTGGAAACCTCCTTCCAATCACCTGAATCAGGATGTGAGCAAATAGAATCTTACTGAGGCTTAGGGGAAAATAAATCCCCTTGCTTCTCCATTGTCTCTACATCCCGTCTCTCAAGAATCTTAATCAAGTCGTCTTTCTCCTTCAAGTCTGCTCTATAGGAAATCTCTATAGTTTTGCACTTATTCTTCCAAGCTTCCTTTTCTTGCTGCATCGTGACTAAAGCATGTTGTAGCTCTTCCACATCATCCAATAAGAGAGGAGTGGTCTTCCCAAAAAAATCAGGCATAGGTGCTTCCCGGGAATACGACATCTTCAATTGAATAGCTCTCGTTTGGACCCACTGAAGATAAGGCTCCAAAGAAACATCCCCCTAGGTCCGAAGTCTTTCCTACTCTTCCTATGAATGTGACGCCAGGCCTTTGCAATCCGCTCCCTAGCTTCCTTATGGTCTTCTCCCTCCTTCACGAAGAAACTACTCAAATGAATACTATTTGGTTTATCCCTCATCGGATAACCAAGTTGTCGTCGTGCAAGAACAGGGTTATAGTTAATTCCTCCCTTTATACCAAGAAGAGGTACATTGGGGAAACTACCACAACTGTTGACAATCTCTACATAATGGTAAGCCTGATGATACCAAACAATATCTGAGTAAGTGCCATGATCTTAGGAGCCCAATGGGGTTCCTTCCTGACATCCCAGAAAGCATCAAACTGAGGCACATGAGAAGTAAACCATGTGTACAACAGAGGCGTGCAACAGATAATCATCCCCCCATGATAAGAATTCCGAATATGAATAGAGTAATAAGCATCACCCAACAATGTAGGAACTGGGTTTCCAATCATGAAGATCATGATAGCATTAATGTCAACAAACTTGTCCACATTAGGAAATAAAAATAACCCGTAAGTAAGTAGAGCAAAGATGTCCTCCAAAGCAGTCGTGCTCTTCATCCTAGAAAAGTAACGAGCTTTCTCCAATAAGAACTAAGTTGGTAATCCTCTAATCCCTTCTTTAGCAGTCATATGGGCTTTAACCTCAGACTTCCCTAGATGGATCAAAGAAGCAATCTCGTGTGGTTTTGGCTCACCCTCCAAACCAGTAAAAGGAACACGGTCGGTAATAGGTAAATCCAACAGATAAGAATACTCCTCTAGTGTAGGCATCAACTGATAGTCAATGAAAGTAAAGCAATGATACATCAGGTCATAGAACTGGACCACGGTCGAGAGAATACCCTCCTTCACCCTAAGCTTCATGAGAGAAATGATAGACCCATACTTTCTCCGAAAATCCGCAGAACACTCAATCTCGGGAATCAGACTGATCAACTCATTTATCTTGGGATCTTTGAAACTGTATTTCCTTGTCTTTCTTTTTCCAGAATCCATAGTCAAAGATCACCTGAGATATTCGCAAATGGTCAACCTTTAAGTCCCTTGAAATAAAATTTCTTCAAAAGATGCTTATGAGTGCATGGATGCATGATGCAACAATCACACACAAGATCACAAACACAGGGTCCATAGGTTCAACATCACGAGCATGAGGTCGAAGGTACTACCCATAAGGTATTGGTCTAAAAGTTATCACCTTCCGAACAAGGTTCTAGAGGTTCCCATAGTCTACATCATTCCTTCGGATATTACCAACTTCCCGATTAACTCGGTAATTAGTAATTTCTCAAGAAAAACTCGTCTGAGCGTAGTATCGCGTGACAACTATTTCCAAATTACTCTGTCATAGCTTCCGCACTACACCTAAAAGGCCAAGATGGGTTAGGTAATCTACGGTCCTCAGCTTCAGCAGGCTCCTAGGTCGAAAGCGATACGTCTTCCCGATTACTCGGTAAACGACACTACAGTCAAAGGGGCCTCCACTGAGTGGGGGATCTCATACCTCCTTTTTTGGGATTACTCCCTCAAAGTTAGCATGACTATACCGCCCGTCCTATCTTAATTTTCCCCAAGTCCGGGTATAGGACTTATAAGTAACCACCAAGCACCCTAAAAACCAGGAAAGTCCAGGCAAACATATATACAACAAATAATATAACACATAAACAACAATAATACATATACAGAAATAAACAAAGATAGGTTTAATCCACTTAGGGATGGACCAGCAAGAGGTCAATCTTTCCCTATTAAAGTCGCCATTTCTTTTCTGTAGCGGTAGAAATGTTTAAGACTAAGCCATTGGATTGACTAGACTTACACAAATCAAAATCAAAATCGCCACCGTGCTCTATTATTTCCAAAGGAATGGGAAAAGAGAGAGTAACTCAAAAAGAGGGGGAAAGATTCAAGTTAAGGGGGTTGGTTATGCAAAGGGAAGGTATTAGCACCCTAAACTTCTATGGTACTCCGCAGGAACCTCTTTGAAAAATCTGTATATTTTGGCTATAAAATGTTGTATGTAAAATAGATGGTGGAGGTGAGAAAAGAAATAATTTTGTTATGATTTTTGCACCTGCCGCGGTTGCGAACCTTTAGTGCCTACGTACCACCTTTCGTGCAATAAGGGATCAGGGTACATGTAGTTCACCTTTTAAAATTTTTAAAACAAATACAAGTGCGTTGGTTAATTTTATGAGATAAGACATCATTGTCATTGTCCGTGTGGAAAACATACTTACTACCCACAATCACGAGAAAGGAGAATTTGCATCATCTCAAAGTGGAGGATATGGCTTGGATTTTAAAAATCAATAAAACCTCACTCAACACTATAGTGGAAAATATCTCTCTTCACTACATATTGTAGAAGTATAGTTGTTTGCATCACTACAAGGATTGACAAGAGTCTAATCTTTTGTGAAAATTTTAAAGATAAGAGCCAAAATGGCAAAATGGTTTGAAATGAGACTGATTGACTTTTAGTCTTCTCACAAAAAAGTCAAGGTATTTTTAAATTGATTGGAGTTTATTTTTGAAAAATGTTTTGAAAATGCATTGACCTAAGTCCAAGTTTATTATGAAAATGGTTCAAGTTTAAAAAACAAGAAGAGTTTTCAAAAGGAGGGAGAAGATTTTTGAAATTAAAGAAGATGGGAGGAGAAGAAGATACTATCCTAAAGCATAAGGTAAAAGCTAAGGAGAAGAATACATTATGAGTCAAGATAGAATTACCATTCTTTGGATTGAAACCAAGCAAGCAAAGATACTAGACCTCTTGAGAGAACCAAACTTCAAGTGTATTAAGTCTTTACAAAAATTGGGCAGAGTAACGGTTGTATACAGGTGAATTCCATATTACAAACAAAGTATGTAATCATAATAACCTGCATACAAACAAACAAACAACCCAATGTCTTGAGGTAAACCTCAAGAACTCCAGAAAAAAATATCAATTAAGGTCACAAGGTCTCCAACATAGGCCAAGGTTTCTAATCCTAAGTCCAAGAAGTCCAATACTCCATAATGCCAAGGATGGTAACCAAATAGTCCAAGTATCATTAATGTTTTTTATGGTTCATGTTGATTATTAAGTGTCTTTAAAAGGAAAAGAAAATCTCAAGTGAGTAAAGTAAAAATGACATAAAAGTAAATGCTCAAGTGAGCAAAGATGAAAATATGATGAAATGTAAATACAAAAAGTAAATGGTAGATAAAGTAAAGAACCTAAAATAAAAGCATAAAATGAAGTCAATTGTTAGAAATTAGTGGTTATTGGACGACCATCTTGAAACTTACATTTGGAACTCGTTATAGGATTGGTAGAACCAAAGCCTCCACACAATAAGTTGCATTTGTTAGAACAAAGTTTGAATCTACTACCCTAAGTTTAAGTTTTGATGATAACAAAATGAAAGGATATATTAATTATGTGATTCATATAAGAACTATTTGCTACCTAAAATATTACGTTCTGTTTTGCAGAAACTCTGATAGGTATCAGCAAGGAGTACACTTAATCAGCATCAGAATATTGGTTAATAACATCAGCATCAGAAGATGCTATAATCAGAATACCAGAATCAGAAGAACAACTCACGCGTATTGTTGCACCCCAAAATTTGCCCTCCCATATTCTTCAAGAAATTGCCAAGCCAAGTCATAAAATTCCCCAAGGGTTGCACAGTGCAAAGATCTCCTATACAGTCAAGATTAGGGTTTTGTGTTCTGATCAAAGAAATGAAGTTTTCAGAGGCCCAATCAAGTCTCACATGCCTAAAAATGTGGTCAAGCATCCTCATATCAAGTTTCAAGGCATTCAGCTCAAAATTGCACAGTCAAAACCCTAAATTGCACTACAGTCAACTGTAGGGGCAAAATGGTCATTTGGCAGTCAAAAGTTCAAATTTTTGGTCAACATATCATTTTGAAGCCACAAACATCATTTGATCAATGCTTGATCATGATTCTCAAAATTTGGCTCAGAAATCATCAAAGATGCAAAAGTTACTATATTTGGACAGCTGAAAAAGTCAACTGAAATTGACCAGGGCATAACTTTCACATGGATTATCAGAAAAATTCCATCCAAAGCTCATTTTGAAGAGAAAGACATTTCCTACAATTCATCTTCATACTCCAAGTCCAAGAAATGCTCTCACAAAAAGTTATCAATTTCAACATTATAGGTCATTTTCAAAAGTCAACAAAAAGGGACTTTAAGTCAAAGACCATAACTTGAGATTGGTAAATCAAAATGACATGGGACCAAAGGCATTGGTTAAAGGACTCAAAGTCCTTTCCAAAATGTCCAAGAACATGAGAAAAGCTTAAATATTGAGCAAGTTATGCCTTGTGGAAGTTGGGAAATTTTTGGATATTTTGAAAAGTCAACTTTGATCCAAATGACCTAAAAATGCTAATGGGCCCATTTTTATTCCATGATTCATCATTCCAAGCATGTGCACGACCACTTGGCCCAAAAGGAAGTATTTTCTCATTTTTTATTTATTTATTTGGATTTTTATTTATACTAATTCAATTAAATCAATTAAATATATGAAAAATGTTTAAATTAACCAAACCAATCTTTTTATACAGGTTTTAAGGTCAATATTTCGTGCACATGCTAATAAGGAAATAATTTGATTGATTGGCATAATTTTGACACAAAGAACATGTGAAAAAGATATGAAAAGATCTTAGAAAATCAATTTGCAAAACCATTGAATGAAAGAGATTTTATTGAGTTTTCTTAACCTAATGCCTTCACTACATAATCAGAAACCAAAACCTAATGCTGGGACACGAAAAGCTGCGCTAAAGAGCCATTGAAAGACTTGAAAAAATTGTCAAAAAACACAAAACTGAAATCATTGATAGAGGTTGATTCAAGGCACGAAATTCATTCCAAAAGCTTCCTTGTGGTCCCCTGAACGCATTCCAATCAAAAACAACGACCAAAGCTCCAAGAATCGGTACCTATGACTCGAACTGTAAAGAGAAAAAGTCATAATCGTGCATACCAATTCATGCATTTTTTATAAATTTTGATATGTGTTTTGCATTCCTCATGATGTTCTGAAGCTAACCCATGCCTTTAATTTGATTATTATGCTGTGTATGCAATTTCGCCATGGTTGCTTTTCTAGGGTTTACGAAGCTCAAAATTAGGGATTCTTAAAAGAGGTAAAATTAGCCCTCAAGACCACCATGGTTGCATTCAGCAAGCTTGGACGAAGAAGACTCAATATTCGCGCTCAATTTATGGAGCCCTGAGACCCAATCGCTATTTTTCCAAAAGCCTTCTAATGAAACGCGTCCAAAACCGTTGCTTTTGTGTTTTTGTTTCAGGGATAGTGGAGACGATGAAGCGTGGCAAACTATGATTCGTTGATTTGAATTTTCGCGCGTGGATCCATTAATGTTGATTGTTTTCTTTATATTATTTGTTTGTTTATTATATAACAAACGCGTTAACATGGCTCAGCTGGCAGGCGCTCATTGCATTGACGTCCAAGACCTGGGTTCGAGTCCCAGGTCTGCATAATATTTCATGTTATTTTTCAATTCAAACTCCTATGCAGCGTCAGTATTGAGGATGCATCATATGCCTCAAAATCCAAAGGTCCACGCGTCCAAGGGATGCAGATCAAGGGCTCAGAATTGAAGAACACCATGAGGACTAGTCAACACGCGTATACGTGGCCTGGAAAAGTCAAACAATCTCAAGTTTAATGGGCCAGAATTTCACACTAAGACCTCCACTTTGGGGCCTGAACCCCCCCTGGTTTGCTTTCTCTATATTTTTCTTATTTTATTTTTTAATTGTTATTTTATTTTCTTTATTTGTTTAAATTAATTATAAAAACTTCATAAAAAATCAGAAAAAGATAAAAAAATGCAATAAATATTTTTATTTTAACATTTTCTTGTAAATAAATTGTATATAATAAATTTAGTTTCAAATTAGGTTTAACTTAAATTCTTTTCATAACAAAAATCCAAAAAAATATAGAATTAGGTTTAATTATTGTTTTTATTTCCTTTTCCCTTTTACCATAATAATATTTATTATATTTATTTTTCATAATTAAAATTGTACACAATTAATTAGGGTTTCATTTAGATTTTAATTTAATATTTTCACAATAAATTTAAAAGCCATTAGAATTAGGGTTTGCATTCAATTTTCATTTAATTAATTCTTTTTCTATTAAACCTTAAAAAACATAAAAATACCAAAAATATTTTCTTTTACTATTAATTAATTCATGTAATTTAATATTGTTGCAAAAGGGTCCAACGCCCTCGATAATTCTTTTATTTCGTACATTTATTTTCTATCGCTTAAAATTATGTACCTCTCCCAAAGCTTTGTAACATTTACTTTTCGCATTTTTTTACTTTGCTTTATTTACTTTTCCGTCAAATCGGGTCCGGTTTAATTTTGGCGATGTGGACCCGCGCCATTTGTAATAGCTTTAGATTTACTTTTCCCGCACTTTTAACTGTTAACAAATGCAGGCAAGAATGAATGACAAATAAAAACAAACACGTAGATCACCTATACCATGACAAGATAAAATAAATGAATCTGACACACAAATCACACACCACCCCTAGGGTACGCCTCACTGTTGCCTTGCCTCGAAAGGTGATCGTCGAGTAGAGGATGTCTTAGTAAGTCCTCATGATCCGGGAACCTGGCATGAGGGTAGCTTCTAAGGTGTCTTCCCATTGCTCTGGTGATCACCATGTCCCGAATATCGAATTGACCCGAACACCTCCAACGGTGGTGCTACCTACCTCTCAATGGTGGGATGGCACTACTTTAAAGGACATTTACACAGACGAATTCCTTAGGGTAGGTAGGTTCTCATGGATACTTGCTCTCTTCAAAACAAACAAAATCTTTTCACACCGACACCTTTTCAAAAAGCTTTCAAAGCAATTTTTCAAACACTCTGACGCATGAGTCGATCTGAAATTTTCAAAGAAACTTTTTAAAACCCACAGTTGAAAAGCAAACAAAACATTTTTGAAAACACATTGAGCAAGTATCTAAGAGCCCATGGATAACCATGGATAGAAAGGGTGCTAACACCTTCCCTTTCTATAATCTACCTCCCGAACCGAGAGCAATCTCTTTAAGGAATTTTTCTGTGCTTTTGTCCTTTCCATTTGGAGAAAATAAAAGACGGTGGCGACTCTTGCTTCCGCGACATTTCGCGAACCAGCGTTAAACAGTCAGTTCCAGATCCACCGATCACAGAACTGGCGACTCTGCTGGGGACCATCTTTATAAAGTGAGGTGTACCTTAGGGCTAGTTCATAACTATGTTTTCAATTGCTTTCTTTGCTTGCTTTAAATTGTGGGACTGTCTTGGGAGTTCTATAGATCCTAACCCGGATCTGGGGATACCTTCTTAGAAAGTAGCAACAAGGCTGTGAGGGAACTGTGCGGGGTATACCGACATGGTTGAAACAGTCTGCTACGTTGATGTGGCACTTTGGTGTGTACCGGTAACCCTTGAGTTCAGTCAAGGAGAGTACGGGGCCTCCGCGTGGTGTCGTGAAGCATCAACAGACCTTAGGAACCTTAATTGAACTATCTTGGCCTCTTTAGGGTAGTGAGATAACTGACTTTGGTGCAGTCCGAGGTTGGTTGATACTCGATGCTACACTCAATTGAGGGTTGCTTTCCTGGAATATTTCAGTCGCCAGTTCAGTGGCTAAATCGAAACGATGAACAATGAAAGCAATCCCGTGATATTGGGAACCTTAGAACCCGGTTACTTTGATTAGGACAGGTTGAGCCCACCAACTTCAAGAGGGTAATACCCAGACCCCATGCTGGCCTAAACTCTAAGGGCTCTTTGTGTGACTTGTGTGCCTTCAAACTTGACTATTTGCATGCTTGTTATCTAACCCTTGAATTCTTGCAGGTTTTGTTTATAGTCCTTGATTAGGACTCATAACAAAGTTTACCGAATGTCTTGCAGGTTTCGTTCATAGTCCTTAATTGGGACTTATAATAGGGTTGTACTAAATTGCTTGAAGGTTTTGGTTTGCAGTCCTTCATTAGGGACTCACAACAGGGTTTATTCACATTACCCCATGCATACCATAACATCATACCATTGCATACATCCTAACCCATTTCAAGGATCTCAAGGGCTTGTGATGCAGGTCAGGATGAATCAAACATCTAGCAAGGGGCAAAGAGGATTTATTTTCCTCTAGCCAAGGTTGTCAGGGGCTATGACCCACTGGATATGGTGAGCCTTTGACCCTTGAAGAGGGATTTTCTGCAACAGGAAGTTTCTTCAATCAAGTTACCGGTTTTCAACTCTAACAAGTTTCTCTGTTTACCCCGCGAGATCCTTGAAATCATTGCATGCATATCATACATCTCATTGCATTGCAGGTATCCCTTTGACAGGTTGCTTACCCTTCTTCGCTGTTTATTTCAGTCGATCATCATGAATCCTGAATCATCAGCTGAGCAGTCCATCAAGGCCCTCCAGGCTCAGAGCGCCCAGTTCCAAGAGCTAATCATGAATTTGACCCAGGGGAAACAAGATCTGAAGGCTTTGCTCTTGAAGAAGGACAAAAAGAAGAAGAGGATCGTTTTGTTCAGCCCTAGACGCAGATCTGGGAATACACCGCAGACTGAAACTGAGAGGACTACTCCGTCTGTGAGGGAAAGCAGTCACCATGAGAGAGAGGTGCCTAGTCCAGTGGTCTCCGACAACGAGGCAGATTTCAACGACGAACAATACCCTCCGGCTGAGGACAAGTACAAGCAGTTGGAAGACCGTTTGAAGGCTATGGAAATACAACAAGTACCTGGGCTGGATTTCGGAGATCTGGGTTTGTCTACTGGTGTGATCATCCCTCGGAAGTTCAAGGCACCATCATTCACTAAATATGACGGGGCGTCTTGTCCCAAGTTACATCTCAGGTCCTATGTTTGGAAGATTCAGCCATATACGGTGGACAAGAATTTGTGGATCCACTTCTTCCAGGAAAGTCTTTCAGGGACTCACCTCGAATGGTTCTATCAACTGGACGGGACCAAAGTTCGTAACTGGGAGGAGTTGGCAACTGCTTTCTATAAGCAGTACCAGTATAATGCCGACCTTGCTCCCACACGTACCCAACTCCAGGGTATGTCATTGGGGTCAAGTGAAGATTTCAAGGAGTACGCACAAAGATGGAGAGACCTTGCTGGAAGGGTGCAACCTCCCTTAACTGACCGGGAGCTCGTTGACATGTTCTTGGGGACTTTGTCTGGTCCATTCTACAACCATCTGATTGGGAATTCTTCTGCTGGGTTCACAGATCTTATCTTGACTGGGGAGAGAATTGAAGCTGGTATCAAGTCGGGGAAGATTCAAGAAACCGCACTCGCCGATGCTCAGAAAAAGCCCCACAGTGGGAAGAAAGAATCCAATGCTATAAATGGTAAAAAGGGTCGTCATGATGTAGGGGAAATCCAGATTTCTGATCCCACGCCCGTTCAACCAAGAAAGAACAATAGGCGTAGGATAAAGTATCAAGATAGGAAGTATACTGACATCAACATGTCTTTGTCTCAGGCATTACAGCAATTGCTGAAGGCGAAACTGATCACACTAAAGGATCCTCCTCAAAATCCTGACACTTCCTCTCCCAAGTACAACCCGGGTGTGAGATGTGCCTACCATTCTGACAGTCCTGGGCATGACACCGACGACTGTTGGACCTTGAAGAACAAGATCCAGGATTTGATTGACGCCAAGGAGGTCGAGTTTGAACACTGATCCTACACCAAATCATCGAGAATGTCTTTTGTTCATTCAAATGTTCAAGTTGTATTTTTCTTTGATTTTTCAAACATTTTATTCATGTCAAACACTGTTATCACATTAATGCATCGCTTATGTCTATTTTGAAACAATATATTCGTATTCACTATACGCAAATTATTTTCATATTTTTTTCTGATGATCAATGCTCGGTTAATGATTCTAAGCCTCTTGAGGGAGGATGACGAAAACGATACCATGATCGCTACAGTATGCTTTTGAACAGACCCCGCTGATGAGGTACAGGCATTGTTTCAATCCCTAAACACTGGAGTTATAAGGAAGATAATCCCTCGTCAACCCCTTCGAGCCAAAGAAGTAGGAGTTTTATTTTCGAAAATCAAAACCCTTAATCATAACCTGGGGCAGGGTAGTCTCTCAGTGGATCCAAGTGCATAACAAATGGCACCAAAAAGTCTTTACAAAACGAAGAAATACAATGATGGTTCCGAACAATCATAAGGACAGGCAGTCATGATCAAAAAAATTTATCATAAACGAAAAGCCCAAGAAGTCAAAACCTATAAAAAAGGGACTTATAAAACTAGGGCATCCCGCTGACTGTAATTCCAAAAAAGGAAACAGTTCAGGCAAAAAAGAAAGGGATAACAAAAATCAAGAAAGAGGTCTCATAAACCCTCAACCAAGGCAAAAAATGACTGCCTATTCAAAAGAAATCATCAACATCTGACCCATTATTGGAACATCAGAGCAAAGACTCGAACAAGGTCTAACGCACGATCAACTGAGTTTAGGTTTGGAGAATATCACGAAGAGCGGGTGGGTACAAATAATTTGAGCCTTTATCCTTTGTTTCTTAAACCGTGAACCAGGCCACGTTATAACCCTCAAAAGTCCTAGCTGAAGCATGGGTTAGTTCGAAAGCATACTGTCACGAAAGGTATCCTGACTCCTTAAGGCCTACGGTAAATACAGAGTTGACATCACGTTTTACAAACATTCGCTTGTTTTATGAAAAAAGAATGCATTTTCAAAATCTTCAAGACAGACATAAGCTTTGTATTTTTAACATAACTTTGTTTGCATATGACTTTTTGTTTGAACAGCATAGAAGTTCGCACGACGAATGCCTAATGAACAGAAGCATTTCCAATCAAGGGGCATGGCATGAGCATGGTCCATCATCTGGGGCAACCCAATCAAGATTCGGAGAATCTCTCAAAGGCCAAATAGCCTGGGGCAAATCTCCGCCTGAGTCACTTGGGGCATTCCAACAATAAATCTCGCCTGGTCAGAAATCTTCTGGTGGCATGACAAAACACTTCTAACAGGGGAAACTCCCTACCTTCTGAAAGCACGGACATGGTCGGAAAGATACTACGCAAAATCAAAGACCCGCTAGGTTGACATACCTAGGAAAAAATAAGGGCTTCCCGGCGAACCAAAAGGGTTCGGGCAAAATAAGGGATGAAATGAAAAAATTTGTACACCCGGCAAGTCGAAAACCTGAAAAGGCGGCTTGGGCAAAAATGGGTATCCCGGTGGACTGAAAACCCGAAAGGGCGGTCCAGGCAAAAGTTAGGGATCAAAAGCGTACGACTATGTCCCGACATCTAATCACCAGTCTACCAGAAGATTTGTTAGCACTCCACAGGTCTTCCTCTCCCACCTCAGAAGCAGGGGCAGTAATGAGTCGTCCAAATGGTCTAATGGTTATGTCCTCCAAGGTACCAAGGTGAGTTCGGCTGAAGAACATAACCAGACGCCTTAATTCCCCAGAGAGTAAGTCAGCAAGTCAGTGCATTCTTCTCCAAGCAGAGTTATCAAACCTTAAGGAAGTTGGGTGTCCTCCAGTAGATCTCAACCTTCCCCAACAGCACGTATATTCTTAACAAGTATCCCCGGCAGTCTTGGTCCAAAGATTGTTCCCCGGCGGTATATCAACATTCAAAGGGATCACTTCCCCAGCATATCAAAACTCCCCCAGAAGAGTCCAATCCAGTTTCCCCAGGAAAATTGGAATTCATATCCCCAAGCAGTAAGCTTATCCCCAGTAGATTCTGGAAGCTTACCCCCTCGCAGAGCACGAACGCGTCGCCCGGCTTGATTTACAGAGTTATTTCCTCAACAGGATATAACTGGGTTATCCTCAGCCAAAAGCCACGGAAAGGTCGTCGTCAACGAAGCCTTCTTATCCCCAGCAAAGTCTATCAACACTTCCAGCACAACAAGGATATCCTCAGCAAGTTACCATCGACAATTCAGCAAAAGCATTCCTCTCCCCACAGAGTATTGCTTCCCAGCATGGTCGCTAGAGTATCTTTTCTCCCCGCAGAGTTATTCCATTCGCCAAGTCTATTCCCCCACGGAGTTATCTTCTCCTATCGGTATTCTTGCAACTATCATCCCCAGCGGAAGCAAAATATATCCTTCAACATCAGCCCAGGAGTGACTTCTCGGCATCCGTCAAGGATCTATTTTCCTAGACGCAGATACATTCATAAAACATCACATACATCATTATGGCATGCATAGACGCATCATATCACCCCAATCTCATTTATTTTTGAGAACATCATGACATCATGCATGTCATACATTATGACATTGCATACAACTAACTCGTTACTTTTTCAGGAAAGAACGATCAACAGATAAAAGTCTTTACCTGTTGAGGTAGTAATCGCCCAAGGTTCTCTCATCGTCCCGTTGAGGTAGTAATCGCCCAAGGTTCTCTCATCGTCCCGTTGAGGTAGTAATCGCCCAAGGATTCCTTCATCATTCTGCTGAGGTAGTAATCGTCCCAGATTCCTTCATCATCCTGCTGAGGTAGTAATCAGATTCCTTCATCATTCTGCTGAGGTAGTAATCGTCCCAGGTTCCTTCATCATTCTGCTGAGGTAGTAATCGTCCCAGATTCCTTCATCATCCTGCTGAGGTAGTAATCGTCCCAGATTCCTTCATCATTCTGCTGAGGTAGTAATCGTCCCAGATTCCTTCATCATCCTGCTGAGGTAGTAATCGTCCCAGATTCCTTCATCATTCTGCTGAGGTAGTAATCGTCCCAGATTCCTTCATCATCCTGCTGAGGTAGTAATCGTCCCAGATTCCTTCATCATTCTGCTGAGGTAGTAATCGTCCCAGATTCCTTCATCATCCTGCTGAGGTAGTAATCGTCCCAGATTCCTTCATCATTCTGCTGAGGTAGTAATCGTCCCAGATTCCTTCATCATCCTGCTGAGGTAGTAATCAGATTCCTTCATCATCCTGCTGAGGTAGTAATCAGATTCCTTCATCATTCTGCTGAGGTAGTAATCGTCTCAGATTCCTTCATCACATCCTTATAAAAAAAAAACAAAACCTCCTCTGGTTCAGTCAGATCGACCCTAAGATCTCCCTGATTCTTATCCCAGTAGAAGACACCCAAGATTTTCTCAACGAGCGTTGTTGAAGTTAAAGTCGCCCAAGATTCTCTTACCATTCATGCTAAGGCAGTAACCATCCCTGGTTCATTCATCGCTGTTTGAAGCTCCAGACTCAGCTCCTGTAACCAGTCAGGACACATCTATACCAAGCATCTAAAATCAGCTCCTGCAACGTGTCAGGTACTCATTTTTTCTTTTGCAGGTATGCAGGTTCTCGCTAAGGAATCTCTTACGCGATCAACATCCAGATGGCATCTATAAGCCCATCATCCTATCCAGCAATCTCCAAATGGCATCCATAAGCCCATTCCCCATCACTGCTACTATGTGAGCGCAAATTTCTGGGCACTCTAGTGTTCAATCATCTTCCACCCTCGGATTACGAAAGGCACGTCGGCCAATCTGCATCCTCAGGTATAAGAAGATTGAACAGGGGCAACTGTTGCACCCCAAAATTTGCCCTCCCATATTCTTCAAGAAATTGCCAAGCCAAGTCATAAAATTCCCCAAGGGTTGCACAGTGCAAAGATCTCCTATACAGTCAAGATTAGGGTTTTGTGTTCTGATCAAAGAAATGAAGTTTTCAGAGGCCCAATCAAGTCTCACATGCCTACAAATGTGGTCAAGCATCCTCATATCAAGTTTCAAGGCATTCAGCTCAAAATTGCACAGTCAAAACCCTAAATTGCACTACAGTCAACTGTAGGGGCAAAATGGTCATTTGGCAGTCAAAAGTTCAAATTTTTGGTCAACATATCATTTTGAAGCCACAAACATCATTTGATCAATGCTTGATCATGATTCTCAAAATTTGGCTCAGAAATCATCAAAGATGCAAAAGTTACTATATTTGGACAGTTGAAAAAGTCAACTGAAATTGACCAGGGCATAACTTTCACATGGATTATCAGAAAAATTCCATCCAAAGCTCATTTTGAAGAGAAAGACATTTCCTACAATTCATCTTCATACTCCAAGTCCAAGAAATGCTCTCACAAAAAGTTATCAATTTCAACATTATAGGTCATTTTCAAAAGTCAACAAAAAGGGACTTTAAGTCAAAGACCATAACTTGCGATTGGTAAATCAAAATGACATGGGACCAAAGGCATTGGTTAAAGGACTCAAAGACCTTTCCAAAATATCCAAGAACATGAGAAAAGCTTAAAAATTGAGCAAGTTATGCCTTGTGGAAGTTGGGAAATTTTTGGATATTTTGAAAAGTCAACTTTGATCCAAATGACCTAAAAATGCTAATGGGCCCATTTTTCTTCCATGATTCATCATTCCAAGCATGTGCACGACCACTTGGCCCAAAAGGAAGTATTTTCTCATTTTTTATTTATTTATTTGGATTTTTATTTATACTAATTCAATTAAATCAATTAAATATATGAAAAATGTTTAAATTAACCAAACCAATCTTTTTATACAGGTTTTAAGGTCAATATTTCGTGCACATGCTAATAAGGAAATAATTTGATTGATTGGCATAATTTTGACACAAAGAACATGTGAAAAAGATATGAAAAGATCTTAGAAAATCAATTTGCAAAACCATTGAATGAAAGAGATTTTATTGAGTTTTCTTAACCTAATGCCTTCACTACATAATCAGAAACCAAAACCTAATGCTGGGACACGAAAAGCTGCGCTAAAGAGCCATTGAAAGACTTGAAAAAATTGTCAAAAAACACAAAACTGAAATCATTGATAGAGGTTGATTCAAGGCACGAAATTCATTCCAAAAGCTTCCTTGTGGTCCCCTGAACGCATTCCAATCAAAAACAACGACCAAAGCTCCAAGAATCGGTACCTATGACTCGAACTGTAAAGAGAAAAAGTCATAATCGTGCATACCAATTCATGCATTTTTTATAAATTTTGATATGTGTTTTGCATTCCTCATGATGTTCTGAAGCTAACCCATGCCTTTAATTTGATTATTATGCTGTGTATGCAATTTCGCCATGGTTGCTTTTCTAGGGTTTACGAAGCTCAAAATTAGGGATTCTTAAAAGAGGTAAAATTAGCCCTCAAGACCACCATGGTTGCATTCAGCAAGCTTGGACTAAGAAGACTCAATATTCGCGCTCAATTTATGGAGCCCTGAGACCCAATCGCTATTTTTCCAAAAGCCTTCTAATGAAACGCGTCCAAAACCGTTGCTTTTGTGTTTTTGTTTCAGGGATAGTGGAGACGATGAAGCGTGGCAAACTATGATTCGTTGATTTGAATTTTCGCACGTGGATCCATTAATGTTGATTGTTTTCTTTATATTATTTGTTTGTTTATTATATAACAAACGCGTTAACATGGCTCAGCTGGCAGGCGCTCATTGCATTGACGTCCAAGACCTGGGTTCGAGTCCCAGGTCTGCATAATATTTCATGTTATTTTTCAATTCAAACTCCTATGCAGCGTCAGTATTGAGGATGCATCATATTCCTCAAAATCCAAAGGTCCACGCGTCCAAGGGATGCAGATCAAGGGCTCAGAATTGAAGAACACCATGAGGACTAGTCAACACGCGCATACGTGGCCTGGAAAAGTCAAACAATCTCAAGTTTAATGGGCCAGAATTTCACACTAAGACCTCCACTTTGGGGCCTGAACCCCCCCCTGGTTTGCTTTCTCTATATTTTTCTTATTTTATTTTTTAATTGTTATTTTATTTTCTTTATTTGTTTAAATTAATTATAAAAACTTCATAAAAAATCAGAAAAAGATAAAAAAATGCAATAAATATTTTTATTTTAACATTTTCTTGTAAATAAATTGTATATAATAAATTTAGTTTCAAATTAGGTTTAACTTAAATTCTTTTCATAACAAAAATCCAAAAAAATATAGAATTAGGTTTAATTATTGTTTTTATTTCCTTTTCCCTTTTACCATAATAATATTTATTATATTTATTTTTCATAATTAAAATTGTACACAATTAATTAGGGTTTCATTTAGATTTTAATTTAATATTTTCACAATAAATTTAAAAGCCATTAGAATTAGGGTTTGCATTCAATTTTCATTTAATTAATTCTTTTTCTATTAAACCTTAAAAAACATAAAAATACCAAAAATATTTTCTTTTACTATTAATTAATTCATGTAATTTAATATTGTTGCAAAAGGGTCCAACGCCCTCGATAATTCTTTTATTTCGTACATTTATTTTCTATCGCTTAAAATTATGTACCTCTCCCAAAGCTTTGTAACATTTACTTTTCGCATTTTTTTACTTTGCTTTATTTACTTTTCCGTCAAATCGGGTCCGGTTTAATTTTGGCGATGTGGACCCGCGCCATTTGTAATAGCTTTAGATTTACTTTTCCCGCACTTTTAACTGTTAACAAATGCAGGCAAGAATGAATGACAAATAAAAACAAACACGTAGATCACCTATACCATGACAAGATAAAATAAATGAATCTGACACACAAATCACACACCACCCCTAGGGTACGCCTCACTGTTGCCTTGCCTCGAAAGGTGATCGTCGAGTAGAGGATGTCTTAGTAAGTCCTCATGATCCGGGAACCTGGCATGAGGGTAGCTTCTAAGGTGTCTTCCCATTGCTCTGGTGATCACCATGTCCCGAATATCGAATTGACCCGAACACCTCCAACGGTGGTGCTACCTACCTCTCAATGGTGGGATGGCACTACTTTAAAGGACATTTACACAGACGAATTCCTTAGGGTAGGTAGGTTCTCATGGATACTTGCTCTCTTCAAAACAAACAAAATCTTTTCACACCGACACCTTTTCAAAAAGCTTTCAAAGCAATTTTTCAAACACTCTGACGCATGAGTCGATCTGAAATTTTCAAAGAAACTTTTTAAAACCCACAGTTGAAAAGCAAACAAAACATTTTTGAAAACACATTGAGCAAGTATCTAAGAGCCCATGGATAACCATGGATAGAAAGGGTGCTAACACCTTCCCTTTCTATAATCTACCTCCCGAACCGAGAGCAATCTCTTTAAGGAATTTTTCTGTGCTTTTGTCCTTTCCATTTGGAGAAAATAAAAGACGGTGGCGACTCTTGCTTCCGCGACATTTCGCGAACTAGCGTTAAACAGTCAGTTCCAGATCCACCGATCACACGTATGCTGAAGCTTGATGAACAGAACTGCGCTCAACACTCTGATAAAGACAACAACAGTTCATCAGCACTTAAGCAGAGTCAGAATGAGGCCAAGCCAGAACACGCTTTAAGTAGCAACGGTACTGTGCATTCAAAGCGAATTATTACCAACGGCATCATTCCAAACAAGATCTGCTCAATAAGGAAAGTTTGTTATTGGCATTGAATCAAGATTATTGCTCCAACGTTCAACAATTTCAGTGCTATATAAACAACACAATGAAGATTGAATTGGCTAATGCTCTACATTATATTACACGCCAAAAAGCTAATCATCATCTTCCTTCTCTCAGTTTGCTAAACGCTTCATATCTCCTTACTCAATCATTGTTTAGTAATCTAGTTTCATAAGCTTAAGTTGTGTAATATCACAGTTGTGATAAACTATTTTTGTAGAAAACATTCACACACCTATTTCTCTTCTCTGTAAGAAAGTGTTTCCTTGACAAACCGGGTTGTGGTTTGCATCAATAAGGCTTTAGCAGTTGTTAAAGCAGATTGTAATATTCAGTTGAATATAGTGGATTAAGACCTCGTTGGAGAGAGGCGAAATCACCTTGACGGGTGGACTGGAGTAGTTTGAGATCAAACGAACCAGGATAAAAATATCGTGTTCATTGCAATTGTTTTTCAGTTTTACAATTCAACCCCCCTTCTTGTGTTTTTCACTTCTTCAATTGGCATCAGAGCGCCTGGTTCTGAGCTAAAACACTTAACCGTGTCAGTACAAGATCCAGCGTCAGAAAAACACAATGGCAGGAAATTATTCTCACACCAGCAATGACAACCATGAGGACAGAGACAGATTCAGCGGGAAACCTCCAGTCTTTGATGGAGAAAACTTTGATTATTGGAAAGACAGAATTGAAAGCTTCTTTCTGGCACATGATGCTGATCTGTGGGATATGGTGACAGATGGATACACACACCCTGTGAATTCAAGCGGTCAGAAGATTGATAGGAAAACAATGTCTGACCAACAAAAGCGTGACTTCAAGAATCACCACAAGGCCAGAACCATCCTTCTCAGCACCATCTCGTATGCTGAATATGAAAAGATCTCCAACAGAGACACAACAAAGAACATGTTTGACTCACTCAGAATGACGCATGAGGGCAACGTTCAGGTCAAAGAAACTAAAGCTCTGGCGCTCATTTAGAAGTATGAGGCGTTCAAAATGGAAGAAAGTGAATCCATTGAAACAATGTTCTCAAGATTCCAGATTCTGGTAGCTGGCCTCAAGGTTCTGGACAAAGGTTACTCTACTGCTGATCACGTCAAGAAAATCATCAGAAGCTTACCCAAGCAGTGCAGGCCAATGGTTACAGCTCTGAAGCTAGCAAAATTTCTCTGGAGGAACTTATCAGCTCCCTCAGAAGTCATGAGATAGAGCTAGAAGCTGATGAACCCCAGAAGCAAGGTAAGCCTTTAGCATTAAAATCTAACAAAAAATCTGAGTCTAAAGTTTTGCAGGCAGTTGAAGAAACATCTGATGGATCCTCATCAGAAGAAGACGAACTCTCCCTCCTCTCCAGAAGAGTGAATCAACTGTGGAAGCAGAGGCAAAGGAAGTTCAGGAATCCCATAAGATCTGATCAGAACGAGTCTTCTTCCAGATACAGAAGGACAAATTCTTCCTCTGGATATAGAAGATCTGAAGGCTCCTCAGGTAGCAGAAAGCCAAACACCAAGGACATCATCTGCTATGAGTGCAATGAGCAAGGACACTACAAGAGTGACTGCCCAAAGCTTCGGAGGGAAAAGCCCAAAAAGAAGTTTGGAAGAGAAAAGAAGAAAAGTCTCATGGCTACATGGGATGACTCTGACTCGTCTGAAGCTGACTCAGAATCAGATGATGAGAGAGCAAACATAGCTCTCATGGCTAACATTTCAGAAGATAGTGAAGCTTCTGAATAAGACTCAGAATCAGATACTGAAGAGGTATTTCCTAACTTTGCTGTTAATTTTACCAAGGCTGAACTTGCTGAAAGCCTTAATGAAATCATGGAAAGGTATCAGCAGATTAGAGTTAAATTCAGAGACCTGAAAAGGAATCTTGAATCTGACTCTAATAAGACCGAGAGTCTTAAATTGGAGAATTCTGAGCTGAGAATTAAAATTTCAAAATTAGAAAATACTTTACAAAACTCTCAGAAGGAACCAATTTCTGAAACTCCCAGCAACGCTGATGAGATCATCAAGGAGTATGATCACAGTTTCCAGAAGTTCCTTGCTAAAAGCATAGATAGAAGCAAAATGGCTTCAATGATCTATGGAGTTAGCAGAAACGGCAGAAAGGGAATAGGATACCAAGGTAAGGTTCCTACACCAAAGAATGTCATGGATTTAACCATTAAACACACTCCTCTGTATTCACATTTTGTGTATGGTCACACACATGATATTAAATACACTAGCAGTAAGTACTCTGTGAAACCAAAATTCAACCAGAGTTTTGGTAAATCTAACAAATCAAGACCCAAGAAAATCTGGGTACCTAAGGATAAAATAATACATGTTGCAGATATCTTTAGCAGCAAATCAGAAACACCAATCATGGTACCTGGACTCTGGCTGCTCGCGACACATGACGAGAAGAAGGCATATGTTCCAAAGCCTGGAGCTTAAGCCTGGAGGCCACATTGGCTTTGGAGGCAATCAGAGGGGAAAGATAATTGGCTCTGGAACTGTAGGTAATGGAAATCTTCCCTCTATTAATAATGTTCTGCTAGTAGATGGATTAATTCATAATCTGTTATCCATAAGTCAATTAAGTGATAACGGTTATGATATAATCTTTAATCAAAAATCATGTAAAGCTGTTAGTCAGAAAGATGGGACTATCCTGTTTAATGGAAAGAGGAAAAACAACATTTACAAAATCAAACTTTCTGAACTGAAAAGTCAGAATGTAAAGTGCCTTCTGTCTGTTAACAATGAGCAGTGGATCTGGCACAGAAGATATGGGCATGTTAGTATGAGAAGAATATCTCAGATTAACAAACTCAATCTGGTCAGAGGACTTCATAATTTGAAGTTCAATTCAGATGCTCTGTGTGAAGCATGTCAGAAAGGCAAGTTTGCAAAACCTTCTTTTAAATCTAAAAATGTTGTTTCTACCTCTAAGCCATTAGAACTTCTGCACATTGACTTATTTGGACCAGTTAAAATTGCTTCAGTCAGTGGTAAGAAGTATGGGTTAGTAATCGTAGATGACTATAGCAGATGGACATGGGTAAAGTTCTTAAGACACAAGGACGAGTCACACTCTGTGTTTGTTACCTTCTGTAACCAAGTTCAGAATGAAAAGGATCTTAGAATCGTTAAAGTCAGAAGTGATCATGGTGGAGAGTTTGAAAACAAAGATTTTGAGTCATTCTTTAATGACATAGGCATTCTGCATGATTTCTCTTGTCCTAGAACTCCCCAACAAAATGGAGTTGTAGAACGAAAGAATAGAACATTGCAAGAAATGGCCAGAACCATGATCAATGAGACAAACGTTGCTAAGATCTTCTAGGCAGAGGCAATAAACACAGCGTGCTACATTCAGAATAGAATCTCAATAAGACCTATTCTGGAAAAGACTCCATATGAATTGTGGAAGAACAGAAAGCCCAACATTTCATATTTTCATCCATTTGGATGTACCTGTTTTATGTTAAATACAAAGAATTATTTGAACAAGTTTGACTCTAAAGCACAGAAGTGTATTATATTAGGATACTCTGAACGCTCAATAGGGTACAGAGTATACAATACAGAAACACAGATTGTGGAAGAATCAATCAGTGTTCGTTTTGATGATAAGCTTGACTCTGAAAAGTCAAAGCAGAATGAAGTTTTTGCAGGTATGGAAATTGAATTTACAGGTTCTAAAGACAAGTCATCAGAAGCTCTCAACACAGACACTCCTTCAACATCTGAAAGGAGCACTGCTAGTAATCCTACAACAGCTGCTGATCATCCTCGGAAGAGATTACCCAGAAGCAGCTTGGATCACCCAGAAGAGACTATCTTAGGAAGAAAGGAAGATCCAATCAGAACAAGAGCAAGCTTCAGAAACTCTAAAGAAACCCTCATGGGACTTGTGTCTCTGATTGAACCTTCTTCTATTGATGAAGCACTTCTGGATGATGACTGGATTCTGGCAATGCAAGAAGAGTTGAATCAATTCACCAGAAATGTCGTATGGGATCTTGTTCCCAGACCAAAAGGATTCAACGTCATTGGAACAAGATGGGTCTTCAGAAACAAGCTAAATGAACAAGGTGAAGTCATCAGAAACAAAGCACGACTAGTTGCACAAGGTTATAGTCAGCAAGAGGGGATAGACTATACAGAAACCTTTGCTCCAGTCGCCAGGTTAGAATCTATCAGACTTTTAATTTCATTTGCTGTTAATAGAGGCATCACTCTGTATCAGATGGATGTCAAAAGTGCATTCTTAAATGGTTATATAGAAGAAGAGGTTTATGTGCACCAACCCCCTGGTTTTGAAAATACAAAACATCCAGAACATGTTTTTAAACTAAAGAAGTCACTATATGGTCTGAAACAAGCTCCCAGAGCTTGGTATGAAAGACTAAGTAACTTTCTGTTAGAAAATGAATTCACCAGAGGGAAGGTGGACACTACCTTATTCTGTAAATCAGTTAAGAATGACATCTTAGTCTGTCAAATTTATGTTGACGATATTATTTTTGGTTCTACTAATCCTTCTCTTGGAATAAAATTTGCTAAGTGTATGCAGGCAGAATTTGAGATGAGCCTCATGGGGGAACTGAAATTCTTTCTAGCAATTCAGATCAATCAAACTCCAGAGGGAACTTACATTCATCAGAGCAAATACATCAGAGATCTTCTGAAGAAATTTGACCTCTCAAAATGTAAGCCATCAAAGATTCCAATGCATCCCACGTGCATTCTGGAAAGAGAAGAGGTAAGCAAAAATGTAGAACATAAAGTCTACAGAGGTATGATTGGTTCTCTCCTTTATCTGACAGCTTCAAGACCTGATATATTATTCAGCGTATGTATTTGTGCTAGATTCCAATCAGATCCTAGAGAATCTCACTTAATAGTTGTTAAGCTAATTTTCAAGTATCTGAAAGGTACTACTAATCTGGGTTTGTTTTATAGAAAATCTAGTGATTACAGTTTAGTAGGCTACTGCGATGCTGACTTTGCTGGAGACAGAGTAGAGCGTAAAAGTACTTCTGGAAGCTGCCAGTTTCTGGGAGAAAATCTGATCTCCTGGTCCAGCAAAAGGCAATCCACAATTGCGCTATCAACAGCAGAAGCTGAGTACATAGCAGCAGCAGGATGTAGCACACAAATGCTCTGGATGAAAAGTCAGCTTGAAGACTTCCAGATTTTTGAGAGTAACATCCCTATACTCTGTGACAATACTTCTGCTATTTGCTTAAGTAAGAATCCCATTTTACATTCTAGAGCTAAGCATATAGAAATAAAACATCATTTCATTAGGGACTATATTCAGAAAGGAATTTTGAACTTAAAATTTATAGATACAAACCATCAATGGGCTGATATCTTCACTAAACCCCTTTCTGAAGATAGGTTCAATTTCATTCTGAAACATCTCAGCATGAAAATCTGCCCAGAGTGAAAATGTTTTAATTCCATATATTTATCTTCAGAATGTATTTGTTTTACTGTGAACTTCTGATCAATCTCTTTTCAGAAAGATAGAACATGCTGATTGTATCAGATGCTAGTCTTAAAGATCTGAGTGTTTCAGCTCAAAGATAGACGTGCTGATCACTAAATCAAACAAGTGTCATCCAATCATCAGCAAATCTCTGAAGCAGAACGCGTGCACGCTTCTGAGAAGGCAAAACGCTGATTGGGTGCATTGAGACACATGTCTGGTAACCGTTTCAAGTATCTTTCTTAAATCCCCCAAAATCAGCAAGCATTAAATGAAAGTAATCATGTTTTTAAAACGTAATCATGATTTTATTTCTCTTTCTTGAAAACGTTTACTCTTTCAAAATATTCTGAAATCTATTTAAGAACGTTAATTTCTCACATTAATCTTTTACAGTTTCTCATTATCTCTCAAATATTTTTCTGCATTCTCTCTGTGTTCATCTCTTTCAATCTTAAACCCTTTCTTCTCAGTTTTCTCAGAAAAACCCTAAGTGTGAACATGGCAACCTCCAGCAGTGCTTCTGCAGGTTCTCAGAAGAAAGCATCCTCTAAACAGTACCAAGTTCCATTCAGAACACTCCTTACTCCATTGAAGAATCTTGAAGTGTTGTCTGAACTGATCATTGATTTTGGCAGTCTGAAAGAGAATGGTTTTGATTTAACAGAAGAAGTTAGGGCACATAAATGGGAAAGGTATTTTGACAGGTTGGTTGGACCAACATTCCCAATGTTAGTCAAGGAGTTCTGGATTCATGCAACTGCTTCAACGCATCAAGTTACCTCCTACATAATGGGGAAGAAGATTGTGATCACTGAGGATCACATAGCAAGGTTGATTGGTTACAGTGGCGGTGGCGTCCGCTGTATTGATATGGCTGAAAGATGCTCTGACGTGGGTGTCATAGCAGAAAGGATTTTCACCCATGGGGTGCCCAGCAGCAAGATCAGAGATCTGAAGGATCACCACAGAGTTTGGGCGAAGATAATTCTGGGGTGTTTTAATCATAGGAAGCCAACTAGTTCCCCTGATTACATAAATATAGATCAGCAGTTTCTGATCTATTTCATCAATCAGAAGGTAAAAATCAACTTGGCTCATCTTCTGTTTAATCACCTCAGAACAAGCGTGAAGGAGACTAGGGAAGAAGAAAGAACAAAGAGGGATTAGATACCCTTTGGAAGGTTAATATCAGATATTCTGACTGAGAATAGGCTGATAGAGCACCTGATAGAAGCTCAAGAGTTAAGCACCATTGAACCAACGGTTGGGAAGCCTCTGAACGCGAAGAATCTGAAGAAAATGAAGTTAATAGAGAATATCAGAAAGGAACCCAGTGTTACTCCTATTGCTGACATCACCAGCAGAAGAGTCCCACTGAGTGACTTTCCTTTATTTTCTGAGATAGAATCTAAACCAGTGGTGGTTCTCAGATACCTAGACGCGTGCAAGGCTGATGGTACAGATCCCAAGCTGAATATCAAAGATCTGCACCAACCTCAACCAGAAGTTACACTGAAGAAGACGAAGAAAAGGAAGGCCCCTTCAGAAGGAACATCCCAGCAGACACCCAAGAAAAGAGGTAATTTATCTGTTGCTTCTGTTTTAAATTCTTCTGCTATTCCAACATCAATTCCAACTCCAACTTCTCATAGAATCCCAATCCCCATCCCAACAATAGATGAAACCGAACCAGAAGATGACCCCTCTGAGGCACTACAACTCAGAAGACCCCGCACCAAACATCCCAAACCAACAATTTCAACAACATCAGCAATTGACAAAGTTCTGTCTGACATTGATCAACATGCCTCTGATCACCCCTCCAATAATCCTAACTCTGAACCACAAATTGTCCACTCTCCTCAACCAGAAATTCATCCACCATCACCTCAACCATCACCTCAACCTGAGTTTCATCATTCTGAAACTCCATCTCCTCCACCTTCTGAACCTCATTCTCCTCAATCCTCTGAACCACAACCTCTGGCAATCCAGCTGCCATGTGGAACAATAGTAACCATGGCCCGGCTGCCATCCTCGCCAGAATCTACCCCACCAAATACTCCCAAAACTCCCCCCAGTCCAATTATTATTTCTGATTCTCCCACTCCATCTCTAAAACAAACAGCTCCCAAGCAAACCACCGAAGACCCCAGCAGGACCTTCATAGATTTAACAATCCTTGATCGTCTTGCTGATCTGAAAAATAAAATAGCCATTCTAAAACCAAAACAGCCAGATGTTGGCTCTGGTATTATGAATTTTGAAACAGGTTTGCAGCAGTGGATTGCTTCTCTGAAGCAAGTCTGTCCTGGAATGATTGATCCAGCTGCCTCTGACCAGCTCTGGTCACAATTCAGAATTTGGGTACGTGTTGAAGCTCTAAAATTGCAAGACATCAATTATGAGCAAGCACAGCAGAATTTGAGCAAGCTTCTGAATGAAGTTGGAAGTCAGTTGCTGAAAGAAGACGTGCTCCTTCTGGATAGTGAGCCATGGTCTGAGAAGCGTCCAGCTTCAAAGGTGCAGCCAGAAGAAGATCAGACTATTCAAACTGAAGTCAGCCAAGCTGAAGATGTTGTAGAAAGCTCTCAGAAGCTCCCTGCTTCTGATGTTTCTCAAGCTGCCTTGGACAGGCAGACTCTGGAAGAGCTGAAGCTGAATGATATCCGTCTGCAGCAAAGGATGGATGAAAATGACCAGAAGATGAAAGAAAGGATGGATGTGCAGGATAGAAAGATAGACACAGTAGTTAGCATGGTGCACAAGCAGACTGAGACTGCTGATCAGATGAAAGCAATGCTGGAGACTCTGTTCACACGCCTTCCTCCCCAACCTTAGATTTTCATTCATGCCATTTTCATGTTTTCTTTGCATATCTTCTGTACTGTTTCGTTTGATTCTGAATTTTTTTAATATGACATGTTTTTCTGCTCTAAATGTTTTAGCACATCACTTACACTTTTTGATTGCTGACAAAAAGGGGGAGAACAAGAATGATATTTTTCAATAACGGATTACTAAGACAGAAAATCTCAAACATTCTAACTCTGATATACTTGGATATGTTTTCTGTTTTTGCTTAAGTCTACAGGTACAAGAATGCTCTGACACTCTGATATTCTGAAGACTAAAGCTCTGACACTCTGACCCGAAGCAAAGCTCTGATACTCTGATCTGAAGCTTTGCTCTGACATTCTAATCTAAAGCTTCTGATAGTCAAAACTCTGATATTCTGATGTTCAAAGAAAGGCAATAAAGATCTGATCCTGAAGAACTCTTGGAATTAAAAAGGGAAGTAATAAATTCAGGGGGAGTATCTCTCAACTCTGATATCTCTTTATCCCTTATCTTTGATAACCTCTTACTCTGATACATCTTATCATTTAGTTATCTCTGATACTTTTTCACGTTATTTTCAATTAAAAATATCTAGTTTTTGTCATCATCAAAAAGGGGGAGATTGTTAGAACAAAGTTTGAATCTACTACCCTAAGTTTAAGTTTTGATGATAACAAAATGAAAGGATATATTAATTATGTGATTCATATAAGAACTATTTGCTACCTAAAATATTACGTTCTGTTTTGCAGAAACTCTGATAGGTATCAGCAAGGAGTACACTTAATCAGCATCAGAATATTGGTTAATAACATCAGCATCAGAAGATGCTATAATCAGAATACCAGAATCAGAAGAACAACTCACGCGTATGCTGAAGCTTGATGAACAGAACTGCGCTCAACACTCTGATAAAGACAACAACAGTTCATCAACACTTAAGCAGAGTCAGAATGAGGCCAAGCCAGAACATGCTTTAAGTAGCAACGGTACTGTGCATTCAAAGAGAATTATTACCAACGACATCATTCCAGACAAGATCTGCTCAATAAAGAAAGTTTGTTATTGGCATTGAATCAAGATTATTACTCCAACGTTCAACAATTTCAGTGCTATATAAACAACACAATGAAGATTGAATTGGCTAATGCTCTACATTATATTACACGCCAAAAAGCTAATCATCATCTTCCTTCTCTCAGTTTGCTAAACGCTTCATATCTCCTTACTCAATCATTGTTTAGTAATCTAGTTTCATAAGCTTAAGTTGTGTAATATCACAGTTGTGATAAACTGTTTTTGTAGAAAATATTCACACACCTATTTCTCTTCTCTGTAAGAAAGTGTTTCCTTGACAAACCGGGCTGTGGTTTGCATCAAGAAGGCTTTAGCAGTTGTTAAAGCAGATTGTAATATTCAATTGAATATAGTGGATTAAGACCTCGTTGGAGAGAGGCGAAATCACCTTGACGGGTGGACTGGAGTAGTTTGAGATCAAACGAACCAGGATAAAAATATCGTGTTCATTGCAATTGTTTTTCAGTTTTACAATTCAACCCCCCTTCTTGTGTTTTTCACTTCTTCAGCATTTGCTTTTTGTCAAGTATATCATCCATTTTGGAATCCTGAAAAAGTAACATTTAATGATCAACGATGTTTAAGTGATCCGTGTTGACCAAAATTGATGAAGATCCATTAGAGGATTGGTAGAACCAAAGCCTCCACACAATAAATCTCAAGGTTATTGGATCAAAGAGATCAAATTAACATACTTGGGCTTTCAAATATAGGTTTGGTCCATGAATGATCATTTATTCGAATCGGGATAAAATTTAGCGCTATGTTAAGCAATCGTAAGTGGACTTATGTATAAGTCGCACCTATTTTGAGGCCGGTCAATAACAATCTATATACTTCATGTTTGGATAAATGATATAGAGATCATCATCCCTTAACATGTAGCACAATTAAAAAAGAAAGAGATAAGATTAAGAGGGAGGGTAATGATAAGCTAACTTGGATCATTATCTCAAATTTTTTTCATCTTTAAATTCAATCACTCATCTAGATGGATTAAAGTACTAAATATATCATTAATCCAAAGCACCAAAAATGAATTAAATAATTCACTCTTCGTTATATTTGAATTGATGAGCATTTATCCAACTTCATCTACATCATAAAGTCCATTGAATTTAAAGAGAAATTGGACATTTGAAATTGCAATCCAAACCAACAATCAAAAGGAGTGAGTAGAAAAACATTTATGGATCAAAACAGCCCCAAAACAAGGCAAAAAATGCATTATGTTTCTGTGAAAATTGATTACACTACAGTGCAAATATATTTACACAGTGCAATTTTTCAAAATTTAATGTGAAATGCTTTTGTGCAATCGATTTCACCAGGACAGCAATCGATTGCACATTGTTACAGTAGGAAAAACAACATTTCAAAAGGCATAATTCTTGTTCAAACTTTCCATCAAATTCCTTATGATCATGGATTCAATTGAGCATGAAAATTCCATCACATTATTAGAAAATAGCATCATTGGAATCACAAAATAATGGTCAATGAATCAAAACCAAAGATCAATGAGAGATCACATTGTGAAAGAAAAATTATTCAACTTACCAAAGGTACATCTAGAGAATTATCAAAACAACTTCAAGAATTTGCTTCAATTCAACCACAAGAATCAATTGTCCAGACTTGGATGTAGAGAATTGATAAAGAAAAAGTGTTTAGATGAAGGTTTAGCTCAAAGATTAGTAATCTTCAATGCAAAGCTTACTAACTTTTGAAAATGGAGCTTTGAGTGAATTTGGTAGATGGAGAGAATTGAGAGATTTTTTAACAAGGTGGATTTGGCTATCAAAAGCTTGTGATTTGAATGAAATGAGGGCTCTATTTATAGAGTTTAAGTTTGGGATTAGTGGTAATTTGGTAATTGATTCTTGGAGCCAAAATTTGAATTAATGAATAACTTTAAAAAATTAGAGCTAAAATTTGAATTAATGAATATTTTTAAAAAATGCAAGATTGGCACCAAAATTTGAATTAATGATATATCTTTCAAAAAATGAAGAAAAATTGGAGCCAAAATTTGACAAGCTTAAAATTGCTGATTTTTTCAAATTTTCACTTTGTGCAAATCGATTTGCAGTTATTTTTTTCAAAAATGGCGCAAAATGCACTTCGTGCAATCGATTGCACTCTAGGAGCAATCGATTGTACAGTGAAAAAATGAAAAATTTTAAATCTTTTTCTTTACAAATAGAGATTTTAGGGAAATAATACCGTAAAACCTTATTTGTCAGTTTGCTTGACTCGGTACCTACAAAACACAAATATTCAAAGACAAAGACAACTTCTTTTTTTGTATTTTGATTAGAAGTTAGTCAACAACACATATACAAAATAAACAACTAATGTGCTTGGAGATTCCTCAAGAGAAAACTTAAAGATAGGAGATAGAAAAAGAGGAATAACCAACCCTAATGTGATTTTGTTATGATTGAGTTGATATGATATGATAGGGGAATCTTAGGGGGGGAAATTGGGGTACAACACACAGGGCCATAACATTGAAAATTGCTTTGCTTTTAAGCATAAAGTAAAAGATTTACTTGATTCCCAAGCTATCAATTTTGGACCAGCGCTTGCACCAAATATTCTCCAACAACCTTTGCCACCTCATGGAGGTGCCAGTGGTAATGTCATTGTTGAAGAAAAATGTCTAAACTTGGTGATGGATGTAAACCTGTTAACAACTTTTTTATCTTTCATTAAGGAATAACTTTTGAAGAAAGGTGTGTTTTCAGGTTGTGCTACTGATTGTGCAGAATGCTTGACCAATCCAGAGGGTTGTGATTGCTTGAAAAGTGAAATACAAAGGTTGATTATTGAAGTATTCTTACAATTTGATAGATTGGTTGTCGAGCCAGGGTTGAAGAAAAAGTGGATGTGATCACCATTCCCTACACACCCAAGAGGATTACTACTCCTGTAACAATTATGATTCCTGCTAAGCAGTCTCCTTTGACAATTACTCTACCGGGTCAAGTTTCGTATGCTAGTGATAGAGCGGTACCCTAGAATTATGAAGGTGAATGTTATTATCAGGGGAAGAAGTATGTGATTGAGATACCTGAATAAGATATATCTAAGGTTCGTGACATTGTAGGTGAAAGCAGAATCACCAAAAGCGGTTGAATCTTTTCTCCTCCTAATCCATCAGAAAGAAGTGTTAAAGCCTTGACCAAGGTCAAAGGAAATAGATTATGATAAATGATGGAGAATGCATGCAGAATCCTCCTGTTCCAACTTTGAATGATGATATTGCCAAAGATGTGGCGGAGATGATGTGATAAATCAAGAAGAGTGATTATAAGATAATCGATCAGCTGAGCCAAACACCGGCAAAGATTTATATTCTGGCCTTGCTGTGGGATTCCGAGTCTCACAATAATGCACTGATGAAGTTACTGGGCACCTCTTTTGTTCCGCAGGAAATTTCTTTGAATCAATTTTAAGGAATTGTAGTCAGTATTAGTGCAAGAAATGGTTTAAGGTTTATTGATTTTGATTTTCCTTGTGAGGGGAGAAATCATAACAAGGCTCTACACATATCCGTGGAGATTGCGGGTACAACATTGTCTCATATACTGGTTGACACGAGATCATCGTTGTATGTTTTTCCAAAGTTCCTCCTGTTGAAATTAGACTACGATGGGGTTTTGTTAAGGCCAAACAATCTAGTTGTGAAAGCGTTTGATGGATCGAAAAGATCAGTATTCACAGAAGTTGACTTTCCAGTGAAGATAGGTCCTCAGGCCTTCAATGCAACGTTCTTTATCATGGATATAAATCCCTCTTACTACTTCTTGTTGGGGCTCCCTGGATCCATGGGGTCGGATCTGTGACTTCCACGTTAAACCAAAAGCTGAAAGTATTGGTTAGAGATAAAGTTGTCACCGTCTATGGTGATGAAGACTATATGGTTAGCCATTTGAGCACATTTCGATATGTGGAAATCAAAGGTGAAGTGCATGAGACTCAATTTCAGGCTTTGGAAACTGTACAAGTTGTCAAAACTCCTTGTCAAGAGGTTAGAAAGCCAGAGGTCTCCATGACATCTGATAAGCAAGCTCAAGCGATTGTTAAATCAGGACACCCCGAAGGCTGGGGCAGAGTTTTGGACCTTCCCATGAAGAAAGATAAAGGTGGTATAGGTTTCGTGGCAGGACGAAGCGCCCTAGTTACTATTCCTCCTAAGATTCAAGGTATTCACGCTCCGACCAAGTTTATCAGCGGTGGCGTCATTCATGAAGAATCTCTTGCTGTGAGTGATGAAGGTGACAATGATTGTGATATGGATAACTGGATCTGTCCAACTATTATGGGAAAGAGCCTTTAAACTGGTTTACTGAGGACGTCTTCACAGTTACCTATTACCAAGAGTAATTTTCTTTTGTTTATGTCATGCAATAATCTCTACGTTCTGCCCAAGACGTAGTGAACATATTTATAGGGCCACAATGTTTTTCTTTTCAAAACTTATCATCAATATAGGACGTTTTTGCATTCAAATATTTCTCTCCTTGTTTTTCCTCTTTTTATTTTTCAAAAAAACTGGCATTGTGTTTTTATTTTTCTTTTTAAATCTTAAACTAAAAAAAAATAAAACCATCAATCATGCAGATATAATCCCCCATTAATACAGGATTTCATTGATAACGATTCTGATATGGCTCACTATGACTTTGATAATCCAATCTATCAAGCCGAAGAAGAGGCTGAGGAAGATTGTGAACTCCCTGAAGAGTTGGCCAAATTATTGAGGCAAGAGGAAAAGGTTATTCAATCAGACCAAGAGACTCTAGAAGTGATCAACTTGGGTACCGGCAAGGTCAAGAAAGAAGTCAAGATTGGGGCTGCTTTAGAAGAAAGTGTGAAGCAAAGATTAATTGAAATGCTTCGAGAGTATGCTCATATATTTGCTTGGTCCTATGAAGACATGCTTGTGTTGGATACATATATTGTTGTGCATAAGATGTATCTCAGAGAAGATTATCCTCCATCCAAACAAAAGCTTCGAAGAACTTATCCTAAGATGTCTAAGAAGATTAAAGAGGAGGTCTAGAAATAGTTTAATGTGGGTTTTTTGAAAGTTATCTCTTATCCTCCATGGGTTGTAAACATTGTGTCAGTGTCGAAGAAAGATGGAAAAGTCATAATGTGTGTTGATTATACGGACTTGAATAGAGCGAGTCCTAAAGATGATTTTACGTTTCCTCATATTGATATTCTGGTTGTTAATACTGCTCATTCAAAAGTGTTTTCCTTCATGGATGGTTTTTCTGGCTATAATCAGATTAAGATGGCACCAAAAGACATGGAGAAGAAAAATTACATTACACCTTGGGGAACCTTTTGTTACAAAGTGATGCCCAGATGAGAAGATTATGTACATGCGATATTGTAACATTCTCGGCCCAGAGGAAGGACTCGAACCAGGATCGCGATGGACGATGGTGTTCGATGGTGCCTCGAATGCATTAGGAAATGGTGTTGGTGTTGTTATTACTTTTCCTGAAGGTTTCCATACTCCTTTCACTGCCAGAATTTATTTTGATTATACCAATAACATGGATGAGTATGAAGCTTGTATTTTTGGGCTAGAAGCTGTTATTGATTTGCGAATCAAGATCTTAGAAGTCTATGGGGATTCTGCTCTAGTAATCAGTCAGATCAACATAGATTGGGAGACTCGTCACCCTAATTTGATTCTGTATCGAGAGCATGTTATGAAATTAATCCCGTACTTCGATGAAATCACCTTCAAGCACATCCAGAGGGAGGAGAATAACTTGGCAGACACTTTGGCTACTCTGTCATCCATTTTTAAAGTCATTTGGGCAAATGAGGTCCCCTCTATCACAATCTTAAGGTTGGATGAGCCAGCGTTCTGTTATAAGATAGAAAAATAAGTTGATAAGTGTTGTGTAACACCCCAATTTTTAGAAGTTATTTATTTAATGAATTATTAGGAGTATTTATGAATAATTGATGTTTTATATGATTATATGTGTGATGTGCTGGTATGAGGTTGTGCATGATGTGAATTATGATGATTAAAAGTATTAGAATGGTTAAATAATTCTTTAGTAATTATTTGGATTATTATTGAGAATATAATAATAGGAATAATTATTTAAATGGTTATTTTAATTAGAGTGGTGTGTTGGTAATTAGTAGGAAGAGTGAGGATGTGATGGTAAATAGAGGTTGGCTAAGCGAGGGCAATTGAGGAAGATATTAGGTGTCCTTTGTGATAACAGAGAAAAGATAGTTGTTATTCTCACAATCAATCGTGAAAGTTGGAGAAGAGAGGCTAGGGAACGAAGGCTTTAGAGAGAATCATCATAAGAGGCACGAAGAACATAATCAATCACTCGAAGCAATAAGGTAAGGGGTGTTTATCTGATTATTATATTTGATTTAAGTGGTAGATGGAGGTAGGGTTTGCCTTAGGTTTCATAGATGGTGATTTGATGTTGTTTGATGGAGAATTTATAGATTAGAGATGAATAATAATGCCCAAATGATGTGTAATTGATGTAGAAACATAGGATGATAATAAATGATGATTACCTATGATTAAATGATGTTTTAGGACCTATAAGGTAGTGAAATCGCAGAAAAATTCAGCACAAAATAGCATGCGTCGACTCAAAGAGGTTATGAATCGACTCATGCAGGTTCAAGACTCAGTATGCATTGAATCATTAGGTCGACCTGAGCACACCCGAGGCAGATAAAATACCTATGCGTCAACTCGAAGGGGGTATGCATCGACTCGAGCAATCCAATTTTTGACAGATCTTTCTAAAGGTCGTAACTTGAGTTTCCGGACTCCGTTTGAGGTGACGTTCGAAGCATTGGATAGCTAACGCGATGAACTATATTTATAAGGAGTAAAATGAAGAATAAGAAGGATAATTCTAGTACCCAAGTTAGGATAGAATTAGTTTCCCCGTGTTGAATCGCTATGATGTTTTGTGGTAATGAAGTATGATGATGATATGACGATCTTATGATAATGCTTGGTTCATAATGATGATATGTTGTTAATATGATGATTCCGTTTTATATGATGCTATGATGATGATTCTCTGCTTATATGAGTACATATAATGAGGTTTATATGATGATGTTGGTGAATACATGAATGATGATGCATATGACTAGTTGTGTTCGTTTATATGTTGTTGCGCATCATGCATTCATTGGACAACTTTGGTCCGTTTTGATGATTTAGGACATTGGTCCAGTGATTTGGTTTCAATCCCATTGTATTGATTTGGAATGTCTATGATTTTCTCCGGTTACAAGTGGGAATCAATCCTATGATTGGGGTCTTTGGAAGGTGATGGCCCAGTATCCATCAAATGAATTGGTACCACATGCATGAGTCTATGTCCTTGCACTACATCTCATGTGGCATTGCATGGTTCTTAAATTGATGATGTTGTATAGTGTTGTTGAATTTGTATGATTGTTGAGGTACTTGGAATATAACAATGCTGAGTTTATGTTGTGAAACTTTTAGTTTATTTTGCTATGTCTATTACTTATATCTTATATAATGGTTGTGATGAACTCACCCTTTCTGTTTGAATGTTGCCTCTATGTGGGTAACATGCAAGTAATCAGGAGTAGTCCCTAAAGGCTTAGAAGAATAGCTTGGAGCGTGTGTTTTATTTCTATTGAGTCTATAAGGTCTTGCTCTGATAGTAACATCAGGGACAGAAATGCTTTGTTTTGAAAACTATTTTGTTCTTATTTTGTTATGACATTTAAATTGTTTACATGGAGTTTAAATTATGTTGAATTGTGAAGCATGAACCATGGGGCACTATGAAGTGTTTTATTGAACTTGTTTGAACTATGATTCCGCTGCAAGTATGTGAAACCTTGATAATGGATATGTACATGAATAATTTTGAAAACCTGTGTTACGGAGTAAGACTAGCACGTATGATTATTTCACGAATAAAATGTGACGCCCTTTTGTTGTATTACTCTGATATTATTTTAAATAGTTATGAATATTCCATGGGGTTTAGAAGGGTGTTACATTTTGTACCCCAAAATTTGCCCTCTCTTTTCTCAATACAACTCTCACCAAAGATCTCAAATGCTCAAGGGTTCTCAAGAGTTGATCAGACAAGCTCACCTCCTAAGCACTGGGTCCAAATTAGGGTTTTGGTTTTCTCAAGGATAATTGGAATTTTAATACCTCAATTGGCTTTCATGGTTCATTATAGGTCTTCAAGAATTCTAATACCAAGTTTCAAGTCTTGCACCACAAATTTGCTCAATCAATTGCTCAGATGATTGAAAATCAGTTGTATTGGGTAAAAAGTCAAATGTGGTCAACATACAGCCAAAATTCATGATTTTTGGCCAACATTAACATTTTGGAGTCATGTTCATCAATTGATCAAGGGTTGATCAAAATTCCTTAAGAAAAGCATTCAAATCATCAAAGGGGCAAAATTGTCAAAATTAGGGTTTTAATTGGGAATGACTGATCAATGACTTTTGACCTAGTACATGACCTAATGGCTTGAAGCATAATATCAAGGAATCAAACATAACATGTTGACCTAGTTACATGTCTCAAATAATTTCTCAAGATCAAGGGATTGATAGTTGAAATTTGGATCAACTGATGAAAAGTCAACTGATACACAAAAAGTCAAAATTTGACTTTTTGGTCAACATTAAATTTCAAAGATCAAGATTCATCAAGACATTCAAAAATATCAAAATTGATCATCAAGAATCAAGAAAGTAAAAAAAAGTCCAAAATTTCCAAGACTTATAAAAATTCTAAGTGTTTTTTGACCTTGATAATTTCACTACTTCGTGACAATTTTTCACCAAGATGCAAGATGATTCAAGGAAAACTTTCAACATTAAAGTTGTAGATATTTATGAATTTTAAAACTTTGTCCTTGAGGGTTAATGTCCAAAAAATTCTTAGATTTGAAGATATAGGTTCATGAAGTCATGACATTTTTACAAAACACTTAGTGAAAATTTTAGCAAGTTTCGTCAGATTTTTGTCCCATCTTCTTGGAAAATTTTCACTAAGCTCTAAGTTGATTTAGCCAAAGTGGTCAACATGAAGGTTGTATAAAATGTTTCAAGCTTTCCAAAATGTCCAAGAACTTGAGGATATCATGCTTGAGCTAGGAGAATCGAATAGAAGAAGTTGAGCATCCATTCTTGAATTACAAGGCATTTTCATGAAGAACACTTGATCAAATATCAAGCCATGCTGCATAAATATTACTTTGCATGCTTCTAACTTATAAATCACTCCATAGTTAATTGTTTACACAACTGATTGAGCCATTGTTCAAGCATTTGAGCCATTGTCCAAGTGATTAATCCATTTTTGGCACAAAGGTAACATTGCCATTTTGGAAAAATGGCTTTAATCACAAAGTCCACTCTCCTTGAGCTTTGAACTTGTTCATTATGAACACAAACAATCTCAAATCCATAAGAAACTCATCTACAACCTGTTAGCCACCCTACAAGCCCTTGTACTATACATTGAAACCATGATTTTCAAGATTGCTTCAAAATCAAGTCAGATAACCATAACATATGATCTTCGATTTCTGATCACTAGAGCCTTAAATAACTTTCCTCTATAAATAGAGGAGTCATTTGCAAGTCAAGAAACGAATACACAAGCCTGGAAACACCATCAAACACTCTAAAATCAGAATTTGCATTTCAAACCTCCATTGTTGCAACTTCTGGCCAAAAACTTCAAAGTAACAAATCCACTCGTGCGTTCTCACTTCAAATCAATCATAAAGATTCCATACCTCATTTAGAAGTCATCCCCACCTCTGTTTCATAACTGTAACTCCATCTTCATCATCCTCCAAACTCAAAAACAACCACCTTAAACTTGACTTCTCTAGGAAGACTCACGCACTTTCAGCATAAAGTAAGAGTTGCATTAGCTTCCTAGGAGTCCAATGAAGCTATCCAGATCATCACCATACCTCCAGGAGTGCTCAAACTCTAAACATGATTTCCAATTTTGAGGTAAGTTTTCGCAACTTTGAACTCTCTATACAAGCATCATTAATGATTACTTGTTAATAAAAAAAGTAGACATCATTGCCCTGAAGCTAACCATGCCTTTAGTTTTAACTTATGTTGCCTAAGTGATGCGAATTTTGAGTTTGAACTTTTTGAAAAAATTAGGTTTTCATTTGGTACCAGTAAAATTCTCATTCATCTTTAATTTATAGCTTATGAAATTTATATGGTTGAATTCGTGTTGAAAAATGGAACAACTTTCATATTTACATTTTTGAAAATGGTTGAGAAATGAGCAAGATCAGAAATTCAAAAATGGTGTTGAAGATGTTGGCGCGAGGAAGAAGATGAAGTGTATTCAGAAACGAGTTTATTTTAAATTTAGCGCAAGTTGCATTACTACCAGATGTAACAACCACCCCAGTGGCAGAGCACGTGCGTATAAGTCATTCCTATGCCTTGTCCTGGGTTCGATCCAGGCGTGAGGCATTTTTATTTTCTAACATTTCCATTACATATTCAATACAAGCCAAGCATGTGTGCGCACCTCATCCATACCATCTGATCATTGGACAATCAGATCTAACACACCACATGAGTAGGTCCATGGTACATCACCACAAGACAACAACATGGGATCAAAAACAAGCGTTGGACTTGTGTTTCTGGGCCTGAATTATTTTTGAGCTCACACCCCCTTTTTTACTAAAACACATGCCCATTTTCTTATTTTTATTTCATTTTTGTTTCTAACAAAAAACCGTTTTGAGCCTTTTTGCTACATTTTAACTTCCATTTCACTTTTTAACACCCAACCCAATTCTTATATTTTCATTATTTTTATTTATTTATTCATTTATTTATTTAACTAAAAATACAAAAAAAAATATTTTCTTAAGTAATTAAATTAAAAAATATTTTAATGTAAATATTTTATTTTATAAAATTAATTTTATTTCAAATTGATATTAACATTAACATTTAAATTATTTTCTAAATAAATTATTTAGACTTAGGTTTTTATTTTCTTCTTAATTTCAATTAACATAGATTTTAGGTTTTGTTAAAAATTAATTAACTTTTATTGTAATTTAAATTAACTAATTTAATTAGGTTAACATTAAATCTTATTCTCCATCAAAAACCCTAAAAAACAATTTCTTTCTCCATCCTTACATTTTGTGCATTTTATTATTATTCATGATCAATGGTTTGTAATAGATAGTTAGGCTTTATGCTTTCTCCCCTATTCACAGACTTGTAACCTCCATTCCCAAAGCGTTGTAATACCGTAGGACATTTAAATTCCGCAATTTATTGCTTTCCTTGTTATTGTTAGTAATTAGGGTTTGTATGATAAGATTTAAAATAAAACATTAGAAAACCATAATCAAAGGTAAACTACTTGAAATCAAACACTTTGCACACATGCACCTATAGGGTAACCCACACTTGTTGCCTCAGATAAAAACAGTCATGTCCCTCGAACGTAAGATGCTTTAGCAAAGACCCTCAGTTAAAAGATTGTAGTCCCTCGATGACTCTTCGATGCTACCTTCGGTAAACGATCTTAGTCCCTTATGAAAATTGCTAAAATATCTTACAAGTTTCCTTCTATGACTGTACAATGACCCACGTCCATCCCTCACATCCAATGATATGGCTCTCTACCAACCAATGGTAAAATAACACTATTTAAAGGAAGAGGAAAAGAACAAATACTTTTTGAGTAGGTAGATTGCTCGTAATTTCTTGATCACAAACTAAAACCATTTTTCACACCTCACACTTTCAAAGACAAATATCTTTTCAAACACTCTCTTTTCAAACCAATATTTTCAAAACAAATATTTTATATACATTCTCAATAATACGAGAATCATTGCAAAATTTCCGCACTAAGGAGTTTTCAAAATATTTCCAAAAAATAAACATTTTGTATACATTATCAACGATATGAGAATCATTACAAAATTACCATCTTCAAAATATCTTCAAAACATTTTCAAACATACACAAACACAAAGTATTTCAAAGGGATCAAGCAATTTGAGCCCGTAGATAACTACAGATGAAAAGGGTGTTAACACCTTCCCTTTTCATAATCTACCCCCCGAACTCAAGAAAAATTCTCGAAAGGTCTTTCCTATTCTTTTCACCCTTTCCTTTATTGGATAAAAGAAAAGTCGATGGCGACTCTTGCTATCCGCAATATTTGCGATAAAACGCAAAACACCCAAGTCAGTTCTCCCACCGTATTATAGAACTGGTGACTCTGTTGGGGAGTGACTAAAAGTGGGGTTAACTTAAGAGCTATATCACCTTTATTGCTTTATTTGTTTTCCTTGTTTGCTTTACATTTTGGGTTTATGCCTGGGTTTATTTCTTGAAAAGATCCTATACCCGAATCTGGGGCATATTAAGTAAGTAGCAATAGATCGTGGAAACTGTACGGCATAGACTGATATGGTTGAAGCAATGGCTACATTAGTGTGACACATTTCTTGGTACCGGTGTCCCTTGAGTTAAATCAAAGAGAATATGGAGCCGTTTTGTGGTGTCATGAAGCACTAACTGACCATAGAACCTTAGTTGAACAACTTGGCCATTAGAAAGTAGTGAGATAGTCAGCTTTGGTGCATACTGAAGTTGGTTGATACTCGATACTACACTCATTAAGATCGGACTTTTGGGATATTTCGATCGCAAAAATAGATTGTTTGTGATGAAACAATGCCCGATGAAGAAAGATTAATGATATTTAGATTCCTTAGAACCTGATTACTTTCTTTTAGGATAGGTTGAGCCAACTAAAACTTCAAGAGGGTATTTACCTACAAACTCCATGCAAGCCTGAATCTAAGGCTACTTGTGTGACTGGTTTGCATTATCTAACAACTTGAACTCCTTGCAGGTTTTGTTTGTATTCATTATCTAACGCCATGAGTTCCTTGCAGGACTTGTTTGTAGTCATTATCCCATAATCTGGGTTTCTTGCAAGACTTACTTATTTTCACTACCATACATTTTTCTTGGTGAATAGCATACACATCATAACATCATACCATATCATTCTCACCGACCAGTTCAGGGATCTCAAGGGCCAGTGATGCAGGTTATCATGAACCAGACGCCTAGCAAGGGGCAGGAGGATTTATTTTCCTCTAACCAAATGTTGTCAAAGTATAATGAATCAGCATCTTACAAGGGGAAAGGGGATTTATTTTCCTCTAACCAAGTGTTATCAAAGACCAAAGCATGTTATCTTGAGTCAAAGGCTATGACCCGCTCGATATGGTGAGCTTGATTCTCGTAGAAGGAAATTCAACAATACGAAGTTCTTCAATCAAAACTTTAGTCAGATTCAACTTCTAACATTTTCTTCTGTTTACCCTGCGAGATCCTTGGAAACATTGCATCTACATATCATGCATCATGTCATAACAAATTTTCCCCATAAAGGTTTTCTCATTTGCTTACTGTTTATTTCAGTAAAGATGGCTCTCGAATAGATCGTCAGAAATCTCCAAGTTCAAGATGCTCAATTCAAAGAAATGTTTCTGAACCTATCCAAGGGGCAAGAAGAATTGAAGGAACTCCCCACTGAGAGTATGACCAAGAAGAATCTTGAAGACAACAAGGATAACCAGTTGGAAAAATTGCAAGCTGAGATGGCAACAATGAGAATCCAAATGATGGGACAGATGGCTCTTATCCAAAACTTAGCTCGGGGATTAATACAACCTTCCTCAAGACAAATACAACCTTATGGGATGAACGGCTAGAATTGGGGATTAAACCATTAATCAACCTCCAATGAGACAGGAAGTTGGCTTGGTTAAAAATAGGCCTTTCTGGATTTCTACTACATCACAAGCCCAACAACTCCCTCGCCAACAACAACATGGGAATCAGTGTAAGCAGGATACACCCAAAAGACGATTTACCAAAATCAACATGTCATTGTCTTAAGCATTGCAACACATGTTGAAGGCCAAGCTGGTGACATTGAAGGATCCTCCTCAAGAGCCCAATACTTATTTTTCCCGTCACAATCCTAATGTAAGGTGCGCATACCACTCTAACAGATCGGGGCATGACACTGATTATTGTTGAGCGTTGAAAAATAAGATTCAGGATCTAATTGACGAAGTAATAGTCGAGATCATGCAAAATGGTCAGATCGAGTTCTTCTGTTATCCCTCAAATGTCGAGGCTGCAAGGCACACCATCTGAAGTAACAAGTTCAGGCCGAGAAGCTTTTTGTTCATTCAAATTTTTGTTTGTAATTTCTCTAGTTAATTCAAACATTTATCTTTAAGTCAGACTTTTGGTCGTCCTCATTAATGCATTTCATATGTTTGTCTTGAATTAGTCCATTCGTTTTCACTATACTTAAACTATGCTTTTACTTCTGTAATACGGTGGGAGAACCGACTGTTATATTGGTTTTGCATTTGTATTTGCAAATGTTGCGGTAAGCAAGAGTCGTCATCGACTTTTCTTTTATCCAACAAAGTAAAGGGTGAAAAGAACAGAAAAAGACCTTTCGAGATTATTTCCGAGCAAGGGGGATATATTATGGAAAGGGAAGGTGTTAGCACCCTTTACCTCCGTAGTTATCTATGGGATCTTAGATGCTAGCTCATTTGAAAATACCTTGTGTTTTTTGTGTTTGAAAAAGTATTTTGAAAAGACGCCTTAGTGAGGCGAACTTTATAATGTTTCCCGTATTGTTGAAAACGTATACAAAGTATTTTGAGAATTTTTTTGGAAAGAGTTTTGTGTATGTGAAAAATTGTTTTTGAGAAAGCATCTAAGAACTATCTACTTTACTCGAAAGGGTTTGTTCTTTTTCTCTTTTCCTTTAGACAGTGTTATCTTACTATTAGTGAGTAAGTAGCCTTATCATTGGATGTTTGAGGGACAATCGAAGGGCCATCGTTACAGACACAAAGGCAACTGGGAAAGATACTTTAGTAACCACCCTAGGGTTTTAAGATCATACAGAGGCAACATCGAGAGGCTAATTTTTTAGATCTTTAAACCAGAGGATAGCCACTAAAATCTCTCACGTTTCGATAGTTGTGACCGTTTTAATCTGAAGGCAACCAAGGTGGGGGAGTACCCTAGAGGTGCGCATGTGTGAGTGAATTGTGTTTCAGTTATTTATCTTTGTGTTAAGTTTGGTAACGTTTTATTTTTAATTTCTTGCCATGCAATCCTATTACCATACATCTAAATAGTTCATATATGCACAGGAATTTAAAGTGCGGAATTTAAAACCTAAATATTACATGGCTTCGAGGAGGGGGAATTTATAAGTCCAAAATTAGGGAGATAAAAGCAGTAAATGTCCTAGTTTTTAACTATTACGGATCGAAAAGCAGGTACAATAATAAGAAAGGGTAATAATAATGCGAAAGTATTTAAATGCACGTGAATCAAAGGGAACGTCTAAAACCCTAAAAACTCTAAGCAAAAGAGGAAAATCTTATTGTTGTTTGTTTTGTTTTATTTTAAGAAAGAGTTTGAATTAAAATTAAAATAATTAATTAACTAAATCTAGTCTAAAAAAATATTAATTATTAATGAAAATTTAAATTAAGAAAAAGGAAACTAAATCTATATTTTTATATTTTTTATTGTGAAAATGAAATTGAAATTAAATCATAAGTTTACTTGATTTTTAATTAAAAAAAACGAGTCAAGATAATTAATTAATTACTATACAAAATTAATTTTAATTGAGAAAATCCTAAATCTATTTTTTTGTGATTTTTATATTTGTTTTTTCTGATTAAATAAATAAAAAAGAAATTAAAATAAATAAATAAATAGATCAAAGAAAAGAATGGGCCTGATGTCAAAACAAACTGGGGGGTGCAAGTTGGAAAACGTGAGGCCTAAATCTGGGGAGGCCCAGACTTGTGCTGATTCTAGTGAGGGAGACCCCTTGAAGGTCCATGATAAGGCTGCACGTTTGAGGCACTTGGATCTGATTGCGTTGACCTCTTATGGTGTAGATTTGATGGCATATGGTGCGCGTGTATGTCCTGGCTGCACTAGATCTGCACATAATAAATGGAAAAATAATATGCAAAAGGCAGGGATCGAACCCCTGCCCTTACACACATGCAAAACTTTAACACACACACACCCAACCATTGGGAAGACTTTACATCCGGGAATATAATCACAACGATAAATATATAATATAAAACAAGTTAAATGCTAAGTTATCAAACGCGTGCGCTTTATTTAACCCCTGGGAGTTTGAATCAACCAATCATGAAATGGCACGCCCGGCTACCAAAGTTAAACGATCAGGCTAGGCCGGAGTTAAACCTCCAGTTGTCTTCTCCGCTGGCCTCAAAACCTAAATCCTGCGAAAATCAATGAAAACAGGCAAGAAGATAACCCTACTAGACTAATTAGACCCTTGTGAATATGATGGTGGGGTTTGTTTCATCTGAAAGTCCCTGTATCCCGGAGAACGAAGCTTGAATGAAGTTTTGCCCTAACAATGGAAAATATTCATCCTTGCGTTAAACTTCACATGTATTGATTCTAAGCAGCCACAATCATTAGTATGAATACATATATGTATGCAAAATTCATTTATATTGCATGATACAAGTATTTGAGATCAACGAAATTTAACAAACTAGTGGAGTGGCGTGAGGGAATTCTGGGTGCGTTGGGCTTGGTTCTAGAAATTGGGGGACTCCTGGGAATCTCAGGATGATGATTGAACGCCTAGAATGGACTGAGGAAGGCTGGATCATGCGATATGAATTTCACTTTCTTTGAATTTTTTTTGGAGATTTTCTCTTAGGGTTGAGAGGCATCTGCGTGTGTCCTTGATGAATGGATGTGATGTGTATATATGAGATTGAAATTAGGTCAACAAATATGGCCAAAAAGCTTGTGCAATCATGGTTTGATTTTGATCCAAAAATAATTGAAAATCTTTCATTATTTGAATATTTGTTTCCATGTATGCATCCCACGTGATTTTCTAGCTGGCCATGAGCTTCATGGACCTAAGATCTAATCAAAACAAAAGTCCATAGACCTTGATCCATTATCTTTTACTATATTTTGATTTAATTCATATTTAAATGAAATAAAAATACAAATAAATAAAAATAAAAATCCCCATATTGCATGTATAGGTTTAGAGGTCCTTAGGTATGTCTTGAACATGTTTGGGTTCTGAAAATTAGGTCCACTAGCTTGAAAAAAATGATTTCACCCACAGTTGACTTCATGCATTTCTTGAAAATTACCCAACTTGTGCAAGCCATAACTTCCTCAATTCTTAACCATTAAAGATGATCTTGGACTTTTTGTAAGGCCCAAGATGTCCTCTTCAATCTAACTTCTGATCAATTTTGAATTTGGATATTTATCTTGATGTAAATGGTCTTGGAAAAAGTGTCTCTTATTGACTTTTTTAAATTAACATGTAATGTATGAGCTTATATCTTCCAAATAATGCATTTCTTGATCTTGAAGGCAAAAGAAAAGTTGTAGGGAATGGATTTATCTTCAAAATGAGCTTTGGCTGAGGCAAAATGGATGAAGCATGTGAAAGTTATGCTTGGTCAATGTTCATTTGACTTTATCTAGGAAACCCTAATTTGGAAAGTTTTAATTCTTGATGACTTAAAAACATTCCTTGAGGAATCATGATCAACCATTGATAAAATGATGGATATCACTTTAAAATTTTAATGTTGACCAAAAATCACGAAGTTTGACTGTATATTGGTCATAGTTGACTTTTGACCTAGTATAGTTGATTTCCAGTTATCTGAGCAATTGACTGAGCAAGCTTGTAATGCAAGGAATGAAAATTGGCATGAGCATTCTTGAGGACATATTAGGAACTATGGAAGTCCCTTAAGGCCTTTGGAAACCAAAATTATTGGTGAAAAGTGAAACCCTAGTTGGAAGTCCATTGCTTAGGAGGAGAATTTGTCTGGCCAATTCTTGGTCAACCTTGAGCAATTGAGGACCTCTATGGGCATGTCTTGAATAAAATGAGAGGGAAAATTTTAGGGTACAACATCTGCCCCTGTTCAATATTTTTAAACTTGAGGATTTAGATTAGCTTGTCTTCCTTTTGTGATCTGAAGGTGGAACATGATTCAACACTAGAGTGCCCAGAAATTTGCACTCGCATGTGTGTGAAGTTACGTTGTTGGTTGCTGATATCGGGAATGGGCTTACAGATGCCATTTGGAGAAGATGACAAAGATTCTTCAGAGATGGGCTTATAGATGCCATCCAAAATAAATGTTGGCTTCATACTGGAAGAAGTATCACAATAAATCGTAGGCCGATTTACCCTGAGCCATAAGAGGTCTCTTTATCTGACTTCGTATGAGAATGAGCTTGTGTCCGATTGTATCTTAGCAGATGTGTTGGGGAATATAGTTCAAGAATTTTAGTTATCCATTACTCTACTGGGGGATTATTTCTTGACTGGGGAGAAGGAAAGTTAGTTGTTATCTGGTCGAAATCCAGGCTTCACAGTAACTTGCTAGGGATAATAAAGGTGACTGTTATCTGGTCATATCCTAGGCTTCACATCGACTTACTGGGGAATATGAAATTAACTGTTATCTGGTTGATTTCCAAGCTTCGCAGTAACTTGCTTAAGGTTAAACTGTTATCTGGTCGATTTCCAGGCTTCGCAATAACTTAGATGAAAGGATGAAGCTAATTGCTATCTAGTCAGATTACAGGCTTCGCAACAACTTACTGAAATGAATATGTTATCTAATCAGATCCAGGCTTCACAGTAATTGAAGAAGTTAAATTGTTATCTTCTCGTATTCCAGGCTTCATAGCAACTTAAACTGTTATCTGGTCGAAATCCAGGCTTCCCAATAGCTTGAACTATTATCTGTTCAGATTCCAGGATTCAGTGTTTTAGATGAAATTAAACTGCTATCTGGTTGGGTCCAGGCTTCACAGTAATTGAAGAAGTTAAACTGTTATCTGGTCTTATTCCAGGCTTCGCAACAACTTAAATTGTTATCTGGTTGAAATCCAGGCTTCACAGTAACTTGAGCTTGTTATCTCAGATAGTTGCACTGTCTTGTTTCAGGAATTAATCTGGAACCTTATTTTGTTAGTTTTTGAGATATTTGCCCTGTCTGGTTTCAGGAATTAATCTCTAACCTGGTATTGTAGATAGTTGCCCCGTCTTGTTTTGGGAATTGGTCTACAATCAATTGTTCACAGATAGTTGCCCTGTCTGGTTTCAGGAATTAATCTGGAACTGTTGAAAATAGTTGATGATATTCGTCTATTGATATTCCCTGAAAAGGTAAAGAGTTAGTTGTATGCAATGTCATGATACATGAAATGCATTGGGTAATGATATTCTCAAAATAAACGAGACTGTGCTATATGCATTTTGTATGTATATGCTATGACGTTTGTAAAATGATGTATGAATGTGGTATGTGAATATATCAATTGTTCTTTGCAGTGTCATTGCACTGGAAAAATAAATCCCTGACTGCTACTAGAGATAAAGAATGCAGTTCCTCGCTATGCATTGAAGTTGAATTTGTTGGGAGATGGGTTTCCGTAACTAGAGAAATAAACTCTACAGGGGAAAGAAACTTTGTAAACTGTTTGATGAAACCCTGCTCAGGAAACCAAGAAACTTATAGACCATGCTGAGGAAAGCTCCAAGGTGTTATGGAGATGATTGAAACTCATGATCTTGTTAAGAAGATGTCAGAATATCTGAAATTGTTAGGTTATACGCTGAAGACATGGCAATGACTTTGCGGGAGGACGTCTCTGTCTCTGTATCTATTGAGGAATGTACCCTTGACGATGATGAATTTTGTGAAAATGATCACCTAGGGGTGTTCTGTGGGGATTTATAGATGGCTTTTCGACATTGTCCCAATTCTTTAAAAAAAAACTTTAGCAACTGTCTTTCTGTTTTTATGCATATATTTGTAAACGGTAATCGCATTCAAATGCATATGTTCAAAAATAATCATTGGACGTTTTTGCAAACAAAAGAAAAAAATAAAAACAAGTAGTTTTTCACTTTCAAAGGGATAGTTTTGTATTAATTTGAATAAATTTTCCTACAACATGCGTCTTTGTACAAGGAGACGGACATCCTAATAGGAGAGTTTCGTCGTAAAAATGAAAACTATACAAAGTGGTATACAAAGAGAAAACAACTATGTAAAGTAATCCCATTGGGTTTCAAGTCTGCTATTGCCTTTATATCTTTGAGCATCTCATCATTTTGCTGCTTGGCAGAAGCTGATTGGATTGATCCGTACCATTCGAACTTGTCAATTTGATAATGAAGTTTGGTTGTAAGGTGATCCAAGGGGACATAGTCGTACGCTTTTAATCTCTAATTTTTGCTTGGACCGCCTTTTAAGGTTTTCAGTCCACCGGGATACCATTTTCTGCCCAAGCCGCCTTTTCAGGTTTTCGACTCGTCGGGTGTACAGATTTTCATATATATGCCCCTGATTTTTTCCCAAACCCTTTTGGTTCGCCGGGATGCCCTTATTTTTGTCTAGGCAAGTCAACCTAGCAGGTCTCTTTTCATGCGTAGTATCTTTTAACTATGTATGTGTTTGCTGGGTGCGGAAGGTCGTCACTGTCCATAGTGGTTAATATCATAGCTCGATCGAAAAATATGTTCTTTATCACAAATGGTCCTTCGTATGTAGGAGTCCACTTGCCCCTGAGATCACCTTGTGGAAGGATGATGCGCTTGATTACTAGGTCACCAACATGATAAACCTGACGTCTGACCTTCTTGTTAAAAGCTTTAATCATACGTTTCTGGTACATCTGACCATGACACACAGCCGCAAGCCTATTCTCGTCAATTAGGTTCAATTGTTCAAGTTGAGTCTGAACCCATTCGTCTGTGTTTAAATATATATCCTTCATGATTCTCAAGGAAGGGATATGGACTTCGACAGGTAAAACAGCTTCCATACTGTATACGAGAGAGAAAGAGGTTCCCCCCGTGGATGTGCACACTGAGGTACAGTAACCATGAAGACCAAACGGTAACATCTTGTGCCAGTATTTATATGTTACTGTCATTTTATGTATAATCTTCTTTATATTATTATTGGCAGCCTCCACAACGCCATTCATCTTTGGCCGGTAAGGAGAAGAGTTATGATGTTGGATTTTAAATTGCGTATAGAGCTCGGTGATCATAGTATTATTGAGTTTGGTACCATTATCTGTGATAAATATTTCTAGGACACCATACCGACAAATAAGATTATGTCTGATGAATCGAGCCACGACGTTTTTAGTAACATAAGCAAATGAGGCTTCCTCTATCCACTTCGTGAAGTAATCAGTGGAAACAAATTTGAAGTGGTGCCCATTGGAAGTGGTAGGTCTAATCTCTCCAATCATATCAATTCCCCATATTGCTAATGTCCAAGGAGCAATCAAGACATTTAGCGGAACCAGAGGCACATGTACTTTGTCAGCATAGATATGGCATTTGTGATAGGTTCGGGAGTGATGATGACAATCTGCTTCCATAGTGACCAATAGTATTCTGCCCGTAGGATCTTTTTAGCCATTGTATCCCCACTAGAATGGGGGCCAAATGTACCTTCATGCATATCTTCTATAATCTTCTCCGCTTCTCTCTTGTCCACACACCGCAGTAAGGTAGAATCATGGTTGCGCTTGTAGAGAATTTTGTTACTCAGGAAGAACTTGGCAGAGAACCTTCTTAAGAACTTTTTGTCATTGACAGATGCTCCCTCAGGGTACTCTTGATCTTCAATATACCTTTTTGCTTCGTGGAACCAAGGCTTTTCATCTACTCCATCAGCATCAATCTCATAACAGTGGGCCGGTTCGTCTAATCTTTCAATAGTGATCTGAGGGGATTCATTATCCCATCTGACCTTAAACATGGATGACATAGTGGCTAGCGCGTCCGCTAACTGATTTTCTTCTCGTGGAATATGTTCAAAGGTAATCTCTTCAAAGTATGGAATCAACGTAAATACATGCTCTTGGTACGGGATGAGATTAGGATGCTTCATGTCCTATTCTCCTTTTAGCTAACTGACTACCAGGGCCGAGTCTCCATATATGCTCAAGAATTTGATTCTCAAGTCAATAGCAACTTTGATACCCATAATGCATGCCTCATATTCGGCCATATTATTAGGACAATTAAAGCATATTCGAGCGGTGAAGGGTGTATGGCAGCCTTCTGGGGAGATAATCACAACATCGATGCCATTGCCGAGTGCGTTAGAAGCTCCATTAAATACCATAGTCCATCAGGATCCTTTTTCAGGTCCTTCATCCGGTCCAGGTTCTTCTCAGTCAGTTATTAACATAATGTTCTCATCCGGGAACTCAAAATTCATTGACTAGTAGTCGTCTACAGCCTGATGAGCCAAATCATCAGCTAGTACACTCTCTTTGATTGATTTTTGGGTAGTGTATTGGATGTCGTATTCGGTCAGGACCATTTTCCATCTTGCTATTCTTTCGGAGAGAGCGGGCTTCTCGAATATGTATTTGATAGGGTCCATTTTAGATATCAATAAGGTAGTGTGAATCAACATATATTGTCTTAGTCGGCGAGCAGCCCATGCCAAAGTGTAACAAGTTTTCTCGAGCAGTGAGTATCTTGTTTCACATTCGGTAAACTTTTTTCTAAGGTAGTATATTGCATGCTCTTTTCGATCAGATTCGTCATGCTACCCCAACACATACCCCATTGAATTATCTAATACTATTAAGTACATGATCAAAGGTCTTCCTTCAACTGGCGGCATCAAAATTGGAGGTTCTTGAAGATACTCCTTGATTATGTCAAAGTTTGTCTGGAAATCGTCGTTCCACTTCACTACTTGATCTTTCTTCAGTAATTTGAAGATTGCTTCACAAGTAGCGGTTAGGTGAAAAATGAATCTGGCAATGTAATTTAGACGTCCTAAGAATCCCCTAACCTCCTTCTTAGTGCGGGGAGTTGGCATTTCTTGTATGCTTTATCCTTTGTAGGGTCTACTTCAATACCATTTCCACTGACAATGAAACCTAAGAGCTTACCAGATCTTACCCCAAAGGTGCACTTGTTCGGGTTCAATCTTAACTTGTACTTCTTCAGTCTTTTAAACAGCTTTTGCAGATGATCAAGGTGCTCTTCTTCAGTCTGAGACCTAGCTATCATATCGTCAATGTAGACCTCTATCTCGTGATGTATCATATCATGAAACAAAGCTACCATTGCGCGCTGATAGGTTGCCCCGACATTCTTCAACCTAAATGGCATAACCTTGTAGCAGAAAGTGCCCCACTGTGTGATGAAAGTTGTTTTCTCCATGTCTTCAAGTGCCATTTTAATATTATTATAACCAGAGAAACTGTCCATGAAGGAGAATATCTTATGTTGTGTGGTGTTGTCAACCAGAACATCAATGTGGGGAAGCGGGAAGTTATCCTTGGGGCTCGCCCTATTCAAATCTCTGTAATCCACACATATACGCACTTTACCGTCCTTTTTAGGTACTGGTAACACATTCGCAACCCATTGTGGATAAGAAGTAACAACTAAGAATACGACATTGAACTGTTTCATGACTTCTGTCTTGATCTTTTTTGACATCTCAAGACGCATACGACGAACCTTTTGCTTCACTGGAGGATAGTCTTCTTTCGTTGGCAGACGATGAACCACAATATCAGTGTCCAGCCTCGACATGTCTTTGTATGACCAGGAAAAGATCTTAACATAGTCATGCAACATATGAATTAACCATTCTTTAACACCATTTTCCAAGTTGGCACCTATCCTGACTTCCTTTTTATTCTCCTCAGTACCCAAGTTTACTGTCTCGACCGGCTCTTCATGAGGCTGTATTGCTCTTTCCTCTTGTTGTAACAGTCTAGCAAGTTCTCTTGGTACTTCACAATCTTCCTCACCTGCATCCTCGGCTTGGTAGATCATATTTTCAAAGTCATAACTGGCAATAGCAGAACTGTTATCAATAGGATCCAGGGTGGATGTGAATCTGCAATTTGATATGTGGGTGTTTGTAAGAGAGTATAGCTATTTTGACAAAAATAAAGTAAAAAGAAAGACAAAGAGCGTAAAATTTGTATGCAAAACATCCAATGATTTATTAATGGCATATGAAAATGAAGTGATAACCCTCACAAATAGACCATTGTGCCTCGGGTAAGACACAAGGCTTTTAGAGTTTAAATTGTTCAAAAGTTACAGATCCTTAGAAACAGAAAAACAATTACTCTTGAATAAAAGAAATAGGCACAAAGTCTCTATCCGTCCAATTATTGAGTCCACCATTGATAGTAGGGAAGATCCAATTGTCCAGGTCACAGTCACTGTCAGTGCCTTCAACAACATTGACTCCATGGTTGTTGATGTGTAGCGGTGGTCCTCCGGCGCGAGCACAACGAACATTTTTTTTAGCTCCTGAAGTGAAACCCAAACCAAATTTTTCAGACTTATAGGGGATGTCAGGTAGTTGGCCCTAAATAGTACACCCACCTTCTTCAACTACATCCTTAGCATCTTTTAGAGAATCCATTTTCAGTGGAGGTCTGGTAATTTTGGAACAGCGGTAACAACTTTGGTAATAGCAATCGTCTAAGGAACCTCTTCAAAATTCTGATAGGGGGTCTCAATGAACTCTCCGTCCATATCGACATATCTGAAAGAGTTCAAGTGGCTTAACATATACTCTTCTTCACCATGGACTGTAACAATCTTTCCATTCACCGGATATTTTAACACCTGATGCAAAATGGAAGTGACAGCACTGGCCCCATGAATCCAAGGGCGTCCCAATAAGCAAGAGTAAAATGGGAAAATGTCCATCACATAGAAATTAGAATCGAAAGTCTTGGAACCAACTTTAATAGGAATGTCCACCTCCTCGTGTACCATTCTCTTGGAGCCATCAAAAGCCCTCACCACAATATTGTTGGGTTTCAATGTAAGTCCTTCACAGTCCAATCTTTCTAAGGCATTCTTGGGTAGAAAATTCAAAGATGAACCCATATCAACTAAAACATGAGCCAGAGTAGTACCCGTGAACTCAATAGAGACATGCAGGGCATCATTATGCTTTCTTCCCTTGGGCATCAAATCAGCGTCAGAGAAACCAAGTCCATTTTCAACAGTCAAACTAGCAACACAGTTCTCAAATTGGTCGGCAGAGGTCTCTTGTGGCACATGAGGAGACTTCAGGAACTTCACCAAAGCTTTAGCGTGGGCCTCAGATAACAACAACAAAGCTAGCTTTGAGATCTTCGAGGGGGGTTTCCCCAATTGTTCCACAACATTGTAGTCACTTTTCCGTATAATCTTCAATATTTCCTCCATTTCTTGCTTGGAGGCCTCAGGAATGGCTTATTTAGGTGCCTCCATCCGGGAAGGTTCAACTGATACTTCTTTGCCCTGAGTCTCAGCTGACTCAGTAGCATGAATAACAACAGGAGTAACAATAGTAGTAGCAATAGGAGTAACAATAGGAGTAGCAATATGAGTATTAGCAGGAATAATAACAGGAGTGGCAACAGTCTTTGGAGAGATTTCAGGAGAGAAAATCCTTACACTTATGGTAATCTTACTGGTCCCAACAATGTTGTCGATGTTAGGATCAGTATCTTCATTAACTTCATTTTTAATAACCAATAGGTCTTGCTTGACTCCATGGTAGTAGATGTCAGCTCCATAGTTCCAAGGAACAGCCTTGTCGGCGGAATATGGTATTGGCCCAGGAGAGGTAATAATCAAAGGAGCAACCCTAGGAGTGGATGTAATCCTCACAGGACCTTTAGACGAGACCCTGGTTGGATTGTTGGAAATGGTAACAATTGGCACATATTTACATCTTACATCTTCACATAGACTTTTCATAGAGGGAGTCTTCTCAAATAGAATTTCCTTGTTGTTCATCAGACGTTGGATACCCATCTTCAGCAATATGCAACCATTAGGTAGGGGCGCACAATGGTAGCAATTTTCACCATACCCCAGAAATAAACCGGCTCGTAAGAGATCCTTCTTAACAGTTGGCGGAGGGGTAGTCAAATCATTCACAGAAGAAACAAATAGACCATCATCAACGACATTAATACCCTGTTCATTCTTGGGCATTGGTGCAGTTATCACATTGGGGGTTTCAGAAGGGTCAAATTCAATCTCCTTTGCATCAATAAGATCTTGAACTTTATTCTTTAGAGCCTAACAATCACTTGTATCATGCCCTAGACTGTTGGAGTGGTAGGCACACCGAGCATTTGGATTATAACAGGGAAATGTAATGTTTGGATTTTGAGGACGCTCCCTCAGAGTGACCAAGCTAGCCTTCATTAGATGTTGCAATACCTGAGACAAGGGCATGCTGAGTCTGGTGAATTATCTCCTAGGCACATCCTGCATGCGCTGATTGTTTTGTCATTGAGTTGATGCAGGGTTAGAGATTATTACAGCCCCTACCATCGGACGTTGTTCAGATTTACCCTGATTTCTCTGGCCATATGCAACACTAATTTCCTTCTTCCCACTGAAATGCTTCTTCACAACACTCGAAGATGCAATCCCTTGAATATTTCCACTTTTGATGCCAGATTCTACTCGTTCTCCCATCAATATCAGCTCGGTGAATCCTTCTGAAGAGCTTCCGATCAGATGGTTGAAAAATGGGCCTGACAAAGTACCCAAGAAGATATCTGCCAGCTCTCTATTAGACAGAGGAGGCTGGACTCTTCCTGCAAGATCACTCCGCTTTTGGGCATAATCTTTGAAACCCTCACTAGAACCCATAGACATGTTTTGAAGTTGCGTACGGGTTGGAGCAAGGTCAACATTATATTGGTACTGCTTATAAAAAGCAGCAGCCAGATCTTCCTAATTGCGAATGTTGGTTCCTTCTAGCTGATAAAACCATTCCAACTACGTCCCTGACAAACTCTCTTGGAAGTAATGAACCCATAAATTCCTGTCAGTTGTGCGGGGTTAGAACTTCTTGACATAAGACCTTAAATGCAGGTTAGGACAGGAAACACCGTCATACTTCGCAAATGTGGTGTGATACGGTGGGAGAAGTGACTTGATTATTTTGCGTTTGATCGCAAATGTTGCAGTCAGCAAGAGTCGCCGCCGACTTTTTTTATCCAAAAGGAAAGGTGAAAAAGCACAGGAAAGACCTTTGAGATTGTTTCTTGGGTTCGGGGGGTAGATTATAAAAAGGGAAGGTATTAGCACCCGTTTTATCCATGGTTTTCCATGGGCTCTTAGTTACTTGCTAGATCACTTGCTTTTGTTTGAAATTGTGTTTTGTGTGGTTTTTGAAAGTATTTTGTAAAAGAGGCCATTGTTTAGGCAATCTTTGTAATGATTCTCGTTCGCAAGAATGTATACAAAGATGTTTATCTTTTTTAAAATGTTTTCAATTTTGTAAGATGTTTGAAAATGTGTAGGTGTTTGTTTTTGAAAATAGCAAGGATATTTGTTTTGAAAAGGAGCAAATAACTAAAAGTAATCTACCTACTCAAATGTCTTTCTTGTTCATTTTCTTTTCCTTTGACATTGTTGTCTTACCATTGATTTGGTAAGCAACCCTATCTTTGGGTGTAAACGGGACGGGCGTGGGTCATCGTATAGCCATGATTAGCAATGTTGCAAGGTACTTAGCATTTTTTTAGGGACTAAGATCATTTTGTAAGGCAACTTTGAATAGCGTCATCGAGGGACTATGATCTTGTATTTGTTTATTTTTTTTGCTAAGACACCTTACATGCATAATATGGCTATTTTGTATAAGGCAACCAAGTGGGATAACCCTAGGGGTGTTTTGTGTGCAAGTGTGTCATTTTCATGCTTGGTTTTTTCTTGGATTAGGGTTTTCTATTTGATTGGTTTTATCTTTCCATACAAACCCTAATTACTAGCATGTTATGTAAAAGCGATAAATTTCGAAATTTAAAGTTACTACGCTATTACAACATTTGTGGGAGGGGGTATACAATTTATGAATGGGGATTGCAATAATATAAACCTAATTAGTCTATTACAACCAAATTGAATGTATACAAATATTGGAATAATATACAAGATGAATTAAATATGCAAAGATATGTAAATGCAAAGAAATTTTTGTTTGGTTTTTTATATGAAAAAAAAGTTTAACCTAAACCTAATACATAAATCAAGATTAGCTCAAATCAATTAAGAAAAGAAATTATTCTTAGAAAATATTTGGAATAAAACCCTAATTCTATTGCATTAAAAGGAAATAAATTTCTTTAAGAAAAAGTAAGTATTTTTGTATTTTTTATCTTGAAAATAATATATGGCATTATGAGATATTTTGGTCTTTTTTATACTAAAATAATATGTTTAATGGGTGTGAAAAAAATAAATATTAAACTATTTATGAATTAATTTGCCAAGTTTATTTAATAAAAATAGATGATATACAACTACATAAAAATATTTTAAGTGAGAAAAATAAAATAAAACAAGTCAAAATATAAGTCTATCATTTTTATATTTTTTATGATTTTTAATATTAAGAAAAATATATTTAATAGAATAAAAGTGAAAATAAAATGAATAATAAAAATATATTGGGCCAGGGGTATCATGAGTAAACTGGAGGTAGCATGTTAGAAAAAATGATAAAGCCCACAAAACAGAGGCCCATGCGCTGCAAAGTGACAATAAAAGGAAAAAATGTGATAAAATGTAAAAGGCAGGCGCTAAGGCTCGAACCCGTGACCTATAGCATTTTTGCGTGTTGCCTTACCACTGGGGTGGTTGCACATCCGTTTATATAAACACAAACATAAATATATATTAGAAAACGCCTCCTGAAGGCAACTTCATCTTCAACCTTGAGCCATGGCCAGACCACCTGTATCTCTCTCATTTCTCCATAAAAATGGAAAGTCCAAACATGAAAGTTATGGTGTTTCTTCCCACGAGTTCAACCATATAATTTATGTAAACTAACAGTCAAAGATCAAAGCTAATTTTACTTGCCCTAATTTGAAACCTAATTTTTACAGAAATTTCAAATCCAAAATTCTCTATACACAATTAATATAAATGAAAACTACGAACATGGTTAGCTTTAGGGCCAGGATATCTACATTTTTCTTTCACAAATCAGAACCAAAGGATGCTTGTATGAAGAGATAGAAGTTTGAGTTTTTACCTCTTACATCTGGGATCGTGAATGGAGTTTGAGCAAGTTTTGAGAAGGCCTGAGGATCTGTTTAGCTTGCCTGGACCTTCCTGATTGTATTCCAATCCTTACTTCGTCTTGAAAGTCCCTGAATCTCCCTACTCAAGTCAACCTGCAAGCTTGATATTTGAAAATTGTGGATGGAGTAGGAGGAGTTACAGTGAGGGAACAGGGGTCTGAATCACTTAGGTATGAAGTATATTAAGTGTTTAGGTGGTTAAAACTCAAAATGCACGAGTGGTTTTGGAGATGGCTGAGTAAGGTTCCAAACTGTCAAGCTATGGCAGATTTTCAATGGCAAAGTGTTTGGGAGTGTTTCTGAGTCTTAGAATTTGTGTGTTATTTTGCAATACATTTGTTTATATGTATGGAAAAGGTTAAAGATCAACTTCACTCCATATTTCTGAGTTATAGCCTTTTGGCTCTATAACTTGCTTTTGAAGAAAAGTGAGGAGACAAGTCTCTAAGTTTGGTACAAGCCTGATCTGAGTTGGTAGAGGCTTCAGGCAAGTTGCTTTTGGTTTTGACTTTGCTTGTGTGCAGAGAAAACAATTGAGAGGCTCAAGAAGTGGAAAATTGCAAAAGTAATGCTTTATCAAAATGGAAATGGCAACTTTGTGCCAAAAATGGAATTGTAACTTGGATAAAGGCTCAATTGCTTGGATTAAAGCTCTATTAGCTGTGTAAAAATTTAATTATGGAGTGAGAAACAATTTTGAGGCCTGCAAAGCAAGGATTATGCAGTCTAGGATTGGATTTGAATTTTTGTTCTTCATGAAATGGCTTGAAATCAAAGTGATAAATCACCAACTTCATCTCTTTGATTCCCCCTGCTCAGGAATGATCTCAAGGAGTTCTTGGATATTTTGGAAAGCTTGTAATATGCTCTACAATCCACCTTTGAATTTATTTTGAAAATTCCATTTGGAACTATGTGAAAAATTGCCATGAAGTTAGGTAAAAAATCTGCCTAACTAGGGCAAAATTTCACTAAGTTATTTTAGTTCATGAGCATGTATTCACATAATTATATCTTATGATCCAATCATTTTTAGGAGAAATTGTGTGAAGAAAAGTTATAGATTTCATGGAGATCTACAACTTTCATGTTGGAAGTATCCTTTGAATCATCTTGCATCATGGTGAAAATTTGGCTCAAAGTTGAGAAAAAATAAGAAATTTTCTATACTTAGAAAAATTTCTAAGTTAAGAAATTTCAACTTTTCAAAACAAAATCTTAAATCCTTAGTTTCTTGATGAACAAGTTTCACATTTCGACATGTTTTGATGAATTATGATCTTTGGCACTTGATTTTGACCAAAAAGTCAAAGTTTGACTTTTCAGTGTACAATTGACTTTTGATCAGTTGACTGAAAAATTCATTTGTCAATCCAATGGATTTGTAATGTTTTGAATCATGTTATTGGGTCAATATTATGCAATTGAACTCTTGAAATCATGCTTCAAACCAATTGATCATTTGCTAGGTCAAAAATCAAAAATTTCCCTTTCTCAGTCAAAACCCTAATTTTGACCACTTTGCCCTTTTGGTGATTTGATCAAATTTCTTGAGGAATTGTGGTCCAAACTTGATCAAATGATACATATGAGTCTAAGATGTTGATGTGGATCAAAAATTATGAAGTTTGATTGTAAATTGGCCATGGTTGACTTTTTCCTCAATATAGCTGATTTTTAGGTCAATTGTCCAATTGACTGATAAAAAATGTGATTCAAGGCTTGAAACTTGACATGAGTAATCTTAGGGGTCCATAATGATCCTTTAAAGTCATATGAAACATTGATAGTCCAAAAATCCTTCTGCAAACTCAAACCCTAATTTTTGTCATCAGTGCATGAGGAGGTGTTTTGAGCTGGTCAAACCCTAATCCAGTCTTGAGTCAAAGAGATCTTATGAGAAAATTCTTGATAAGTGAGAGGGAAAATTTTGGGGTACAACACCTGCCCCTATTCAATCTTCTTAAATCTGAAGAGTTAGATTGGCGAGTTTTGCCATTCGTGACTCGAAGGTGGAAGATGATTGGACACTAGAGTGCCCAGAAATTTGCACTCGGCGGTGCGACGATAGAAGGAATGGGCTTAGATGCCATTTGGAGAGGTGATACAAAGTTGTGGGTGATGGGCTTAGAGATTCCATCCAATATTGATTGTTGGGTTGTAATTGGTAAGCTGGAAGAATGAATATCAGAATGGCGTCCATGTCTAGAGCGTATCTGAACTGTATCTGAAAATTGAATCTGAATGAGTATCAGAACGGCATCCGTGTCTGGAGCGTATCTGAACTATATCTAAGAGTTGAATCTGAATGAGTATCAGGATGGCATCCGTATCTGGAGCGTATCTGAACTGTATCTGAGAGTTGAATCTGAATGAGTATCAGGATGGCATCCGTATCTGGAGCGTATCTGAACTGTATCAAAAGGTTGAATCTGAATGAGTATCAGGATGGCATCCATATCTGGAGCATATCTGAATTGTATCAAAAGATTGAATCTGAATGAGTATCAGGATGGCATTCGTATCTGAAGCGTATCTGAACTATATCAAAAGGTTGAATCTAAATGAGTATCAGGATGGCATCCGTATCTGAAGCGTATCTGAACTTTATCAGGTTTTGAATATTGTTAATGGTAGCTGTTAATCTTATCCTGAAAAGGGTAAAATGTTAGCTAAAACATAATGTTTATGTTGTATGAAATGCATAGTTTAATGCATTCGTGTTATCAATGTTTATGATATATGGATGCAATGTATGTGTATATGAGCTAGTTTGCTGCACTGCTGTTGGACTGGGGAAAATAAATCCCTGACTCCCGCTGAGGATATGGAGTATAAGTCTTCATGTTGTGAAGTTTAAGTGTTGATGAATTTCTGTTTTAGAGAAATAAACTCTGTTGTAAGGGAAATACCATGTACTACTTGTAAAATCTTTTTGGGGAATCCTGAGAAATTTGACGACTTCTACTGGGGATCAATAATTTGAAATTTTGTTTCACTGGGGATTTAAACGACGTACTGGAGGGGATTACTTATGGAATAGTCTAGAGATATTTCCCTATCCTTTCAACCTATCAGTAATTGCCTCTTTTCATTTTGTTTATTTGTAAACAGTAATTATGTTCAAATGCATATGCTCAACAATGAATCATTGGACGTTTTTGTAAACAAAACAAGCGTAAAGAAAAGACAAATAGTTTTTGCACTTTCAAAGAGATATCTTTGTATTGACTTTGAGTAAGTATTTTTTGTACATGGAGACAAAGCATTCTAGTAAGAGAATGTTGTCGTAAAAGAGAAAAACTTGATATAAAGGAAAGATAGCTATGTGTAATAATTCCATGGGGTTTCCATTCTGCTATAACCTTCGTATCTCTGAGAATCTTGTCTATTTATTGCCTTGTCCGAAGATGATTGAATTGATCAGAACCTCTGAGTTTTTTATTGGAAGCTAAAGGTTGTCCGTAAAGTGATCCAACGGGACATATTCATACGCTTTAATTCCCTAAATTTTGCCTGGACTGCCCTTTTGGGTTTTCAGTCCACCGAGAAACCCCTTTTTTGCCCAAGTCGCCCTTTCAGGTTTTCAACTTGTCGGGTGTACATATTTTTTTTTGTTTTATCCCTAATTTTTGCTCGAACCTTTTTGGTTCACCGGGATGCCCTTGTTTTTCCTAGGTGTGTCAACCTATCAGGTCTCTTATGCGTAGTATCTTTTGACTATGTCTACATTCGCAGGGTGTGGCAGGTCGTCGACATCCATGGTGGTCAAGATCATTGCCCCACCGGAGAAAATGATTTTGATTACAAATGGTCCTTCATAGGTAGGAGTCTATTTTCCCTTGGGATCACCTTGTAGCAAGATGATGCGTTTGATCACTAGATCCCCAACTTGATACACTTGGCGTCTGACTTTCTTCTTGAAAGCCTTGATCATCCATTTTTGATACATTTGACCATGGCAAATAGCAGTAAGTCTCTTTTCATCAATCAAGTTCAGTTGATCAAGTCGAGTCTGGATCCAATCGTCTTTGTTCAACCCTGCATCCTTCATAATCCTCAGCGAGGGGATCTGAACATCGATAGGCAAGACAGCTTCCATGCCATAAACCAAAGAATAGGGTGTTGCCACGGTTGATGTGCGAGCCGTGGTACGATATCCGTGGAGAGCGAATGGTAACATCCCATGCCAGTCTTTGTATGTGACTGTCATTTTCTGTATGATCTTTTTAATGTTTTATTTGCAGCTTCGACAACACCATTCATCTTCGGCCGATAGGGATAAGAATTGTGATGTTGAATCTTGAATTGCTCGCACAATGCGGTGATCATAGTGTTGTTGAGATTTGTACCATTGTCAGTGATGATCCTTTATGGGATACCGTACCGGCAAATGAGATTTTGCTTGATGAAACGGGCAACAACATTCTTGGTAACGGAAGCGAAGGAAGCTGCCTCAACCCACTTTGTAAAATAGTCAATGGCCACTAGGATAAAGCGGTGTCCATTGGAGGCCGTCGGCTTGATTTCCTCAATCATATCAATCCCCCACATAACAAAGGGCCAAGGAGCTGTCAAGACATTCAGAGGAACCACGGGTACATGCACTTTGTCAGCATAAATTTGACACTTATGGCAGGTTCGAGAGTGTTGATAACAATCTGCTTCCATGGTAGACAAGTAATAGCCTGCCCGTAGGATTTTCTTTGCCATCGTATTCCCACTGGAATGGGTGCCAAAAGTGCCTTCATGTAATTCAGCCATGATCCTTTCAGCTTCAACCTTATCTATGCACCGAATTAACACAGTCATGATTGCGTTTATACAAGATGTCGTTACTAAGGAAGAACTTAGCAGAGAATCTCCTTAAGAACTTTTTGTCATTAATTGAAGCTCTTTCTGGATATTCTTGAGCCCCGAGGTACCTCTTGACTTCGTGAAACCAAGGTTGGTCCACTACTTCTTCAGTATTAATCTTGTGACAGTGTGCTGGTTCATCCATTCGTTCAATGGTGATCTGGGGAGCCTTATTATCCAAATTAAGTTTAAACATAGATGACATTGTGGCTAGTGCGTCTGCTAGCTGATTTTCTTCTCACGGGAAATGCTCGAAGGTAATCTTCTCAAAATGTGGTAGCAATGTCAAAACATGTTCTTTATAAGGAATAAGGTTTGGGTGTTTGGTGTCCCATTCCCCTTTGATCTGGCTAATAACCAAAGTCGAGTCTCCGAATACATCCAAGGATTAGATCCCCAAGTCTATGGCAGCTTTGAGACCGAAGATGCACGCTTCGTATTCTACCATGTTGTTTGTACAATTGAAGCAAGGTCTGGCAGTAAATGGAGTATGAGACCCTTCTGGAGATATGAGTGCAACATCAATACCATTACCGAGTGCATTGGAGGCTCCATCAAAGAACAGGGTCCATCGGGATCCTTGTTCAGGTTCGTCATATGGCCTGGATTCTTCACAGTTGTCTAATGTCATGATGTCTTCATCCGGAAATTCAAACTTCAGGGACTGGTAGTCTTCTACAGCTTGGTGAGCAAGGTGATTAGCTAGTACACTCCCCTTTATAGCTTTCTGGATAGTATACTGTATATCATATTCTGTCAGGATAATTTGTCATCTCGCTATTCTCCCAGAAAGAGTAGGCTTCTCAAAGATGTAATTTATCGGATCCATCTTAGATATCAACAAGGTAGTATGAGTCGGCATATACTATCTTAGCCGGCGAGCAGCCCATGCCAGAGCACAACAAGTTTTCTCGAGCAGTGAATATCTAGTTTCACAGTCGATAAACTTTTTGCTCAGGTAGTAAACAGCGTGCTCTTTTTGGCCAGACTCGTCATGCTGTCCCAATATGCACCCCATTGAGTTTTCTAAAATAGTCAAATACATGATCAGTGGTTTTCCCTCGACTGGTGATATCAACACGGGAGGCTCTTGTAAGTATTCTTTGATTTTGTCAAAAGCAACTTGGCACTCATCATTCCATTTGGCTACTTGATCTTTCTTCAATAGCTTGAAGATTGGCTCACAAGTAGTTGTTAGGTGAGAAATGAATCTGGAAATATAGTTCAAACGTCCCAAGAATCCTCTGACATCCTTTTCAGTACGGGGAGCAGGCATCTCTTGTATTGCTTTAACTTTGGAAGGATCGACCTCGATACCTTTGTTGCTGACGATAAAGCCTAGGAGTTTACCAGACTGTATCCTAAATGTGCACTTGTTGGGATTCAACCTCAGCTTGTACTTCTTCAGTCTCTCAAATAGCTTTTGTAAGTGATCAAGATGCTCTTCCTCTGTTTGCGATCTGGCTATCATAGCATCTATGTACACCTCTATTTCGTGATGTATCATGTCGTGAAATAGAGCTACCATGGCACGTTGATAGGTTTCCCCAACATTCTTCAGTCTGAATGGTATCACCTTGTAGCAGAATGTGCCCCATTGTGTGACAAAAGTTGTTTTCTCCATGTCGTCAGACGCCATTTTGATTTGGTTGTAACCTGAGAATCCATCCATGAAGGAAAACACTTTGTGTTGTGCCATATTGTCAACTAGGATATCAATGTGGGGGAGTGGAAAGTCATCCTTAGGGCTTGCCCTATTCAAATCTCGGTAGTCCATACACATTCACACTTTGTCGTCCTTTTTGGGCACGGGAACAACATTGGTAACCCATTGTGGGTAAGAGGTGATAGCCAAGAATCTAGCATTGAATTGCTTCATGACTTCTGCTTTCATCTTTTCTGACATATTCAGCCTCATTCGACGAACCTTTTGTTTTACTGGCGGGCAATCCTCTCTTGTAGGCAGACGATGTACCATAATATCTTTATCAAGTCCTGGCATGTCTTTATACGACCAGGAAAAGACCTCAACATAATCATGCAACAATTGAATCAGACGCTTCTTGACACTCGGTTCCAGATTGGCACCCACTTTGACCTCTTTTTTATCTTCTTCGGTACCTAGGTTGATTGTATCCACGGGTTCCCCATGAGGCTGAATGGTTCTCTCTTCTTGCTGTAGCAATCTAGCAAGTTCCCCTGGTACTTCATAATCTTCCTAACCTTCGTCTTCGACTTGGTAGATCAGATTCTCAGAGTCACAAAAGGCCATAGCAGTATCGTTACCCATGAGATCCTGAATGGATGTATACCTGCATTGTGAGTGTGGGTGTGTGTAAGGGTATAACTGTCTTTGAAAGAAATAAGAATGTAAAAGAAGAACAATGAGCACAAAAGTTTGTATGCGAAAAACGTCCATGATTCATTGATGTCATGTGAAGATGAAATAATAACCCTTACATTTGGACCATTATGCCTCGGGTAAGACACAAGGTTTTAAGAGTGCGAATTGTTTTGAATATTACAGATCCAACAAAATGTAAAGACAAATTACTGAGGGATGAAAGTGATTGGGATGAAGTCTCTAGCCTCCCAATTGCTGAGCCCTCCATTGACAGTCGAGAAGATCCAATCCTCCAGGTTGCAACCATCCTCATTATCTTCTACTGTGTTGACCTCACAGTTGCTGATCTTCAAGGGTGGCCCTCCAGCACGGGCACGGCGTACAGCCTTTTGAGCATTTGAAGTGAAACCTATGTCAAACTTATCAGACTTATATGGGATATCTGAGAGTTGTCCCCAAATAGTGTACCCTCCTTCTTCTACCACTGCTTTGGTATCCTTTAGTGACGACATCCGGAGTGGAGGCCTGGTAACCTTGGGAACAACCTTAGTCACTTCCATCTCTTGAGGGACCTCTTTAAAGTGTTGAAATGGAGTTTCAATGAATTCGCCGTCCAATTCCACATATCTGAAGGAATTGAGATGACTGGTCATGTATTCTTCTTCTCCATGGACGGTGATAATCTTCCCTTGAACCGGATACTTCAGCATCTGGTGCAATGTAGAGGTAACAGCGCCAGCATGGTGGATCCATGGTCGGCCTAGCAGGCAGGAGTATGAAGGGCGGATGTCCATCACATAAAAAGTTGAATTGAAAGTTTGGGTTCCAACCTTTATGGGAATGTCCACCTCCCCATGTACCATCCTCTTTGAACCGTCAAAAGCCCTTACCACTATGTTGCTTGGCTTCAAAGTCAACCCCTCACAGTCAAGTCTGTCAAGAGCTTTTTTGGGTAATACATTTAAAGATGAGCCAGTGTCCACCAAAACATGCGCCAGAGTTGTGCCCCTACATTCCACAGAGAAATGCAACGCCTCATTATGATTTCTTCCCCTCAGTGTTAGATCATCATCTGAAAAACCTAAACGATTGTCCGCAGTTAGGCTGGCCACGCAGTCTTGGAATTGATCAGCAGACGTCTCTTGAGGTGCATAGGCTGTTTTTAAGAACTTCACCAAGGCTTTTGCATGCGCCTCGGAACACATTAGTAATGCCAGCATGGAGATATTAGAGGGAGTTTGCCCCAGTTGTTCCACTACATCGTAGTCGCTTTTCTTTATAATTTTTAAGATCTCCTCCATTTCCTTCTTGGAGGTCTCAGGGATAGTCAATGACTGAGCCTTCGTCTGGACAGGCTCTACCATAACACCTTTTCCTCGAGCCTCGGTTAACTCGGCAGCAGGAGTTTCAGTAAGAATGATTACAGGGGTTGTAACGGCTTTGTCAATTGGAGTACTTGCAGAGATGATTACGGGTGTAAGAGTAACCTTTGGATAAGCCACAAGGATAACTATGGGTCCAGAAACTTCTTTTGGGGGAGCAATTTCTGGAGAAAAGATCCTACCACTTCGGGTAATTTTGCTAGTTCTAACAATATTACTGACGTCAGAGTCTTCGTTTTCGGAATTTATCTATTCGGAGGCCGACCAGTATTGCTTAATACCATGGTAATGGACATCCCCTCCATAATTCCACGGTATGGTTTTGTCTGATGTATATGGGACTGGCCCAGGCATTGTGTTGTACCCCAAAATTTGCCCTCCCATATTCTTCAAGGCTTGTCAAGAATCCTCTTCAAATGGTTCAAGATTCCTCAAGGGTTGCACAGTCCAAATGCCTCTTAAGCCAGTCAAAATTAGGGTTTTGTTTTGAGGTTTTCAATGGCTCAATCAAGTCCCATAGGCCCATATACATTCCCAAGCACCTACATGCCAAGTTGCAAGACTCACAATGTCAGATTGCACAGTCAAAAGCTCCATTTGCTTCACAGTCAACTGCAGGGGTAAAATGGTCATTTTGTAGTCAAAAGTCGGAATTTTTGGTCAACATCTTATTTTGAGCTCACAATCATCATTTGATCAAGTCTTGATCATGATTCCACAAGAATGGCTCAAAAATCATCAAGATGCAAAAACTTACTATTTTTGGACAGCAGAAAAGTCAACTGTACCTTGACCAAGGCATAAGTTTTTCATGGTTCATCAGAAAAATCCCATCCAATTCTCATTTTTAAGGGGATGACATTTCCTACAACTCATCTTCACACTCCAAGTCCAAGAAATGCTCTCACAAAAAGTTATCAATTTCTACATTATAGGTCAATTTCAAAAGTCAACAAAAATGCACTTTAAGTCAAAGACCATAACTTGAGATTGGTAAATCCAAATGACATGGTACCAAAGTAATTGGTTAGAGGACTTCAAGACCTTTCCAAAATGTCCAAGAACATGTTCATATGATCAAAACTGAGCAAGATATGCATTGGAGAAGTTGGGAAATTTTTGTGAATTTGCAAAAGTCAACTTTGCTCAAAACACTTTGTTTTTGCTAATGGGCTTCAAATTTCTTCTTGAAACTTTATCCAAGGCCTATGCACGACCCATCAAGCTTAAATTGAATTATTTTCTTATTTTTTATTAATTAATTGGATTTTTAATCAATTTTAATTCATTTAATTAATTTAAATTGTAGGAAATACAAAGATTTGATTTTTCAATCTTTTTGTGAAGCAAAAGTGGTCAATATATGCTGGAAATTTCGTGTGCAAATCAAAGGGACAAGAATATCCAAGTTTGGAAAGTTTTTCCAATCAAAAAGATTCAAAAATATATGATTGCAAATCAAATATTCAAACCATTATTCAATGGATCTTTGCTCAAGGATTTGACCTAATTCTATTCTACTATAAGTACACAAGCCAACCCTAATGCCACACACGTGAATTTGCTGCAGAAAAGCCATAACTACATTCAAGAAAATTCAAAGAAAAGTCAAAACTGATTTCCATGTTCTAGCACAATTCAAAGCTTTTTATTGATTCTAATCTATTGCAGGGGTTCCCAGAAACGTGTAGGAATCAAAACCACACGCTAAAGCTCAAGAAATACTCAAGAACAGTCGCACGGTTTGACACTTTTGTTCATAATCGTAATTCATATTTCATGCACGTTTAACATGATTTATTGACTGTTTTGCATTGCTTGAATCCATATGAAACTAATGGCATAGTTTAATTGGATTATAGTGTACAGAATCACAAGTTACCATTGGAGAATCCTAGGGTTCATAAGCCTCCGAATTGGGGCTTTATAGTACAGGAAAAGTTAGACCCCTTAAGACCCATGGTTGGAACCGTTGCATCCAGACGAACACAAAGCCATACTCGCGAAACATTTATATAAATCCTAGAGCTATTCGCTATTTTTCCTTATTGCAGGTTGTGGGGGTTAAAAACCCCCGCTATCTAATTTGTTTTTTTACAGGCATAGTGAAGAAGATGAATATATGGTGATGCATGGTTGGTCTATTCAAAAAGCGCGCGTTTTTATTTGCTTTCCAGCATACTTGTTATTTTTGATATATTATATTCACTTCTTATTATATTATCAAAGCAAGCAAATGGCGTAGTGGAAGATGAGCTGGCTGATAACCATTGGGACCTGGGTTCGAATCCCAGGTCCACCCAAAACGCTTATATTGTTTTTTCTAACATAATTGCATGCAGACTTCCCAGCATGATTCACCATGTGCCTCACTTACCAACGCGCAAAGTGGCCTTAAGCATCAATCCAATGGCCATGATTGGAAGACCATGGTACTCCCAGTCAACCAACGTCCTGGACAATTACCAAAGTCAAACAGGCTTGTGAAACAAATGGGCCATAAATTTCAGATTAACCTCCTAATTGGGCCAGTACACCCCCCCTGGTTTCATGATTTTCTTATTTTCTTTCTCTTTTATATTTTCTTTTAATTAGTTTACTAACTATAATTATTATTATTATTTAATTAACATAATTAATATTTTTCATAATAAATTCAGACAACTAAAAAATGTAAATATTATTATTATTATTATTATTTATTAAATTCACTTTATTTTTTGTAAATAAATACTAACACAAATTAATTTAGTTTAATTAGGTTTAATTTTGACTTTTTCACAATAAATAAAATTAACATAGAATTAGGGTTTTGACAATTTTAATTTCTTTTCTTTTATTTCATTAAAACATAAAAAACATAAAAAAATACTTTTTCTTTTAATTAATTAATTAATTAGTTTTAGGTTTAATATTTAATTAAATGCAAAAAAGGACCAAAATTCATTCTTTTCTCAAAAAGGGTCAAAACCCTAAGGACTTTCCCGATTTAATTTTTATTCGCGCGTATTATTTTGATCATGTTTATGTAATTGCTCCGAGAATGTAATAGCGTAATTAGGACTTTTATCGCTTTCTTTATTTTCTCGCAATTTACTTTTCAAGGGTTATGTTTTTGGCGATATAAATACCCAACGCCTTGTAATAGCGTAGATTTACTTTCCGCAATTTACTTTCCGCACAATTATTAACTGTTAACTATGCATGACAAGACTTGCTTGAAAATTAAAATCAACTCGTAGCTCACAATAACATGTGCAAAGATAATCTTAATTGAATCCTGACACACATGCACATGCCACTCCTAGGGTACGCCTCACTTGGTTGCCTCGACGTGGTCATTGAGTATAGGGTGTTTTAGAGGTCGCCCTCCTGCCTAAAGATCCAAGTTGCCTCGAAACGGTTGCCTCGGATAAAAAGGATCTAGGACATTAGGGTTACCGCTAAGGCGTCCTACTATTGCTTTGGTGACCACATGTCCCTATAATCGAATTGACCCGAAACTCCAACGACGGTGCTACCTACTTCTCAATAGTGGGATAGTACTGTCTAAAGGACATTTACATAGCTTAATTCCTTTGAGTAGGTAGAGGTTCTTAGATACCTTCTCTTTCAAAACAAAAACAACTTTTCGCACTTACACTTTTTCTGACAAAAGTTTTCAAACAAACACTTCATACACTCTTGAGGACAGATACAAGAGTTACCTAGAAGTTTTCAAAACAAACTTTTTCAAAACCCACAAACACAAGAAAAGCAAAACATTTTGAAAACATAGTGAGCAAGTACCTAAGAGCCCGTGGATAACCATGGATAGAAAGGGTGCTAACACCTTCCCTTTCTATAATCTACCTCCCGAACCGAGAAACATCTCGAAAAGGAATTTTGTTGTGCTTTTGTCCTTTCCTTGTTGGAGAAAATAAAAGACGATGGCGACTCTTGCTTACCGCGACATTTCGCGAACCAGCATTTCAAAACAGTCAGTTCTATTTCCACCGATCACACATTGTGATTATTAAAGGAGCTGTTTTCGGAACTGATGTAATTCTAACGGGTCTTTTGGTGGAGATCTTGGAAGAATTGGCGGAAATGGTAATGATAGAAACATCTTAAAAAGGAACAGGTGTAACAGGAGTCTTTTCAAACAAAATCTCTTTGTTATCCATCAGACACTGAACGCCTACTTTCAACAAAGGACAACTAGTTGGTGAGGATAAACAGAAACGACAATCTTCATCACAACCCGGGAACACGTCGACATTCAACAAGTTCATTTTAACAGTCAGAAGTGGGGTCATGAGTTCATTAACTGAAGTAACAAACAATCCTTCTTCAATGGCATTGGCATTGTGACCATGTCTGGGCATAGGAGCGGAAATGATATTTAGCTTTTCAGGCGCATCAAACTCAATTTCTTTCGCTTCAATGAGGTCTTGTATTTTGTTCTTTAGAGCCCAACAATTGTTAGTATCGTGACCAGGACTTTCAGACTGATATGCGCAACGGGCATTGGGATGATAATGAAGGGATGTTATATTGGGGTTTTTCGGAGCTTCTTTCAAGGTTACCAAATTGGATCTCAGAAGATGCAGTAGTACTTGAGACGGGGTCATGTTGATTCTGGTGAATTGCCTGACTAGCCTTTCCACCCTTGGTTGATTACTTCTTTGTTGATAATATGTAGGCTTTGGGATCATAACAGACCCCACCATTGGTCGGCGTTCTTCCCTTTCTTGGTTTCTTTGCGGATATACGGCAACCACCTCTTTCTTCCCGATGAAAGGCTTCCTTACAATTGTAGAAGAAGATGTATCTTTTTGAATCTTTCCATTCTTTATACTGGATTCTATCCTCTCTCCAGTCAATATTAGTTTAGTAAAGCCAACTGATGAACTTCCGATTAAATGATTGAAGAAGGGACCAAATAAGGTACCTAAGAACATGTCTACCAATTCTCTCTCAAACAGGGGGGGTTGAAATCTTCCAGCCAAATCTCTCCATTTCTGTGCATAGTCCTTGAAACCTTCATTGGACACCATGGCCATACTCTGGAGTTGAGTACGGGTAGGCGCCAAATCAGCATTGTACTGGTATTTCTTGTATAAAGCTGCAACAAGATCTTCCTAATTATGAACATTAGCCCTTTCTAGTTGGTAGAACCAGTCAAGTTGAGTCCCAGACAGACTGTCTTGGAAGAAATGTACCCATAAGTCTTTGTCAGCGGTATGGGGTTGGATTTTCCTCACATATGATCGGAGATGCATTTTAGGGCATGACACTCCGTCATATTTGGCAAATGTAGGCACTTTGAATTTCGGAGGAATCACAATCCCCGACACTAGCCCCAATTCCTCAAAGTCCAAGCCTGGCACCATTTGGATTTCCATCACGCTCAACCTCTCTTCAAGATGTTTATACTTGTCATCAGTTGGAGGATATTGTTCCTCAGAGTAGTCCTCTTCTTCCAGTTCTGACGGGACAACTGTTTCCTTGCCTTTCCCCTCTCCTTCACCGGATGTTGTTGCAAAGTCCAAAGTCCTTCTTGTCTGCCCATGAAATCTTCTTCCCATGTTTAAGACTCTGGTTACCTTCTTTGTTTTCTTTTTCCTCTCTTCAGCCAGCAGAGTTTTCAACTCTTCTTACCCCTTGGCTAGGGTCATGACCAACTGTTGAAACTGTGTATTCTGAGCTTGAATATCTTTCAATGTTTGCTCGAGATCCATCTTACTGAAATAAACAGTAGAGAGATGAGGAGACTTGTTGCAAAAGACTTGTTTATGTTATGATGAATGGTATATGCATATGCAATGTTTTCAATAATTTTAAAGATTCAGATTTGTTTTAGACAAAATATAAACACACGTTATATTAATAAGATAAAGTTTGAGTACATCAATGCCCCTTGGGCAAAATAATACAAAACTCTAAGATATAAAAGTAGTGCGCATCCTCTTCGGTGCAATGTAGGCATTCAGAGTCTGCTCCTCATGAAGTAGCCTAGTGAGCTCTAAAACCTTCTTCTCGCTTGCGTGGAATTGGGCTTCGAAAGTATCTCTCTCTCCTTTGAGTTGTATCCAATCCCTTTGTAGGTCTTCAAGAGATGTGGGCATGTCAGTATGTAGGATAGTGTATGGAATGTCTCCCTCCATGACAGGCTCAATGATTACCGGGAGAATGGAGGGGTAAGCATCATAAGACTCTGAGTGCGAGTTCATACCCATTTGAGGTAAGGCTTAAGAGGTATGGAATTCCTGTGCCCAAAAGTCTTGCTATCCACCTTGTTCAACATCCTCCAAGCTCGGATAAATCTTTTGCAAAGACCTTGATCGTCGTTGTCGTAGTCGAATACCAAACCTTGAATCAGCATCTCGTACGGGCCATCCCTTTGGGCGTAACCAAACTGCATTAAGGCTAAACATGGGTTGTAGGTGATACCTCCCCTAATGCCAAGTAAAGGGACATTAGGTAATTCTCCATGACGGTCGATGATGATAACATTCTCTTTGGATCGGGAGCACCAATGAATGTCTGAATGCTTGAGCGCCATTAACCTTTGCGACCACCTTGAACCTTGCTCATTCTTTAATACTGATTGGGGAAGATGCGAAATAAACCATCTTGCCAAGAGAGGAGTGCAACACATAAGAACACCTATTTTCCTCATTGTGCGAGTCTGAAAAGAGTGTAGGACGTCCCCTAGCAATGTAGGCACCGGGTTGCGTGATATGAAGATTTTGACGGAGTTGATATCTATGAGTTGGTCAGGATTTGGAAACAAAACCAGCCCATAGATAAGGAGAGCCATAATTTCCTCAAAGGCTTGCAAATCTAAGGAATTCCAACAGCTTTGGGCTTTCTCAAACAGAAACTTTGCAAGGATGCCTTTGACACCACTCCTTGTTTCCCAATGAGTTGTGATATCGTATTAGTGCAAGTGTAGAGCTTGAGCAATCTCTTTTGGCTTTGGATCTCTTTTCGTACTGTTGAAAGGTAGTTGATTGAGAATTTGAATCCTCAAGAGTTGGGAGAATTCTTCCAAAGTAGGAACAAGTTGATAGTCGGGAAATGTAAAGCAATGGTGCAAAGGATCAAAGAACTGAAAGAGTGCCTTCATCATGTCCTCATCTGTGTTGGAGGTGACAAAGTTGAGTAGATGACCATGTCTCTCGGTGAATGGAGAGTTTTCAGGAATCCTTGAAGCTAGCTCCTTAAGTTGTGGAGGGATTCTCACAAGGTTGACTTGAATAGTTTTCCTGCGAAGTGAATCCATATCCTACAAAACAAGAACAAAGATGAATCCAAAAATCCTTGAAATGGTTAGTGGATGCATATGATGTTCATGATGTCCATGATGTTATGTAAAAGTATGCATATACAAACAAAGCAAACAAGTCCTAGGTTTAGGCTTACATGGAGTTTTATAGGTAAGTACCCTCTTGAAGTTTAGTTGGCTTAAACCTGTCCTAGTAATAGTAACTGGATTCTAAGGAGCTCAATATCACTGGATTGTTTCCTTGGTCATTGTTTCAGCTCAAGCCTCTTTAATGGTGACCGAAATATCCCAAGAAACTAAACCTCAATGAGTGTAGTATCGAGTATCTACCAACTTCGGACTGCACCAAATTCGTTCATCTCACTACATCCTAAAGGACAAGTTGGTCAAGTAAAGGTTCTAGAAGTTTATTAGTGCTTCATGACATCACTCAGCGACCCTGTATTCTCTTTGATTAACTCAAAGGCTACCGATACCCACAAATATGTCACACTAACATAGCTATTGCTTAGACCATGTCGGTATACCCCGCACAGTTTCCACAATGTATTGCTACTTACCTATAATGTATCCCAAATTCGGGTAGAGGATTCAAACCCAAACAAAGAACCATAATGTAAAGCATACAAGTAAAAAAATGTAAGCAAGTAAATGTGATCTAATCCCTAAGGTAACCTCACTTTTAGAATACTCCCCAGTAGAGTCGCCAGTTCTGTGATGCGGTGGGAGAACTGATTTGATTGTTTTGTGTTTGATTGCAAATGTTGTGGTTAGCAAGAGTCGCCACCGACTTTTCTTTTATCCAAAAGGAAAGGTGAAAAAGCACAGGAAAGACCTTTGAGATTGTTTCTTGGGTTTGGGGGGTAGATTATAAAAAGGGAAGGTATTAGCATCCTTTTTATCCATGGTTTTCCATGGGCTCTTAGTTACTTGCTAGATCACTTGCTTTTGTTTGAAATTGTGTTTTGTGTGGTTGTTGAAAGTATTTTGTAAAAGAGGCCATTGTTTAGGCAATCTTTGTAATGATTCTCGTTCGTAAGAATGTATACAAAGATGTTGATCTTTTTGAAAATGTTTTCAATTTTGTAATATGTTTGAAAATGTGTAGGTGTTTGTTTTTGAAAATAGCAAGGATATTTGTTTTGAAATGGAGCAAGTAACTAAAAGTAATCTACCTACTCAAATGTCTTTCTTTTTCATTTTATTTTCCTTTAACATTGTTGTCTTACCATTGATTTGGTAAGCAACCCTATCTTTGGATGTAAACGGGACGGGAGTGGGTCATCGTATAGCCATGATTAGCAATGTTGCAAGGTATCTTAGCATTTTTTGAGGGACTAAGATTATTTTGTAAGGCAACTTTGAATAGCGTCATCGAGGGACTATGATCTTGTATTTGTTTGTTTTTTTTTCTAAGACACCTTACATGCGTAATATGGCTATTTTGTATAAGGCAACCAAGTGGGATAACCCTAGGGGTGTTTTGTGTGCAAGTGACAATTTTCATACTTGATTTTGTCTTGGATTAGGGTTTTCTATTTGATTGGTTTTATCTTTCCATACAAACCCTAATTACTAGCATGTTATGTAAAAGCGATAAATTGCGAAATATAAAGTTACTACGCTATTACAACATTTGTGGGTGGGGGGGGGGGGGGGGGGGGGGGTATACAATTTATGAATGGTGATTGCAATAATATAAACCTAATTAATCTATTACAACCAAATTGAATATGTACAAATATTGGAATAATATATAAGATGAATTAAATATGCAAAGATATGTAAATGCAAAGAAGATTTTTGTTTGGTTTTTTATATGAAAAAAAAGCTTAACCTAAACCTAATACATAAATCAAGATTAGCTCAAATCAATTAAGAAAAGAAAAGATTTTGAATAAAACCCTAATTCTATTTGATTAAAAGGAAATAAATTTCTTTAAGAAAAAGTAAGTATTTTTGTATTTTTTATCTTGAAAATAATATATGGCATTATGAGATATTTTGGTCTTTTTTATACTAAAATAATATGTTTAATGGGTGTGAAGAAAAAATAAACATTAAACTAATTATGAATTAATTTGCCAAGTTTATTTAATGAAAATAGATAATATACAACTAAATAAAAATATTTTAAGTGAGAAAAATAAAATAAAACAAGTCAAAATATAAGTCTATCATTTTTATATTTTTTATGATTTTAATATTAAGAAAAATATATTTAATAGAATAAAAATGAAAATAAAATGAATAATAAAAATATATTGGTCAGGGGTATCATGAGTAAACTGGAGGTAGCATGTTAGAAAAAATGACAAAGCCCACAAAACAGAGGCCCATGCGCTGCAAAGTGACAAAAAAAGGAAAAAAAATGTGAGAAAATGCAAAAGGAAGGCGCTAAGGCTCAAACCAGTGACCTATAGCATTTTTGCGTGCTGCCTTACCACTGGGGTGGTTGTACATCTGTTTATAGAAACACAAACATAAATATATATATATTAGAAAACGCCTCCTGAAGGCAACTTCATCTTCAACCTTGAGCCATGGCCAAACCACTTGTATCTCTCTCATTTCTCCATAAAAATGGAAAGTCCAAACATGAAAGTTATGGTGTTTCTTCCCACGAGTTCAACCATATAATTTATGTAAACTAACAGTCAAAGATCAAAGCTAATTTTACTTGCTCTAATTTGAAACCTAATTTTTACAGAAATTTCAAATCCAAAATTCTCTATACACAGTTAATATAAATGAAAACTATGAACATGGTTAGCTTTAGGGCCAGGATATCTACATTTTTCTTTCACAAATCAGAACCAAAGGATGCTTGTATGAAGAGATAGAAGTTTGAGTTTTCACCTCTTACGGCTGGGATCGTGAATGGAGTTTAAGCAAGTTTTGAGAAGGCCTGAGGATCTGATTAGCTTTCCTGGACCTTCCTGAGTGTATTCCAATCCTTACTTTGTCTTGAAAGTCCCTGAATCTCCCTACTACAGTCAACCTGCAAGCTTGATATTTGAAAATGGTGGATGGAGGAGGAGTTACAGTGAGGGAACAGGGGTCTGGATCACTTAGATATGAAGTATATTAAGTGTTTAGGTGGTTAAAACTCAAAACGCACGAGTGGTTTTTGAGATGGCTGAGTAAGGTTCAAAACTGTCAAGCTATGGCAGATTTTCAATGGCAAAGTGTTTGGGAATGTTTCTGAGTCTTATAATTCATTTGTTATGTTGAAATACATTTGTGTATATGTATGGAAAAGGTTAAAGATCAACTCCACTCCATATTTCTGAGTTATAGCCTTTTGGCTCTATAACTTACTTTTGAAGAAAAGTGAGGAGACAAGTCTCTAAGTGTGGTACAAGCTTGATCTGAGTTGGTAGAGGCTTCAGGCAAGTTGATTTTGGTTTTGAATTTGCTTGTGTGAAGAGAAAACAATTGAGAGGCTCAAGAAGTGGAAAATTGCAAAAGTAATGCTTTATCAAAATGGAAATGGCAACTTTGTGCCAAAAATGGAATTGTAACTTGGATAAAGGCTCAATTGCTTGGATTAAAGCTCTATTAGCTGTGTAAAAATTTAATTATGGAGTGAGAAACAATTTTGAGGCCTGCAAAGCAAGGATTATGCAGTCTAGGATTGGATTTGAATTTTTGTTCTTCATGAAATGGCTTGAAATCAAAGTGATAAATCACCAACTTCATCTCTTCGATTCTCCCTACTCAGAAATTATCTCAAGGAGTTCTTGGACATTTTTGGAAAGCTTGTAATGTTCTATACAACACACCTTTGAATTGATTTTGAAAATTACATTTGGAACTATGTGAGAAATTTCCATGAAGTTAGGTCAAAAATCTGCCTAACTAGGGCAAAATTTCACTAAGTTATTTTAGTTAAGAGCATGTATTCACAAAATTATATATTGAGATCCAAGCATTTTTAGGAGAAATTTTGTGAAGAAAAGTTGTAGTTTTCATGGAGATCTACAACTTTCATGTTGGAAGTTTCCTTTGAATCATCTTGCATCATGGTGAAAATTTGGCTCAAAGTTGAGAAAAAATAAGAAATTTTCTATACTTAGAAAAATTTCTAAGTTAAGAAATTTCAACTTTTCAAAACAAAATCTTAAATCCTTGATTTCTTGATGAACAAGTTTCACATTTTGACATGTTTTGATGAATTATGATCTTTGGCACTTAATTTTGACCAAAAAGTCAAAGTTTGACTTTTCAGTGTACAGTTGACCTTTGATCAATTGACTGAAAAATTCATTTGTCAATCCAATGGATTTGTAATGTTTTGAATCATGTTATTGGGTCAAGATGGTGCAATTGAACTCTTGAAATCATGCTTCAAACCAATTGATCATTTGCTAGGTTAAAAATCAAAAATTGCCATTTCTCAGTCAAAACCCTAATTTTGACCATTTTGCCCTTTTGGTGATTTGATCAAATTTCTTGAGGAATTGTGGTCCAAACTTGATCAAATGATACATATGAGTCTAATATGTTGATGTGGATCAAAAATTATTAAGTTTGACTGTAAATTGGCCATGGTTGACTTTTCCCCCAATACAGTTGATTTTTAGGTCAATTGTCCAATTGACTGATCAAAAATGTGATTCAAGGCTTGAAACTTGACATGAGTAATCTTAGGGGTCCATAATGATCCTTGAAAGATATGAAACATTGATAGTCCAAAAATCCTTGTGCAAACTCAAATCCTAATTTTGGTCATCAGTGCATGAGGAGGTGTCTTGAGCTGGTCAAACCCTAATCCAGTCTTGAGTCAAAGAGATCTTGTGAGAAAATTCTTGATAAGTGAGAGGGAAAATTTTGGGGTATAACATGCGGGAACTTTGAATTTCTGCGGGATGACCACCCCTGAGACCAGTCCTAACTCTTCAAAATCCAGACCAGATACCCTCTGAATCTCTATAGCATTGAGACGATCCTCCAGTTGTTTATATTTGTCATCAGCAGGAGGATATTGTTCTTTAGCATAGTCTGCTTCCTCCTCATCAATCCTTGGGCTGTTGTCTTCTTCTTTTATCTTCTTGTCGTCCTCTTCCTGATTATCCCCCTCATTTGATGGTGTTGCGAATTCTAGAGCTCGCTTGGCTGGTCCCCTAAATCTTCTTCCCATATTCAAGACGCCAACCAGTTTCTTTGCCTTCTTTTTCTTCTCTTTAATGATGAGAGCTTTCAGATCTTCTTTTCCCTTATCCAGAGCCAGGAACATCTGTTGGACTTGAGCGTTCTGTGCTTGAAGATCCTTAATTGTTTGTTCAAGAGCCATTTCTTTTTGCTGAAATAAAAAACGAAAAGATAAGAAACCTGTCTTGAAATACCTGCTTATGTAATGATATGCATGGCATGTTTATGCAATGTTTTCAAGAACCTCGGGAAATTTAAATTTGCGAACCAAAATGAAACAAAATATTTTATTAGTAAAAATTCAAATTATAACTGCCTTTTAGGCTTACAATTAGAAATTAAAAAAACTCTTAAAATCTAAGAATCAAGTTTCCCATTGGCGCTTCCTCTTCGTGCCGAGGTAGAAATTAAGACTTTTTTATTCGTGAAGTTGCTTTGTGAGCTCCAACACTTTCTTCTCACTGTTGTAGAATTAATCTCTAAAGGTATCCCGTTCTTCCTTCATCTGAATCCAGGACTTCTGTAACTCTTCAAGATCAGTGGGCATGTCAGGATGGAGAAGTGTATAAGAAACATCTCCTTCAGTGATAGGATCCACAATCACTGGAAAGATGGTTTTATATGGCATCATAAGGTTTTGGGCGCGAGCTCGTACCCATTTGAGATAAGGCTCCATAGGAATGGAATTCTTATACCCCAACATCTTGCTATCAACCTTATTTACCATGCCCCAAGATCGTATGAACCTTTGACGATACCCTTGAACATCATCCTCGTAGTTGAACATAACGCCTTGGATAAGCATATCACGGGGACCATCCCTTCGAGCATAAACTAACTGTCTTAGAGTCAGAGAAGGATTATAAGTGATACCTCCCCTAATGCAAAGGAGTGGTACATTAGGGAATTCCCCATAGCGGTCGATGATAGAGACATCTCCCATAAACCGGGAGTACCAAAGAATATCCGAGTAAGAAAGTGACTATATCCTTTGTGACCAACCCAAACCTTGTTCGTTCTTCAATACTGATTGAGGGAGGTGCAAAATAAACCACCTAGACAGAAATGGTATACAACACATAAGAAACCCTCTTCTTTTCATGGTACGAGTGTGAAGGGAATGCAAAATATCTCTGAGCAAAGTAGGCACAGGGTTACGAGAGAGGAAAACCTTGACAGCATTCACATCAATGAGTAAGTCCGGATTAGGGAACAATACTTACCCATATATTATAAGGGCTGGGACTTCTTCGAAATCTTGGAAATCCAAATCATCCCAAAACAATTGAGCCTTTTTTAATAGGAACTTGACTAGGAAACCCTTGACTCCGCTTCTTGTTTCCCAATTAGATATAACGTCGGACCCTTTTAGATGCAAGGCTGCTGCAATGACCTCTAGCTTTGGAGCTTCATTTAAACCAGTGAAAGGCACATAATCAAGAGTATGTACACCCAATAATTGAGAGAACTCTTCCATGGTGGGTACTGAAACCACCATGGCTGGAACCTGTCATCTGGATGTAATGAAACATCAATGAAGTCGCCACCGAACGTCTTTTATCCCGCCGAAAGGGAAAGGTAAACATCGAGAAAACCTGGAAAGGGAGAAATCACAGTCTTTCGACCGAGAGATCGGGTAAGGGAGTCTGTTACGCGAGGGGAAGGTATTAGCACCCCACACGCCCGTAGTACTCTACGGTATCCACTCTTGTTGTCTAATCTAATGGGTGTGGCCAAAACCTATGTGTATGGCTTAAAGCTAAAAAGGGAATGCATGCGAAATAAAAAAAAAAGAAAACAATGTAGGGAAAATAAAAGTTGTGCTCGATTGGGCCCTACCCCGATGCCTACGTATCCCTTTTAAGGAATCAGAACAGCCGTAGTTCGGCTAATATATTTTGGTTGGTATGTGTTTTTTAGTTAAGACAACAAAACAGTCAAGATGACAAAACATCAAATAAAACAACAAACAAAAGAGATAGTCAAACATCGACTAAATAATAACATAGTAACATGTCACAGACGACGAAACATCAAATGATAGAACAATCACACCTGACAACGACATTGAGAGTCAAAGTAGGATAACAAACATGTGTGATGGAGAAACATCGGCTTCAAACAAAAGTGCAATGGCGAAACATCGGCTAAAAGATAACAAGATAACATGGCAAGGATGGTGAAACATCAATAAATCGGAGGACGAAACATCACACTTGACAATGATATTGAGAATCAAAGTAGGATAACAAACATGTGTGATGGCGAAACATCGACTTCAAACAAATGTGCGATGGCGAAACATCGGCTATAAAATAACAAGATATCATGGCAAAGATGGCAAAACATCAATAAACCGGAGGACGAAACATCACACCTGACAATGATATTGAGAATCAAAGTAGGATAACAAACATGCGCGATGGCGAAACATCAACTTCAAACAAATGTGCGATGGCGAAACATCGGCTAAAAGGTAACAAGATATCATGGTAAAGATGGTGAAACATCAATAAAATAGATGACAAAACATCACACCTAACAATGATATTGAGAATCAAAGTAGGATAACAAACATGTGCGATGGTGAAACGTCGGCTTCAAACAAATGTACAATGACAAAACATCGGATAAAAGGTTTAAAAAAAGGCCAAGAGGCGCACAAACAAATAAGATTGATTTGTATCTTTTACCTTGAAGAAGGGTTTTGAGTTTATTAGAGGTGTTTTATGATTTGCCAAGAAAACATTTTTTGTTTTAAGATGCAAAATGAAAAGGAAGGAAATCAAAACAACTAAGGGAAACTAGCCTAGCACTATTCCTAGTGTTATCATACAATGATTGACCCTAAGGTTGAGGATAAAGGAAAATCCTACCTTAATTAACATGTCAAAGGAAGCTTAACAAAACTATCCTATAGGGAACAGGCAATGAGATCGAAGTCGTGATCTCAATATATAAATTAAGTGACTCATCGATCGACAATCAAAGAAACAAAACAATAAACATCCTATAGGGAACATGCACTGAGAGTGAAGTCGTGATCTCAATTTCTAAATTGAGTGACTCATCGATCAACAATTAAAGAAGAAAAACAATAAACATCCTATAGGGAACATGCACTGAGAGAAAAATCGTGATCTCAATTTATAAATAGAGTGACTCATCAATCAAAAGTTAAAGAAACAAACACAACACATGTATCAGACAAAAAACCAGAGGGCCTCCTGACATATATCAGCAACAGAGGTCCCATCATGCAACATATGACTATGAAAAATGAAAATGGAAGAAAGGAAATAATGAAGTACCAAACGGATAACTATTCGTAGCAACTGAACAAGAATAAAAGAAACCCAGAGAACTTCAAGCGAGCTGGCATCAGCAGATAAATCAAGTCAGAAATTACGCCATCAGGATGTAAGTAATGAGATTATCAGATATGAACAGATCCCATGGGCAATGTATAGCATTCACAATCACATGTATATATCCTGCATAGACTATCAAATATTCCAAACACAAGAGCAGTGCCAATATAATAAATTGTGTTCCACAAATAAAGTGAAACACAGTAGCCTCAAGTCAAGACTGGAAAACTTTTCTCAAAGTACCTCGCACATTCAACAACCAAGTTAGTATTCCCATAAATAGAATGATGATTTACATAAGGGATGGATGATGACACCATAATGAAATGATAAAACGTGATAGCAACTATCAAACATTAGTCATGATAGACAGAAGGAAACAGGCATATGCACAATTTGGTCAAAATAATCAGAGGAATGTTGCTCCTTTCTATCACCATGTTGAGTTGACAATTGAATATCAATCAAGGATCATGGGAGCTTGATAAGAATACAATCAAAAACCATGAAGGTTGGTAGCAAACACATTTCAATCATACTCAATTAATTCATCACAGCTCACAAGCATAATAGAAAAGGAATTCCACATAGTGCATCAAAAAGGTTCAAACATTCAAACATGGGGCATTTAGTGAAATGAATTGAGTTTATTTGGATGAACATATCCAACATGATCATTAGGTGCCCAATTATAGGCCTCACTCAAGTTCATTGGCCATCAAACAAATTGCAACAAGATATGCAACATTAGTTGGGTACCTTCACTTCAAAAATACATCAAAAATAGAAACAAGGATCAATAATTTAAACCAAAAATTCCTTAGCATCTTTGAAGTGTATAGAAGTCAGAAAGCAAGCCTTAAGTTCATGAATGATTGAGGAAGGAATCAAATGAGGCCCAAAGTTCAAAACTAGTTGGCCAAACTATCAAAACTAGACAAGTTTTCAAAATAATTCATGGAAAAATATCAAACCAAGTCAAATAATTCAAGAAAAATGGTTTTCATATCCTCAACACATTCATGAACCATAATCAAGACTTAAATTCCATTGAAAATCTAGGGCATAATGGTTTTGAAAATGAAACTTGCACAATAAGCAACAAAACCCTAATTTTTGACTTTTAATCTTAAATATAGATTAGATAAGATCAAAATTCAAACAATTCAAACCAAGATCATGCAAAACACAAGGAAACCCTAAATGTAAGAATACATATTTTTCCATATTTTTTGAATTAAGGAAGAGTCAAAAATAAAAAATCAAATTCAAACAATCAATCAATTAAACAAAAATTCACATCTCAAAATAAAACTCTAATAAAAAATCAGAAACAAATCCAAACAAAATTATATTCAAATATTAGAATTAAAAACACACACCCCTGATTTTTTGTGGAATTTTTGAATTAAAGGAAGCATTAAAATAAAAATCAAACAAAGAATTAACAATTAAACTATTATTTAAAGGAAAAAATGCAAACCCTAGCCAAAAATCATGAAAAGGTCAAAATAAAATTATATTCAGATTCTATGATTGAAAACAAGCTTGTATGATTTTTTTGAGAATTTTTTTATTAAGGGAAGTATTAAAATAAAAATTATGAAGCAAAAATTCAAAATAAACTTCTCAAATTAAATTTCTAATAAAAAATAGAAAAAAAAATGCTAAACCAAAGTCAAAATCAATTTCTACATTATTTTATGAGTTCAAAAATTTTTTTGTGGAATTTGTAGATCAAAGGAACTATTAAAATAAAAATAATCTTTGAACAAACAATTAATTAAATCTATGAATTTTTAAACCAATCAAAACATTTTTAAAAAATTTCCAAAAAAATATGACAAATACTAGAAATTATTATTGGCCTATGGTAATTTTTTCATGATTTTTGAAAATGTTTTGATCACAAAAATAAAATCAGAAAATCGAATATAATCAAAAATATGAAAAATGCATTAAAAATCACATGGACCAATCAGATCCAGCCACGCCATCATCTTCTTCCTCAAGACAATGCCCTAACGCGTGTTTTTCAGTTTCATGCTCCTATGTTAAGATCAACACTTCTCCCTTATTTCTCCACCAAAATCAATGATTCAAATCACAAATCAAAGTTCAAACTACCAACTACATCATGCTTTTTACAAAATTCAAAATGATTGACCATGGAAGTAGAAGTCAGAGCAAGAAAATTGAGAGAATCATTAAATCATGAAAAACCAGAAGTTTACCAAATCGTATATGCTTCAAAATCAAACAAGTTTATACATCAGATGTAAGATCTGGCCAACTATGAACATGATCACAAGCTTTAAATCACATGAAACAAGCAAAATTATGGGGAATCGAGATCTGAAAATACCTTTAGAGTTGAGAAATAAACTCAACTATGGCCTCTGAAACAAAGTGAAAACCCTTGTCCCTTGCTTATAATGCTCCAATGAAGTGAAAATGGTCATGAATCGAGCTCTGGAATAGAGAATAAAGAAGCTTCAAAACAGAATTTTTTTTTGAGAGAGAGATAGCAGCTTCTGATTTTTTGAGAGAATGAATGTGTGCCTTGAAAGAGAGTGAGATATGGCTTATATAGAGTGACTGCTGAGGGTAGAAAGGTATTTGAAGAACTCAAGGCCGTTAGAAGCAAAATTGCAAAAAAGCAGAAAAATCAAGAGAGTGATCATGGTGATGCGTTTTGCTTCTTGTTATGCCCAGCCTAGAAGTCGTTTTGATAATGTCATGTTGAGTGGAATTTTGAGCAAAGAATGTGCACTTGGTGAGCTGGCTATGTTGACATCAATCAAAACTAGATTTGTGCACAAATATGCAACATGGACATGGTTTTCAAATAATATGGCTAGCTGACTTTATGCTTAGGCCACTTGAAATTCCTTCGTGCGTTTTGGATGCTTGAGGGGCCTTTCAAGAGCTCTCATAACATAGAACATCATAGGGCTTTGAATTTTCTAAATTGATGCTGACTTGATGGAGAAATGATGTTGCAAACTTGAGGCAAAAATGCGATTTGGCCTGCCTGGTCCGCGCGCGTGCATTGGCATGCATGGTGTGCATGAAGCCAACTTTGAGATACCAACTTTGAAGCACCATAACTCACTCAATTCTTGGCCAAATTGAAAGATTCAAAGCTCAAAGAGAAGATCTTATGGAAAACAAAAAAATGCTCTTTTTAATTTTTCAAATTGAGGCTTGAGTCATAAGAAAATGATTCCACAAAATGGCATGCCAAGTGTTTGATGAAATTACGCGCGTGACTTACCCAAGAGAAGTCATCTTGACACTTAGGATTTTTTTAATTTTTAAGTTACTTCTTGAACAAGTTACACTCAAATTCACCATTTCTCATGATTCAAAGATGAATTTGGCTATGGAATATGAAAAGAGGATGCTTAAATTGATGGTTGACCAAAAGTCCACTTGGTCAACTTCTGATTTTGACTGATTTTGACCAAAATGACCATTTTGCCCCTTTTGATCAATTGAATCATTTCCAATCTAAATTTAACCTCAATTTTTCAATCCTAAATGCTTAATAACATTTGGTGAATCATGGAAACAAGTTTGGGTTAAAAATTCAAAGAAATCCTAATTAAATCCAAAATCCTAGTTTTGTACCATATACAAGGAGATAGTTGATCAAGCTTCAAAACCCTAATTTCATTGGGCATCATGAGAGACTTTTGGATCAAATTTGATTCTAATGATGATAGGATAGTGATTCTTCAATAATTGGCTCATCTAGACCCCAATTACTTCAACTTGGACCAAACCCTAATTTTGGTTAATATCTTAGGAGGCTGATGAACCATCTTCAAAACTTTAAATCTTCTGGGCATCCTGGCCAATTTTTTGTACTAAGACTTTCCAAATACCAATGAGATGTTGTAGATTCCAAATCAAGACTTGTACCTTGATCAATAGGCTTGATCAAACAAAACCCTAATTTAACTGGTGAATCAAAGGAGTGATTCCTTCTTATAATCAAACACAAACTTTAATCCTCTGATGATCCAAGGAGATGGATAAGATATCTTGAGATATGCAATAACTTTTGAGCTTGAAATATCCAGAGGTTTAGATGATAAGGTTCTACTTTAGCAACTTGTCAATGCAATCAACCTTCAAAGCTTGAGGAAAATTTGATAACCAAATTACTTTGATCCCATCACAATGTATAAATGCAATGCAATATGATATTTATGATGAAACATAAGCCTAAATCAAGAGGGTAAATTTTGGGGTGCAACAGCTGCCCCTATTCAAATATCTTCAACATGCTAAGTGAGAAAAGTGACAACTTTAGAACGTTCAGGGTTGAATATGATTGAATACAAAAGAACCCGAAAATTTACACTCTTGAAGAGGAAAGAAAAAGAAATAGAAAAACCCCCAAGGCATGCGTCAGAATGAAGCTGTAACGCAGGTTGAAACAGAACGAAAACAAAGAAGAGTAGATGCGACTAAACTTCCGGAAAAATGTGCCATGGAAAAACTGGGCTTCAAAAGGGGTGAGATAAAACTCAAACCATAGAGTATAGGTGAAACTAAGCTCTGGAAAAGAAATCGTACGCTAGTGAGGAGGCGAAACTCTAAGCTAGACCCAAAGCAAAGTGGCTAGAGTGCGTGATTCTAGGAGCACTTGCTAATCTCAACTAAGATAGACAGTATGAAGGAACTGAAAGAATTCCAAAAATGAGGAACAAAAGCGAGACGAAACTCGACTCAAAGACCAGTTAGACGAAACTAAAATAGATGAGTACCAGGACGAAACTGGATTTCACGCACGGGTAACGAGTCGAAACTCGACCCAAAGCAAAGTGGTGAGAGTGCATGTTTCTCACAGCACCTGTTGGTCTCAGATCAATGGATAAATAGTGACGAAAACTGATAAAAGGATCCAAGGAACAAAAGAGACCGATTTCAAACCAGGGACGCAGTACGAACACTGCACTCGGTAAATGAACACCGTCAAAGGGTCCACGGTAAGAAAACAAAAACGAGACGAAACTCGACTCAATAGCTAGTTAGGCGAAACTAAACTAGATGAGCACCAGGATGAAACTGGATTTCATGCGCAAGGTGAGGAGACGAAACTCTGAGCTCAACCCAAAGCAAGGAGATTAGGGTGTACACCTAAAAACCTGCTGAAAGCGAATATCATAACGAAACTGGTATTCGAAAAGGTGCATTAATAGACATTGGAATGAACTGGAGAGGGTAGTGAAGACTAAACCCGAGAAGACCATTTCAGGGCGAAACCGAACTACAGTCAAGAGTAGACACTCAAACAAACAAATGATTAACATCAAAAGGATATTGGTAGGGGGAGGAAACTGAGATAATGAGGACGAAGACCTCGCTGGGGATTTAACCGGAAGTATTAGCAAATTCACTGGGGACAACAGAAACAAAAATGGCTAATGTTCTGATGCATGTTTGAATTATTTTTATCTAGCGTAATTCTCCATATAATGGAAATGCTACGCATTTTGGTAGATGCAATGTAATGATGTATGTTTAAAAGTTTCACTGGGGAATGGCCAATTGAGAAGCCAATAACCAAGGAGTCAGAATCTGACGTGACTTGCAAAAATAAATTGCAAAATCCAAAGGAGAGGAGAAGATACGGGTGTGATGCAGTGGGAGAACTGACTTGAGGTTTCGCGTTTATGTTCGCAAATGTTGCGGTTAGCAAGAGTCGCCACCGACTTTTATTTTATCCAAAAGGAAAGGTAAAAAAGCACAGGAAAGACCTTTGAGATTGTTTTTGAGTGCAGGGGTAGATTATGAAAAGGGAAGGTGCTAGCACCCTTTTCATCCATGGTTTTCCATGGGCTCTTAGTTACTTGTTTTAGATCACTTGCTTTGCTTTTGCAATTGTTTGAAATGGTGCTTTGTGTGGTTTTGAAAGTATTTTGAAAAGAGGCCTTTGTTTAGGAAATCTTTGTAATGATTCTCGTTCGTAAGAATGTATACAAAGATGTTTGTCTTTTGAAAAATGTTTCAATATTTTGAAAGTTGTTTTGGAAAATGTTTCGAAATGTGTGTGTTTGTTTGAAAATAGAAAGGATGGTTTGCAAATTGATCAAGTAACTAGAAGAATTCTACCTACTCAAAAGTCTTTCTTATACATTTTTATTCCTTTGACATTGTTGACCTACTATTGTTTTTAGTAGACAACCCTATCTTTGGATGTTAAACGGGACGGCCGTGGGTCATCGTATGGCCATGATAGCAATGGTGCCAAGTATCTTAGCAAGTTTGAGGGACCAAGATCATTTTGTTTTTAGGCAACCTTTTGATAACGTCATCGAGGGACTTATGATCTTTTGTTTTGTTTGATTTTGACAAGATACCTAGCACGCATACCATGGTCATTTTGTTTAGGCAACCAAGTGGGTGAAACCCTAGTGGTGCTTGTGTGCAATGTGTTGTCATGTTTCATGCATTTGTTTGTCTTGAATTAGGTCATGCTATTTGTTTGATTTTGTCTTATCATACAAACCCTAATTTACTAACATGTATATAATGCGATAAATTGCGTAAAGTAAATCGAAGCTATTACAACAATAATTATGGGAGGGGGGATACAAGTTTTGAATGGGGATATTTGCACAAAATAAAACCCTAATTCACTATTACAACCCAATTGAATTTATTGTACAATAAATAAATAAACAATTATTTAAATATGTAATAAATGTAAATATGCAAAAATGTTTTGTAATTGTTTTATGTATGAGAAAATAAAATTATCTAAGTCCTAAAAATAAGAAAAAATAATATTATTATTTTTGAAAGGGGAAACCCTAGTTTTGTTTTAAAAGAAAATATTGTTTTCTAATTATTTATTTTATTCATTTTGTACAAGAAAAATAATAATTAATATAATACATAAAAATTAAATATGTGTGAAAAAATAAATATTTAATATGTATAAAATAATAAAATAAAATATTTAAGTATTTTTTATTATTTACAAGTTTATTTTAAGAAAATAAATTCTATAAACTTAATAAACTATTTTTATGCCAAAAAAAATAATAAAAATAATATAATAAAATGCAAAAAATTAAGAAAATATTTTTGGGATTTTTTAATGTTCAGAAAAAAAATAATAAAGTCAATAAACACAAAAGTAAAAAGAAAATATGAAAAATATCAAAATATGAATCACGGGGTGCAAAAGTAAACTGGGGGTGTGAATAGTAGCAGGCCCAAGGCGCCAGGCCCAGAACACCAACTTCATCCATCTCCTTGGCTTCGTGCGCTTCTGAGCTTGAATCTGTAACTCTCACATACGTGCACAAAAACAAAATCTTGCAACATAAAACTTGTAGCATTTTTTATCACGATTCCAATGATATAAGATTTGAAACCTAACTCTAAGAAACCAGGGAGAATTTCAGTGGCCCTAATTCCTGACCTAATTTTTTCATGAACTTCAACAATCAAATACTCTTAGCTCGGTTAATATAAATGACAACTATGCATGTGTACAGCTTAAGCAAGTTAAGGACTACATTTTTGCTTCACAAATCAAAGCTTAAGGATGCATAAATAAAGAGATAGAACTTTGAAAAATACCTTGTTCAGTTAAGTTTGGATATGGCAATGTGGGGACTTTGAGTGAGGCCTGAAGATCGTGTGAGCTTCCTTGAAGTTCCCTCAAGCTATCCCAATGCTCAGCTTGCCTTGTAGATGTTTGAATCTCCCTGTAGAAGTCAACCTGCAAACCTTCAAAATGAAAATGGTGATCCTTGAAACAGGGGTTACAGTTGCAAGACAAAGGCCTGGAGAGTTTAGATAGGATGTATGTAATGTGTTTGAAGTCTTGCAATGATAAACGCACGAGCCAATATTGATTTGGCAAGGGTTCTGCAGATGATATCCTGTTTGGGCAGAAAAGTGTGATTTTGGTGTTTAAGAGTGTTTTGGATTCTACGGATTCGTGCTTAGGCTTGTTACAGAGTTTTGAGGTCATTTCAAATGATGTTGAGGCTTCTCTTTATCAGATGGATGAGTTCACTTGACTTTTGCAAGTTTGCTTGCTTTTGAAGAAAGTTGAAGTGACAATGCCCAAAATGATGTACTTACTAGTTCTAGGGCTGCAAGGAGTTAGTATGCTTTTCCTGATAACTGTGGAATTTTCTTGTGACAAAGAAACAGGTTCAAAATGCTCAAGGATAGTAAAGTTGTAAAAAGCTTGCTTTATCAAAGTAGTATTGTGAACTTTATGCCATTTTTGGATTAATTCATATGCTCCAAAGATCAAAATAAAGCCATTGTCCACTAAATTAGAATTAAATTATGGAGTGTAGAAAGGATTAGGACCTTTAATGTAAGGTACAAGCATGCTAGGACAGATTTGCAACTTGAACCATTATGAAAATGCCTTGAACAAAAGTGATAAATTGTCATTTTCCCTTCTTCGATTCTCCCTAACCATAAATGATCTTGGAGAGTTCTTGGACATTTTGGAAAGCTTGTAACATGATTTACAATACATATTTGAAATGCATTTTGAGATACCTCTTTTAACTAGGTGAAAAGTTGCCATGAAGTTAGGTCAAAAACCTGCCTAAACTAGGGCAAAATTTCACTAAGTTAAAAAGTTTATGGACCCCTATTCACAAAATCATAACTTGATATCCAAGCATAATTTGGGAAAACTTTGTGAATAAAAATTGTAGATTTCATGGAGGACTACAACTTTCATGTTGGAAGTTTTCTTTGAATCCAATTGCATCATGGTGAAAAAGTTATGGAAAGTTGGGAAAAAATAAGAAATTTCCATAACTTAGAAAAATTCTAAGTTATGAAAATTTTCAAATTAAAACCCTAATTTGCAATTTTAGGTTTCTTGGTCAACAAGTTTCACATTTTGACATATCTTCATGAATTGTGACCCTTGGCATCTGATTTTGACCAAAAAGTCAAAGTTTGACTTTTCAGTGTACAGTTGATTTTTGATCAGTTGACTGCAAAATTCATCTGTCAATCCTATGCATTTGAGATCTTTTGAACTATGTGATTAGGTAAAGATGATGCCATTGAGTCCTTGAAATCATTCTTGAACCCAATTGGTCATTGGCTAGGTCAAAAATCAGAAATTTCCCTTTCTCAGTCAAAACCCTAACTTTGACCATTTTACCCTTTTGATGTTCTGATTAAATTTCTTGAGGAGTTGTGATCCAAACTTGATCAAATGGTTCATATGAGTCTAAAATGTTGTTGTGGATCAAAAATTATGAAGTTTGATTGTAAATTGGCCATGGTTGACTTTTTCCTCAATATAGCTGATTTTTAGGTCAACTGTCTAATTAACTGGGCAAAAATGTGATTCAAGGCTTGAAACTTGGTATGAGCAAATTCTTAGGGGTCCAAGATGGTGTATGAAAGTCACATGAAGCATTGATGGTCCAAAAATCCTTGTACAAACCCAAACCCTAATTTCAGGTCATCAGTGCAAGATGAGGTCTTGAGTAGAGCAAACCCTAATCTATCTTGAGTCCAAAGAGTCTTGTGAGGAAAATCTTGATAAAATGAGAGGGCAAATTTTGGGGTACAACATCTGCCCCTGTTTAATCTTCTTGAACCTGAAGAGTTAGATTGGCGAGCTTTGTCGTTCGTGACTCGAAGGTAAAAGATGATTGGACACTAGAGTGCCCGTAAATTTGCACTCGTCAAAATGTAGTTGAGGTAATGGGCTTAAAGATGCCATTTGGAGATGTGATAGAATCTTGTTGGATATGGGCTTAAAGATGCCATCCAAGAATGTTTGTTGAATCGTAAGTTGTAACTCATAAGAATAAGTATCAGAATGGTACCCGCGTCTGGAACGTATCTGTATTGTATCTGGGGACTGAATCTGAATGAGAAAAGGAATAGAATCCGTATCTGGAGTGTATCCAAGTTGTATCTGAATGTTGAATCTGAATAAGCAATAGAATAGCATTCGTGTCTAGAGCGTCTCTGAGCTTGGGAGAATCAGAATAAGTGACAGAATGGCAACCGTATCTGGAGTGTATCCGTATTGTATCTGAAGTCTGAATCTGAATGAGTGACAGAATGGCTTTCGTGTCTAGAGCGTATATGTACTGTATCTAAAAGTTTGATCTGAATGAGAAGTAGAATGGCTTCCGCATCTAGTCTGTATCTGAATAAGTAGCAGAATGACTTCCGTGTCTGGAGTGTATCTGGACTATATCTGAGATTGATGAGAAATAGAATGGCTTCCGTGTTTGGAGCGCATATAATCTGTATCTGATAGTTGAAATCTGAATACGTATCAGGATGGCATCTGTATCTGGAGCGTATCTGAACTGTATCTGAAATCTGAATCTGAATGAGCAACAGAATGACTTCCATGTTTGGAGTGTATTTGTACTGTATCTGAATCGAGAAACTGAATAAGGGTCAGAATGGAATCCGTGTCTGGAGCGTATTTGAAATAGAATCTGAATAAGTGACAGAATGACTTCCTCGTCTGGAGTGTATCTGAACTTGAAATTGATAGTTGAATCTGAATGAGAAATAGAATGGCTTCCGTGTCTGGAGCGTATCTAATCTGTATCTGATATCGGAATCTGAATGAGCAACCGAATGACTTCCGCGTCTGGAGTGTATCTGTACTATATCATGATTGTATACCATTAAACTGTAGTTGTTAATCTTATCCTGAAAAGGGTAAAATGTTAGCTGAAACACAAAGTTATGTTGCATGAAATGCATGATGCAATATATATATATATATATATATATATATATATATATATATATATATATATATATATATATATATATATATATATATATATATATATATATATATATATATATATATATATATATATGTGTGTGTGTGTGTGTGTGTGTGTGTGTGTTTTATCAATGTTTATGATATATGATTGTAATGTATGCGCATGTAAGCTGATTAGCTGTCTTGCTGAGGAAAATAAATCCTTGACGGCTGGGGATAATAAAAACCCTTGACTGTTGCCGGGGAAAATAAATCCTTGACTGCTGAGAGTAAGAAATCCTTGGTGACTGTTGGGAATAATAAATCCTTAACAACTTCTGTGGGGATGTGAGGATCCTTCATGCCTTGAAGTTGGAGTACTGACAAGAAATATGTTGTGAGCAATGTCGTATACTGCTTGAGAATTCTGCTTGGGGAGTCTAGAGAACTTTGATGACTTCTGGAGATTATATAAAGTAAATCCTTGATCTGTTTAGGAGTAGTGAAAACTTTGGTGACTTCACTGGGGAATTAAGAATGAGAATCTTCATTCTGTTGAGGAGTAGTGAAAACTTTGGTGACTTCACTGGGGAATTAAGAATGAGAATCTTCATTCTGTTGAGGAGCCATGAAAACTTTGGCGACTTCATGCTGGGGAGTAATGAAGACTCTGTGGGGAAGATTTTAGTGTTGGGAGTAGGTTCAGGAGTTTCAGTCGTCTGCCACTCTATTGGGGAGTTCGCTAGGTTGGGGATAGACAAAAGTTAACTGTTATCTGGTTGGTTTCCAGGCTTCAAGATAACTTGTTGGGGAAATTGGATGGTTTCCGCTAGGGGTGAAGGTTTTAGCTCCGCTGGGGATTTGTAAATCAAAGTTTTTGCTCCGCTGGGGATTGGGAGTTTGAAGTTTTAACTTTGATGGGAATTAAGGGTTTGAAATTTAGCTCCACTGGGGATATGTATTTCAAGGTTTTGGCTCCGCTGGGGATCTAGATGGTGTACTATAAGGGATTGCTTCTGGAATAGCCTAAAGACGTTTTCATATCCTTTCAACCTGTCAGTAATTGTTCTTTCTCATCCTGTTTATTTGTAAACAGTAATTGTGTTCAAATGCATATGTTCATCAATGAATCATTGGATTCTTTTGCAAATAAAAACACAAATGTAAAAGAAAAAGACAAATAGTTTTTGCACTTTGAAAGAGACGTCTTTGTATTTACTTTGAGTAAGTGTTTTGTACAAAGGAGACAGGCATCCTAGTAAGAGGATGGTGTCATAAAAGTAAGAAAATTTATACAAAGAAAGATAGCTATGTGTGAAAAAATCCCATGGGGTTCCCATTCCGCTATAGCCTTCGTATCTCTGAATATCTTGTTCATCTGTTGCTTCGTCCAAAGATGATTGAATTGATCAGAAGCTCAGAGTTTGTCTATGAAGAGATTATCCTTAAAGTGATCTGACGAGACATAGTCATACGCTTTAATTCCCTAACTTTTGCCTAGACCTCCCTTTCGGGTTTTCAGTCCACCGGGAAACCCTTTTTTGCCCAAGTTGCCCTTTCGGGTTTTCAACTTGCCGGGTGTACAGATTTTTTGTTTATCCCTAATTTTTGCCTGAGCCTCCCTTTCGGGTTTTCGATTCACCGGGAAACCCTTGTTTTTGCCTAGGTGTGTCAACCTAGCGGGTCATTTATGCGTAGTATCTTTTGACTATGTCTGCGTTCGCAGGGTGCGGCAAGTCGTCGCCGTCCATGGTGGTTAAGATCATTGCCCCGCCAGAATAAATGTTCTTGATTACAAATGGTCCTTCGTAGGTAGGAGTCCATTTTCCCCTGGGATCACTTTGCGGCAAGATGATGCGCTTGATTACCAGATCCCCGACTTGATATACCTGGCGTCTGACTTTCTTGTTGAAAGCTTTGATCATCCGTTTTTGATACGTCATACCGTGGCAAACAGCAGTAAGTCTCTTCTCGTCAATTAAGTTCAACTGATCAAGCCGGGTCTGAATCCAATCGTCTTCACTCAAACCAGCATCTTTCATGATTCTCAAAGAGGGAATCTGAACCTCGATAGGTAAAACAACCTCCATGCCATATACCAAAGAATAGGGTGTTTCCCCAATTGATGTGCGTGTCGTGGTACGGTACCCATGAAGAGAAAACGGTAACATCTCATGCCAGTCCTTGTAGGTGACTGTCATCTTTTGTATGATCTTCTTGATATTTTTGTTTGCAGCTTTAACTGCACCATTCATCTTTGGCCGATAGGGGGATGAATTATGATGTTGAATCTTGAACTGATCGCATAAAGCGGTGATTATAGTATTGTTAAGTTTTGTACCATTATCAGTGATGATCCTTTCGGGGATACCGTATCGGCAAATAAGGTTCTTCTTGATGAAACGGGCAACAACATTCTTAGTGACGGATGCAAAGGAAGCTTCTTCGACCCACTTGGTGAAGTAGTCAATGGCCACCAAAATGAAACGGTGTCCATTGGATGTTGTACGCTTGATCTCTCCAATCATGTTGATTCCCCACATAGCGAATGGCCAAGGAGTTGTTAAGACATTTAAAGGAACAGGAGGCACGTGTACCTTGTCGCATAGATTTGACATTTGTGACAAGTGCGGGAGTGTTGATAGCAGTCAACTTCCATGGTAGACCAGTAATAGCCTGCCCATAGAATCTTCTTAGACATTGTATGCCCGCTAGAGTGAGTGCCAAAAGTGCCCTCATGCAGATCAGCCATGATTCTTTCAGCCTCAGCTTTGTCCATACAACGGAGCAGAACAAAATTATTATTGCGCTTGTACAGTATGCCATTACTTAGGAAGAACTTTGCCTAGAATCTCCTTAAGAACTTTTTGTTATTGACTGAAGCTCCTTCAGGGTATTCTTGCGCCTCGAGATACCTTTTGACTTCATGAAACCACGGCTGGTCCACTACTTCTTCGGTATTAATCTCGTGACAATGTGCCGGTTCATCCATCCGTTCAATAGTGAATTGGGGAGCCTCATTATCCCAGTTAAGTTTAAACATGGATGACATTGTAGCTAGAGCATCTACTACCTGATTTTCTTCTCACGGGAAGTGCTCGAAGGTAATCTGCTCGAAATGTGGTAACAATGTCAAGACATGTTCTTTGTAAGGGATGAGGTTTGGATGCTTAGTATCCCACTCTCCTTTGATCTGACTGATGATCAAAGCGGAGTCCCCAAACACAATCAAATATTTGATTCCCAAGTATATGGCGGCCTTGAGTCCAAAGATGCAAGCTTCATACTCTGCCATGTTGTTCGTACAGCTGAAGCAAAGTCTGGCTGTGAAAGGGGTATGGCATCCTTCTGGGGAAATGAGTATCGCGCCGATATCGTTTCCAAGTGCATTGGAGGCCCCATCAAAGTACAGGGTCCATCGGGATCCTTGTTCAGGTCTGTCATATGGTATGAAACCTTCAATGTTGTCAAATGTCATAATGTCTTCGTCAAGGAAGTCGAACCTCATGGATTGGTAATCTTCGACAACTTGATGAGCCAGATGATCGGCTAGCACACTCCCCTTTATAGCTTTTTGGGTCGTGTATTGTATGTCGTATTCTGTTAGGATCATCTGCCATCTAGCTATTCTTCCAGATAGAGCAGGCTTCTCAAAGATGTACTTGATCAGATCCATCTTAGATATCAGCAAAGTGGTATGAGTCAACATGCACTGCCTTAGCCGGCGAGCAGCCCATACCAAAGCGCAACAAGTTTTCTCAAGCAGTGAGTATCGGGTCTCACAGTCGGTAAACTTTTTGCTAAGGTAATAAATTGAATGCTCTTTTCGACCAGACTCATCATGTTGGCCCAGTACGCACCCTATTGAATTCTTTAGGACGGTTAGATACATGATTAGCGGTCTTCCTTCGACGGGTGGCATCAAGATAGGAGGTTCTAGCAAATACCCCTTGATTTTATCGAAAGCAATTTGACAGTCATCATTCCATTTAACTACCTGATCTTTCTTCAACAGCTTGAAGATTTGTTCACAGGTAGATGTTAGGTGAGAAATGAACCTTGCAATGTAGTTTAGGCGTCCCAAGAAACCTCTGGCCTCCTTCTCAATGCGAGGAGCAGGCATTTCTTGTATAGCTTTGACTTTGGCAGGATCAACCCCGATGCCTTTGTTGCTAACAATGAAACCCAAGAGCTCACCGTACCGGACTCCGAATGTACACTTGTTTGGATTCAATCTGAGCTTGTACTCCTTCAACCTGACAAACAGCTTTTGCAAGTGATCAAGGTGTTCTTCTTCAGTTTGTGATTGGGCTATCATGCATCTACGTAGACCTCTATCTCATGATGTATCATATCATGAAACAAAGCTACCATGGCGCGTTGATAGGTTGCCCCGACATTCTTCAGTCTGAATGGCATCACTTTGTAGCAGAACGTACCCCATTGTGTGACAAAAGTAGTTTTCTCCATGTCCTCAGGTGCCATTTTGATCTGGTTATAGCCTGAGAATCTGTCCATGAAAGAAAATACTTTGTGCTGAGCTGTGTTGTCGACCAGGATGTCAATGTGTGAAAGTGGAAAGTCATCTTTAGGGCTGGCCCTGTTTAAGTCTCTATAATCCACGCACATTCTCACTTTTCCGTCCTTTTTAGGCACGGGCACAATGTTAGCAACCCATTGTGGATAGGAAGTAACGGCCAGAAATCCAGCATTGAACTGCTTCATAACTTCCGCTTTGATCTTCTCGGACATGTCAGGTCTCATGCAGCGGACCTTTTGCTTAACTGGTGGACAGTCTTCTCTTGTGGGTAGACGGTGTACCACAATGTCTGTATCGAGTCCCGGCATGTCTTCATATGACCAGGTGAAGATCTCAACATAATCATGCAATAACTGAATTAGGCGCTCTTTGACACTCAGCTCTAGATTGGCACCTATCTTGATTTCCTTTTTGTTATCTTCAGTTCCCAAGTTGATTGTATCCAACTGCTCCTCATGAGGATGAATTGCTCTTCCCTCTTGTTGTAGTAATCTGGCCAATTCCCATGGCACCTCACAATCTTCCTCACCTTCGTATTCGGCTTGGTAGATCAGATCTTCAGAGTCACTGAAGGCTATAGCAGTATCGTTACCCATGGGATCCGGAATGGAAGGGTACCTGCATTTGTAAGTGTGGGTGTGTGTAAGGGATATAGCCATCTTAAAACAATAAAATGTAAAAGAAAGACAATGAACACAAAAGGTTTAAATATGAAAAAGCGTCCATGATTCATTGAAATGACATATGAAAATGAAATAAGAACCCTTACAAATGGACCGATGTGCCTCGGGTAAGACACATGGTTGAAAAAGTACGAATTGTTTGTGAATTATTACAGATCCAACAGAAATGGAAAAGATAAATTACTGCGGTATGAAAGTAATTGGAACAAAGTCTTTTGTTTCCCAGTTACACAGTCCTCCGCTGACAGTAGGAAATATCCAATCTTCCAGGATGCCATCCTCTTCAATGTCCTCCTCAATAGCATTGGCATTGTGGTCATGCTTAGGCATTGGAGCGGAGATAACATTCGGTTTTTCCGGCGCTTCAAATTCAACTTCCTTCGCATCAATCAGATCTTGAATCTTGTTCTTCAGAGCACAACATTTGTTGGTGTCGTGCCCTGGACTTTCTGAATGGTACGCGCATCTGGAGTTAGGATGGTAATATGGAGAAGTAGTATTAGGATTTTTTGGGGCCTCTTTTAGCATGGCCAGGTTCAACTTCAAGAGATGTGGTAGGACTTGAGCAGGAGTCATGTTTATCTTGGTGAATTGCCTTACATGCCTTTCCACCCTTTGCTGGTTATTCCTCGGCTGATCATTTCTCGGCTGGTTGTTTCTCGGCTGGTCTGATGCAGACTTTTGAATCATAACGGCCCCCACTATTGGTCGTCTTTCAATTCTTCCCTAATTTCTCTGGGCATAGATAGCAGACACTTCCTTCTTTCCGGTGAAGGGCTTTTTTGCAGCAGCAGAGGTACATGCATCCTTCTGAATTTTCCCGCTTCTAATACTGGCTTCCACCCTCTCGCAGTTAGAATCAACTCAGTGAAACTTGCATAGGAGCTTCCAATCAGGTGATTAAAGAAAGGACCTGACAGAGTCCCCAAGAACATATCAACTAGCTCTCTTTCCGATAATGGTGGTTGTACCCTTCTAGCTAAATCCCTCCACTTTTGGGCGTAGTCTTTGAAGCCCTCATTGGTAGCCATGGCCATACTCTGTAGCTGAGTACGGGTTGGCGCCAAGTCGGAGTTGTATTGATACTGTTTATAAAAGGCGGCTGCCAAATCTTCCCAATTATGCACATCAGACCTCTCCAACTGGTAAAACCAATCCAGCTGTGTCCCCGATAAACTATCCTGGAAAAAGTGGACCCACAAGTCTTTGTCAGAAGAATATGGTTGAATTTTCCTGACATAAGATCGTAGGTGCATCTTGGGACAAGACACCCCGTCATATTTAGCAAACAGTGGTACTTTAAATTTAGGAGGGATTACAATTCCAGAAACCAACCCTAACTCTTCAAAGTCCAGCCCAGGTACTCTTTGTATCTCCATAGCAGCTAGACGTTCTTCCAGGTTTTTGTATTTGTCATCGGCCGGAGGGTACTGCTGTTCAGAATAGTCCTCATCCTCTTCTTCTTCTGCTTCGGACTCAGATGGCACTGCAGCTCCTTTTCCTTTTCCTCCCCCTCCTCAATGTTGATGGGAATTCCAAAGTCTGTCTGGCTTGTCCTTCAAATCTTCTACCCATGATAACTACACCGGCCCGCTTCTTCTTCTTTTTCTCTTTCTCCTTATCTAGTAGGGTCTTGAGCTCCTCCTGCCCCTTGGCCAAGGTCAGAAGTAGCTGTTGAAATTGTGAATTCTGGGCTTGCAAATCTTTGACCGTTTGTTCAATATCCATCTTGCTGAAATAAACAGCAGAGAGATGAGGAAACTTGGTGTGAAGACCTGTTTATGCATATGATGAATGATATGTATTCATGTAATGCTTTCAAGAATTCAGAAATTCAAATTTGTTTTAAACAAAAAAGGAACACACGTCAAATTAATAAGATAGAATTTGTTAGTACATCAATGCCCCATGGGCAAAATAATACAAAATTCGAAGGTAAAAAGACGTTGTGCATCCTCTTTGGTGCAATGTATGTGTTGAGAGTCTGCTCTTCGTGAAGTTGACGAGTGAGTTCCAAAACCTTCTTCTCGCTTGCATAGAATTGGGCTTCAAAAGTATCCAACTCCTTTGTAAATCTTTGAGTGATGTTGGCATGTCGGGATGTAGGAGGGTGTATGGAACCTCTCCTTCCATAACAGGCTCTATAATCACAGGGAGAATGTAGGGGTAAGGCATCATAAGACTTTGGGCGTGGGTTCGTACCCACTTGAGGTAAGGCTCAAGGGGGATGGAATTCTTATGTCCCAAGGTCTTACTTTCTACCTTGTTAGGCATCCTCCAAGCTCGGATGAACCTTTGTCGGAGTCCTTGATTGTTGTTGCCAAAGTCAAAAACCAAACCTTGAATCAGCATATCATGTGGGCCATCCCTTCGGGCATAACCAAACTGTCTCAAAGCCAAGCAGGGGTTGTAGGTGATGCCTCCCCTAATGCCAAGTAGAGGGACATTAGGGAATTCCCTACAACGGTCAATGATGATGACATTCTCTTTTGATCGAGAACACCAATGAATGTCTGAATGTGTAAGAGTCATCAATCGTTGTGACCACCTCAAACCTTGCTCATTCTTCAAAACTGATTGGGGAAGACGAGAAATAAACCATCTTGCCAGTAGAGGAGTGAAACACATGATAACACCTCTTTTCCTCATTGTACGAGTGTGAAAAGAGTGGAGGATATCCCCAAGCAATGTAGGCACCGGGTTGCGAGTCATGAAGATTTTGACAGCACTCACATCTATAAGTTAGTCAGGATTAGGGAACAAGACCATCCCATAGATGAGAAGAGCTACAATCTCCTCAAAAGCTTGTAGGTCCAAAGAATTCCAACATCTTTGGGCCTTCTCAAACAGAAATTTTGACAAGAAACCTTTGACACCACTTCTAGTTTCCCAATGTGTTGTGACATCAGATGAGTGCAAGTGTAAGGCTTGAGCAATCTCTTATGGCTTTGGATCTCTTTCTGTACCGTTGAAGGGTAGTTGATTGAGAATAGGAATCCTCAAGAGTTGAGAAAATTCCTTCAAAGTGGGCACAAGTTGGTAGTCAGGAAATATGAAGCAATGATGCAAAGGGTCAAAGAAATGGAAGAGAACTTTCACCATATCCTCCTCAGTGTTGGCAGTGACTAGGTTGAGTAGAAGACCATGTCTCTCGGTGAATGGAGAATTCTCAGGAATCCTTGAAGCTAGCTCCTTGAGTTGTGGAGGAATTCTTACAAGGTTAACTTGGATAGTTTTCCTGCGAAGTGAATCCATAACCTACAAAACAGGAACAAAGATGAATCTCCAAAATCCTTGAAATGGTTAGTGGATGCATATGATGCTTCATGATGTCCATGATGTTATTCACAAGTATATATGTACAAACAAATCACACAAGTTCCTAGTTTAGGCTTGCATGGGGTTTCATAGGTAAGTACCCTCTTGAAGTTTAGTTGGCTCAACCTGTCCTAGAAATAGTAACCGGGTTCTAAGGAGCTCAATATCACTGGATTGTTTCCTTGTTCATTGTTCCAATTCAGCCTCTTTACTAGCGACCAAAATATTCCAAGGAACCAACCCTCAATGAGTGTAGTATCGAGTATCTACCAACTTCGGACTGCACCAAAGCCGGTCATCTCACTACATCCTAAAAGGTCAAGTTGGTCAAGTAAAGGTTCTAAAAGTCCATTAGTGCTTCATGACATCACTCAGCGGCCCCGTATTCTCTTTGATTGACTCAAAGGCTACCGGTACCCACAAATATGTCACACTAATATAGTTATTGCTTAGACCATGTCGGTATACCCCGCATAGTTTCCACAATGTATTGCTATTTACCTATGAATGTTTCCCAAATCCGGGTAGAGGATTCAAACCCAAACAATAGAACCAAAGTGTAAAGCAAACAAGTCAAGCAATATAAGCATGTAAAGGTGATCTAAACCCTAAGGTAACCCCATTTTTAGGATAATTCCCCAGCAGAGTCGCCACTTCTGTGATGCGGTGGGAGAACTGACTTGAGGTTTCGCGTTTGTGTTTGCAAATGTTGCAGTTAGCAAGAGTCACCACCGACTTTTATTTTATCCAAAAGGAAATGTAAAAAAGCACAGGAAAGACCTTAGAGATTGTTTTTGAGTTCGGGGGGTAGATTATGAAAAGGGAAGGTGCTAGCACCCTTTTCATCCATGGTTTTCCATGGGCTCTTAGTTACTAGTTTTAGATCACTTGCTTTGCTTTTGAAATTGTTTGAAATGGTGCTTTGTGAGGTTTTGAAAGTATTTTGAAAAGAGGCCTTTGTTTAGGCAATCTTTGTAATGATTCTAGTTCGTAAGAATGTATACAAAAATGTTTGTCTTTCGAAAAATGTTTCAATGTTTTGAAAGTTGTTTTAGAAATTGTTTTGAAATGTGTGTGTTTGTTTGAAAATAGCAAGGATGGTTTGCAAATTGATCAAGTAACTAGAAGCATTCTACCTACTCAAAAGTCTTTCTTATACATTTTTATTCCTTTGACATTGTTGACCTACTATTATTTTTAGTAGACAACCCTATCTTTGGATGTTAAACGGGGCGGCCGTGGGTCATCGTATTACCATGATAGCAATGGTGCCAAGTATCTTAGCAAGTTTGAGGGACCAAGATCATTTTGTTTTTAGGCAACCTTTTGATAGCGTCATCGAGGGACTTATGATCTTTTGTTTTGTTTGATTTTGCCAAGATACCTAGCATGCATACCATGGCCATTTTGTTTAGCCAACCAAGTGGGTGAAACCCTAGGGGTGCTTGTGTACAATGTGTTGTCATTTTTCATGCATTTGTTTGTCTTGAATTAGGTCATGCTATTTGTTTGATTTTGTCTTATCATACAAACCCTAATTTACTAACATGTATATAATGCAATAAATTGCGTAAAGTAAATCTAAGCTATTACAACAATAATTATGGGAGGGGGGATACAAGTTTTGAATGGGGATATTTGCACAAAATAAAACCCTAATTCACTATTACGACCCAATTGAATTTATTGTATAATAAATAAATAAACAATTATTTAAATATGCAATAAATGTAAATATGCAAAAATGTTTTGTAATTGTTTTATGTATGAGAAAACAAAATTATCTAAGTCCTAAAAATAAGAAAAAATAATATTATTATTTTTGAAAGGGGAAACCCTAGTTTTGTTTTAAAAGAAAATATTGTTTTCTAATTATTTATTTTATTCATTTTGTACAAGAAAAATAATAATTAATATAATACATAAATATTAAAAAATAAATATGTGTGAAAAAATAAATATTTAATGTGTATAAAATAATAAAATAAAATATTTAAGTATTTTTTATTATTTACAAGTTTATTTTAAGAAAATAAATTCTATAAACCTAATAAATTATTTTTATGCCAAAAAAAATAATAAAAATAATAAAATAAAATGAAAAAAATTAAGAAAATATTTTTGGGATTTTTTAATGTTCAGAAAAAAAATAATAAAGTCAATAAACACAAAAATAAAAAAGAAAATATGAAAAATATCAAAATATGAATCAGGGGGGTGCAAAAGTAAACTGGGGGTGTGAATAGTAACAGGCCCAAGGCGCCAGGCCCAGAACACCAACTTCATCCCTCTCCTTGGCTTCGCGCATGCTTCTGAGCTTGAATTTGTAACTCTCACATACGTGCACAAAAATAAAATCTTGCAACATAAAACTTGTAGTATTTTTTATCACGATTCCAATGATATAAGATTTGAAACCTAACTCTAAGAAACCAGGGAGAATTTCAGTGGCCCTAATTCCTGACCTAATTTTTTCATGAACTTCAACAATCAAATACTCTTAGCTCGGTTAATATAAATGACAACTATGCATATGTACAGCTTAAGCAAGTTAAGGACTACATTTTTGCTTCACAAATCAAAGCTTAATGATGCCTAAATAAGGAGATAGAACTTTGAAAAATACCTTGTTCAGTTGAGTTTGGATATGGCAATGTGGGGACTTTGAGTGAGGCCTGAAGATCGTGTGAGCTTCCTTGAAGTTCCCTCAAGCTATCCCAATGCTCAGCTTGCCTTGTAGATGCTTGAATCTCCCTGTAGAAGTCAACCTGCAAACCTTCAAAATGAAAATGGTGATCCTTGAAACAGGGGTTACAGTTGCAAGACAGAGTCCTGGAGAATTTACATAGGATATATGTAATGTGTTTGAAGTCTTAAAATGAGAAACGCACGAGCCAATATTGATTTGGCAAGGGTTCTGCAGATGATGTCCTGTTTGGGCAGAAAAGTGTGATTTTGGTGTTTAGGAGTGTTTGGGATGCTATGGATTCGTGCTTAGGCTTGTTACAAAGTTCTGAGGTCGTTTCAAATGATGTTGAGGCTTCTCTTTATCAGATGGATGAGTTCACTTGACTTTTGCAAGTTTACTTGCTTTTGAAGAAAGTTGAAGTGACAATGCCTAAAATGTTGTACTTGCTAGTTCTAGGGCTGAAATGAGTTGGTATTCTTTTCCTGATAACTGTGTACTTTTCTTGTGACAAAGAAACAGGTTCAATGCTCAAGGATAGCAAAGTTGTAAAAAGCTTGCTTTATCAAAGTAGTATTGTGAACTTTATGCCATTTTTGGATTAATTCATTGTACAATGCTCCAAAGATCAAAATAAAGCCATTGTCCACTGAATTAGCATTCAATTATGGAGTGTATAAAGGATTAGGACCTGTAATGTAAGGTACAAGCATGCTAGGACAGATTTGCAACTTGAACCATTGTGAAAATGCCTTGAACAAAAGTGATAAATTACCATTTTCCCTTCTTCAATTCTCCCTAACCATAAATGATCTTGGAGAGTTCTTGGACATTTTGGAAAGTTTGTAAAATTCTTTACAATCAATATTTGAAATGAATTTTGAGATACCTCTTGGAACTATGTGAAAAGTTGCCATGAAGTTAGGTCAAAAACCTGCCTAAACTAGGGCAAAATTTCACTAAGTTAAAAAGTTTATGGACCCCTATTCACAAAATCATAACTTGAGATCCAATTATCTTTTAGGAAAACTTTGTGAATAAAAGTTGTAGATTTCATGGAGGACTACAACTTTCTTGTTGGAAGTTTTCTTTGAATCCAATTGCATCATGGTGAAAAAGTTGTGGAAAGTTGGAAAAAAAAAAGAAATTTCCATAAATTAGAAAAATTCTAAGTTATGAAAAATTTCAAATTAAAACCCTAATTTTAAATTTTAGGTTTCTTGGTCAACAAGTTTAACATTTTGACATATCTTGATGAATTATGACCCTTGGCATCTGATTTTGACCAAAAAGTCAAAGTTTGACTTTTCAGTGTATAGTTGATTTTTGATCAGTTGACTGCAAAATTCATCTGTCAATCCTATGCATTTGAGATCTTTTGAACTATGTGATTAGGTCAAGATGATGCCATTGATTCCTTGAAATCATGCTTGAACCCAATTGGTCATTGGCTAGGTCAAAAATCAGAAATTTCCCTTTCTCAGTTAAAACCCTAATTTTGACCATTTTGCCTTTTTGATGATTTGATCAAATTTCTTGAGGAGTTGTGATCCAAACTTGATCAAATGGTTCATATGAGTCTAAAATGTTGTTTTGGATCAAAAATTATGAAGTTTGACTGTAAATTGGCCATGGTTGACTTTTTCCTCAATATAGCTGATTTTTAGGTCAACTATCCAATTGACTGGGCAAAAATGTGATTCAAGGCTTGAAACTTGGTATGAGCAATCTTAGGGGTCCAAGATGGTGTATGAAAGTCACATGAAGCATTTATGGTCCAAAAATCCTTGTACAAACCCAAACCTAATTTCAGGTCATCAGTGCAAGATGAGGTCTTGAGCAAAGCAAACCCTAATCTGTCTTGAGTCCAAAGAGTCTTGTGAGGAAAATCTTGATAAAATGAGAGGGCAAATTTTGGGGACAACAACGGGGAACCGCTAGAGAGGGAACCTCTAAGAGATGAAGCTTTGTGGGGAATAACAACCGAGCAACAAGTAGAAACGGGCCGCAAACATTGAGAGGAGCTGCAAAAATAAATTACAAACTCCTAGAGAAGATCAGATCGACGTTGTAGCTTCTGGAGAAGATTAGACATTGAGGGAGATGATTAGGGCAAGACTGTAATCTCTGGAAAAGACATCGCGCGGCCGTGTTGAGGATGATACTAAGACAACAAATCTGACGTGAGGGGTGAAAACCTTTGTTGAGGGAACAAAGCTCTGCTGAGGAAACGGGACTTCACCGGGGATACAGAACTTTGTTGAAGATTTTTGTTGGAGAGAGATTTTTTGGAATGCAACCAATGAACGGATCATGCAGATAGTCATAGTATCAACCTCACTGGGGATAAGGGAAGATCTTAACATAAGGATGCCCCAGTCAGCAGATCGGCTGGGAAATGAGAGGTCAAGGCGACAAATCTCTAAATGGCAACTCCGCTAGAGAGTTGAAACTTCTTTAGAATGTGAGTTCCCATTTAAACAACTCCACTGGGGATGTGCGACATATCCAAACTTGAAGTCTCAGAATGAAACCTTTAAAAGAAGATTCCTGGGGCAACAAAACTTTGCTGTGGAAACGAAACTTCACTGGGGATAGGTAAAGTCCTATTCATTCATGGGCTCTGTCTAACAGCAGAAAACCAAATTTTCCCTTCCTGACAATCATTAAGCTCTTTAAAGGTGTTCAATGTGTAAACTCTTTTTTGATGTCAAACAAAAGTTTTGCATGCATAAAAATGTTTATTTTGGGAATGACAGACCTGATGCAATGATTATTTAAGTCTTAAAGTTGAAAACCTTAACAAATTGTCGCATCTCTGTTGTGAATGAATCACTGGCTAGAGTGAAAAAAATTACAAAACTTTTCTTCCCTCCCTTTTTTTAAGAAAACGAGTCAAGATGCGGGTGATAAGATACCAACATGGATCTGCAACACACATTTGGGAGTTTAGGAAACGTTATCCTATTGTAGTATGCTTTCGAGTTAAACCCTTGTTTTAGTTAGGACTTTTAAAGGTTGTAACATGGCCTGGTTCGAGGTTTTTTAGAAAAAAGTTTTTTCAAGGCTCAAGTTATTTGGTGCCCACCCCCTTCGTCATATTCTCCTGTCCTAAGTTCAGCTGACTTATCACAAGCATTCATCTTTCAAAAGTTTTTATAATAGTTGAGTGATCACGACAAATTCTCCAACATGATTGTTACTTAACTTTTCGCTGCTTTTGTTTTTGATATTATTGTTCCTCTTCTTTTGATGAAAATTTTATCGGATAATCTCTCTTTCTTTCTTTTTTGTGTTGGCCTTTTAGGCTCTCTTTTCCCTAACTTTTGCCTGGACAAAAATATTTTGAATTTCAATTTTGGGAGTCCAGCGGGATGCCCTAACTTTTGCCTAAGCGACTTGTTTTCAAGTTTCGACTTAGCGGGGATTTTTGTTTCTTTCTTATTCATACTTTCCACTTCGAACAAGTCAACGTGACTTTAGGTCTTTGAACTTTTTCTTTCTTTCTCTCTTTTTTGAAGAAAACAAATGCCTCATTCCTTGGTCGGCGAGGGATAGCCATTATTGTATCGATTCGATCTCGACCTCAGGACTTTGTGAGGAAATGAACATCGTAGTTTAGACATTTTTCCTGATCTCATGATGCGAAAGATAAAATGTGGTGATCCTCAGATGGGACATTCCTTCTGAAATTTGAATGCTTGGTCAAATTAACTGAACATCTACCCCGCCCCTGGTTAAAAAGTAAGGTTTTTTTAACGGAAAAAAAACTCCTACTTCGAAGGCTCAGAGGGGTTAACGAGGTTCTAACTCCCTTATGTCTCCGGTGTTTGGGGATTGAAACAATGCATGTACATCGTCAACGAGGTTCTACTCAAAAGCATACCACTACGGTCATCGTTTTTAGCTAAACTCTTTCCTCCAAACTCTTGGCTAAGCAAAAGTATTGGCATAGTTGGTATCAAAATGCCCGAAAAAACGATTAAAGAGTGATTCTGGATGGATTAAGTAAAATGAAACAATTAATTTTTTTCAAGGCAAAAATATTCAACGCATCAAGACTGATATTCGACTATAAACAAAATCCTATATGCATACAATGCTAAAACAATCAATCAAGATAACACATGAAAGTGCGGCAAAGAGACGTAATAAAAGCCATTATGGGGAAGAAATATCTCTAACTAGGTTCGCCGATTCCGCCGACCTACCGTAATCTTGAAATTACCCTGACCCGTGACCTTTACCAACAGCACGGAGCTATGAAACAAAATGGCAAGGCATCCGCCAGTAAAGTGAATGAGAATCCTACCAAACAAAGAAACAAACATGCCCCTTGCACAGTAGTAGTTGTGTTTGTTATCCGTATTTCAAGTGATCAACTAACCATGACTTGTATTACCATTTCCGTGTAAGGTCCACGAAGTTTATATGCACATGTTTATCAAAAATATTGGATGTTTTTGCAAACAAAATAGTAAAAAAGGAAAAATAAACGTATATGTATACTTGAAAGAAGATATTCCATTGATTTTGAGAAATCAGCCTGTGAAAAAGGCATTTACATTTGGAAGTAAGTAATTACAAAATCAAAGCAAACAAGTGTTTACAAATGGCAATGTAAATGTGAATATCCTTCAAGTCCCGACTCTGCTATGATTCTTATGACTCTTATCTTCCTGCTTTCGATAGATCATTCTTGGATTAGCTTCGATCTCATGCCAAGTGACGGAACAAAGGAAAGAAACAAAGGATCTCATGCTGAGCGTAGTCATTTGCTTTAAGTCCCTAACTTTTTCTTGAATCGCCCTTTCGGGTTTTCGATTCACCAGGACACCCTCTTTTTGCCTAAACCGCCCTTTCGGATTTTTAGTTTAGCGGGTTTTTTTTATGCAAAGTATTTTTTAACTACGTCAGCATTCACAGGGAGAGGGAAGTACTCTCCATCCATAGTTGTGAGCATCATTGCTCCTCCAGAGAAAAATTTTCTTACCACAAAAGGACCTTCATAAGTCAGGACCCACTTGCCCCTGGGATCTCCTTGGGGGAGAATTATCCTTTTTAGCACAAGGTCACCTGGCTTGTAACACTGAGGTCGTACCTTCTTATCAAAAGCTTTCCTCATCCTTTGCTGATATACCTGACCATGACATACAACTGTCAACCTCTTCTCGTCAATAAGTTCCAACTGATCCAGCCGATTCTGTACCCATTCACTTTCATCCAGCTCAACATCCCTCATGATCCTAAGAGAAGGAATCTCAACTTCTACCGGCAATACTGCTTCCATGCCGTAAACCAATGAAAATGGGGTTGCCCCAGTCGAAGTACGCATAGTGGTGCGATAACCATGCAAAGAGAAAGGCAGCATATCATGCCAATCTTTATAGGTTACCACCATCTTCTGTACGATCTTCTTGATATTCTTATTGGCCGCTTCGACAACACCGTTCATCTTTCATCGGTATGGGAAAGAGTTATGATGCTTGATTTTGGAAGACTCACAAAGCTCCTTCATCATCTTGTTGTTCAAATTAGACCCATTATCAGTAATGATATTTTCAGGCACTCCGTAGCGACAGATAATATTGTGCTTAATGAACCGATTTACCACCTGCTTGGTGACATTGGCATAGGATGCAGCTTCGACCCATTTTGTAAAATAATCGATGGCAACCAGAATGAAACGGTGCCCGTTGGATGCAGTCGGTTCAATTTTGTCGATCATATCAATTCCCCACATCGCAAACGGCCAAGGGGAAGGCAAGACATTCAAAGGTACGGGCGGCACATGCACTTTATCAGCATAGACTTGACATTTGTGGCAAACCCGTGCATGATTGTAACAATCAGTCTCCATGGTGGACCAATAATAACCTGCTCGCAAAATCTTTTTAGCCATGGTATGCCCGTTGGAATGGGTCCCGAAATCACCTTCATGTATCTCCTCAATGATTCTAGCTGCTTCTTTCTTGTCAACACATCTGAGCAGTAAGCCGTCATGATTCCTTCTATATAACACACCGCCACTGAGAAAGAACTTAGCTGAAAATATTCTCAAGAACTTCTTATCTGTAATGGATGCCTCTTCAGGGTATTCTTGTGTTTCAAGATATTGTTTAACATCATAAAACAAAGGATTACCCTCTGATTCTAAACTAGCCTCAAAACAGAAAGATGGCTCACTCAAACTTCTGATAGTAATGGAAGGTGCCTCATTAGCCCACTTAACCTTGAACATGGAAGACAAAGTTACCAGTGCATCAGCTAGATTTTTTTCTTCTCTGGGAATATGCTCAAACGTGATCTCTTCGAAGTACGGAATCATCTTTATAACATGCTCACGATAGGGAATTAAGTTATGATGGAGAGTCTCCTAATCTCCTTTAATTTGGCTGATAACAAGATTGGAATCCCCGTAAACTTTCAAAAATTTGATGCGCAGGTCGATCTTGCTTCAATGCCATAAATGCAAGCCTCATATTCGGCCATGTTGTTAGTGCAATAGAAACAAATACGAGCCGTGAAAGGAATGTGGTACCCCTCAGGGGAGGTGATAATAGCTTCGACGCTGTTTCCCATGGAATTATAAGCACCATCAAAAACAAGCATCCAACGTGATCTCGGTTCGGGTCCTTCGTCTGGGTCTGGCATATTACAATATCGGATATACATAATTTCCTCATATGGAAAATCAAACTTCATCGGTTCATAATCGTTCACGGGCTGATGAGCAAGATGGTTGGTCAGTACACTACCCTTAATTTCTTTTTGAGTAGTGTATTGGATATCATATTCGGTGAGTATCATCTGCCAATGGGCTACCCTGCCTGTAAGAGTTGGCTTCTCAAAAGTATACTTAATTGGATCCATTTTGGACATCAAGTAGGTGGTGTGAGTTAACATGTATTGCCTCAAACATTTGGCAGCCCAGGCAAGCGCACAACAAGTCTTTTCCAGCAATGAGTACCTCGACTCGCATTCCGTAAACTTCTTACTCAAGTAGTAAATAACCTGCTCTTTATTCCCTGTCTCGTCGTGCTGACCGAGGACACAACCCATTGAGCTCTCCAACACGGTTAGATACATGATTAGTGGCCTTCCCTCCACTAGCGGCATAAGTATTGGAGGTTCCTGTAAATACTCCTTTATTTTGTCAAAGGCCTTCTGACAATCCTCATTCCATTTCAATGTCTGACTTTTCTTTAACAACTTAAACAAGGGTTCACAGGTGGTTGTAAGATGAGAAATAAATCTAGAAATGTAGTTTAACCTTCCCAAGAAACCACGTACTTCCTTCTCTGTCCTCGGCTCATGCATTTCCTGTATCGCTTTTACCTTGGCCGGGTCCACCTCGATACCTTTTTCACTTACAATAAAACCCAACAGCTTGCCGGATCTCACCCTGAAGGTGCACTTATTCGGATTCAACCTCAGTGAGAACTGCCTCAATCTCTCGAATAATTTTTCCAGATGAACAAGATGTTCCTCTTCTGTGTCATACTTAGCAATCATATCGTCTACATATACCTCAATCTCTTTGTGAATCAAATCATGAAAGAGAGTGACCATGGCGCGCTGATATGTTGCCCCTTGAAGCTAGCTCCTTAAGTTGTGCAGGAATTCTTACAAGGTTGATTTGGATAGTTTTCCTGCGAAGTGAATCCATAACCTACAAAACAAGAACAAAGATGAATCTCCAAAATCCTTGAAATGGTTAGAGGATGCAAATGATGCTCATGATGTCCATGATGTTATGCACAAGTATATATGTACAAACAAATCAAACAAGTTCCTAGTTTAGGCTTGCATGGGATTTCACAGGTAAGTACCCTCTTGAAGTTTAGTTGGCTCAACCTGTCCTAGTAATAGTAACCGGGTTCTAAGGAGCTCAATATCACTGGATTGTTTCCTTTGTTTATTGTTTCAGTTCAAGCCTCTTTACTGGAGACCAAAATATCCCAAGAAACCAACCCTCAATGAGTGTAGTATCGAGTATCTACCAACTTCGGACTGTGTTGTACCCCAAAATTTTCCCTCCCATATTTCTCAAAACATTGCAAGAAAATCTCCAAGTTGCTCAAGGTAGTCCAAGAGTTGGTCAAACAAAGGCAGTCTACTCAAATTAAGGTTCTGTGTTGCATCAAGATCCTTAAGTCAAAGTGACCCCAAGTTCTCACCAATGTCCTAATATGTTCTCAAGATCATCCATGTCAATTTTCAAGCCTTGCAGAGGAATTTTGCTCATTCAATTGCTCAAAAGGTCCAAAAATTGACTATGTTAGGGCAAAATTCAACTGTGACCTACATACAGTAAAACTTCAAGATTTTTTGTCAACATTATCATTTTGAAGTATATTTCATCATTTTATCAAGGGTTGATCATGATTCATCAAGGATTGCTCAAAATTCATCAAGATTCAAAAGTTGCTAAATTCGGGTTATATAGGAAAACTCAACTCAACTTTGACCAAGCATATGTTCTCATACTTTATGAGAAATGACCCATCCAAATCTCATTTTGAAGAGGATGCAATTCCCTACAATCCATATTCATACCCCAAGATTAAAATATGCACTCACAAGAAGTTCTGAATTTGGACATTATAGGTCATTTTGAAAAGTCAACAAAAACACATTTTTTGTCAAAGATTCTAACTTGAGCATGGAATATCAAATTGAGATGATACCAAAAGGGTTGGTTAGAGGACATCTCAATATTTCTAAAAAGTCCAATAACACATCCAAAATTTCAAAATAAAAGAAGTCATACATTGTTGAAGTTGGACTTTTTTGCAAAATTGCCAAAAGTCAACTATCCTCAAAACATCAAATTTTGCCAAATGGGCCCATTCTTTTTCACTTGTTTTTTGCATTATTGCTCACGTGCTCTAGGCTTGCCCATGTGTCTATATCATATTTTTATTATTTAATTTGATTTTTATATGAATTAATTCATTTTAAATCAAATAAAATCACATAAAATCAAAAACATTGAAAACTAAAGATCTTGTGATCATTTCAGGTCTTGTTACACAGCTAGCACCTTTCCAAACTCGTATCAAGGCATAAGGGTACAAAAATATGTGATTTGGATCAAATTTGGAAAGCTTTGAAATAGAATCAAATCAAATATCAAATCATCAATGGAGGAAGATTTGGACAGCAAATTCTACCCTAATGTATTGTACAATACATAAGGAAGCGATGCAGACAAGAATAGGGGTTGGAGATCAGTTCTAGAGGCAGAACCAAATTGCAAAAATCAAGAAAAAGTGTGATTTTGAAATCAATCCTAGAGGCAATTTCAAGGCTTGGCAATTGTCTCAATCTCTTCCTGGCCATCTCCACAAGCGAAAGCAACCAACACCGTGCGTTTTCAGACCCTCCCAAGTGTTGTAAGTCATCCACGAAACCGCCCTGTTCTTGAAATCGATTTATACGATTCTTGCATCTATACTGAAAAACAATTTCATATTCTGAATCACCATGTCATTTGCTAGCTTTCTCCATTAACCAATTTCATTCTTATGCTTTATATCGTGGATCACCATTGTAGGGTTTTCTAGGTTTTTTAGGGCTTTTTGTCACAGGAATAATTGGCTTTCGTGAAGGGTACCATCCTGTTTAGGGGAACAAGACAAGCTCAACCATGGCGCTACCTTCCATTTATATGGCCTAGGGATGATTTTAGAATGAAGCCACGATTTTAGCTGCGGATAAAAATCTGCAGGTAAAAGTTACAGTTTTAGAGGACAGGGACGAAGACGTGTCGCTTCCCCGTTCGCCCGTTCAAATAGCACGCACATTTTTTTTATTTTTCTGGCCATTTATTTTGTTTTCATATATTATTATTCATTTGTATTGTAATAACAAAAACAACAACGCAACCCAGTGGTAGACACCTCAGCGCATAAGGATCCCAAGGCTGGAGGTCAGGGGTTCGATCCCTGCCTCCAGCAATTTGCATTTTCTTGTTATTTTTCAGGCAATCTAGTGTACGCGCATGCCAAGGGACCATCATACTCCCTCACTCTTCAGCGTGCCAGATGGCCAGGTGGCCAGATCTGGTGGTCAAAAATTGAAGGAGCACCATAAGCAGGTCAAACACTTGTGCATTGGATCAGAAAAGTCAAATAGATCAGTCTCAAATGGGCCAGCAAATTGCTATTCACACACCTCAAAACCAGGCCCAATTTCTCTACTTTCTAACATTTTTGTTTATTTTATTTAATTACTTTATTTTGTTGAATTAATTTATTAACCAATAACAATTTTCTTTTTATCAAAAAAACTCACCAAAAATATTTTTTGTCCAATTAAATTTTAGAACTTTTATTTTTTATTAATAAATACTAATTAATTAATTAGGGTATTAATTAGGTAACCTTAATTGTTTTTTTGCAAATATTTAAAATTAATTAGAAATCATTAGGTTTTAACATTCATTTAATTATTTTATTTTCTTTTTTAAAATATCAAAAACTCCAAAAATATGTCAACCTTTTTTCAATTAATTTAATAATTAATTTAGTGTTTAATTTTAGGTTTTAATTCCTTTTCTTAAAAAATAAAAACAACAAAAACATTTTCTTTTAAAAAGGGTCAAAACCCTAATTTCGCATCCGATCTAATTTCGCATCGCGCTTTATTTTTCTTTATCCAATTAATGTACCTGCTCCCAGTTTATAATAAATAATTAGGACATTTTATTTATTTTTCTGCTTTTTATTTTTAAAGGGTTGTTTTTGGCGATGTAAATACCCGATGCCTTGTAATAATTTAGTTTAATTTCTGCACTTTAATTTCTGCTAATTATAACTGCTAGATGTTTGATAATAGGGTTTGCATGATAAGACTGAATGCTTAATCTTAAAATCAAATTAGATCACCCTAAACATGTGCAAAGATAAAAATAACTAAAAACAACACACTCGCACATGCGCACTCCTAGGGTACACCCCACTTGGTTGCTTTCGTACACGGTCATTGAGTATAGGTTGTTTTAGAGGTCGTCCTCTTGTCTAAAAGATCATAGTTGCCTCGAAACGATTGCCTCGAATATTGTTGCCTCAAACAAATGATCTAAGACATTAGGGTTACCGCTAAGGCGTCCTAACGTTGCTTTAGTGACCGTATGTCCCTCGTTCGAATTGAACCTCAAAACTCCAACGACGGTGCTACCTACTCACTAATAGTGGGATAGTGTTGTACCCCAAAATTTTCCCTCCCATTCCCTCAACATTTTCTCATCACAAGACCCTTGGAGCTCAAGATCCAGTTAGGATTTCCTCTGCTCAAGACTTCTCCTTGCATTGTTGACCCAAATTAGGGTTTGTGTTTGCACAAAGATATTTTGACCTAAAAGGCCTAAGATGACTTCCATGCTTCATCTTGTACTCCCAAGTTTATCCATACCAAGTTTCAAGTCTTGATTCCAAATTTTGCCCAGTCAATTAGACAGTTGACCTAGAAATCAACTGTATTGGGGAAAAAGTCAACTGTGACCAATTGACAGTCAAATCTCATGAAAATTGACCCACATCAACATTATGAACTCACATGGACCATTTGATCAAGTTTGGATCACAATTCCACAAGAAATTTGATCAGATCACCAAAAGGGCAAAATGGTCATTTTTAGGGTTTTGACTGCACAAAGGCAATTTTTGACAGTTTGACCTAGCCAATGGTAAATCAAATTCACATATGGACTCAAGGACCCCATGGAATTATCTTGACATGCTCAACAAGTTCAAAAGATCCCAAATACACAAGATTGACAGTTGAATTTCCCAAGTCAATTGATCAATTTTGACTGTATACTGAAAAGTCAAACTTTGACTTTTTGGTCAAAATCAAGTGTCAAGATTCATTTTTCATCAAAACATGCCAAATCATGAAAATTGTTCATCAAGAAATCAAGAATTACAAATTAGGGTTTGAAATGAAGATTTTTCATAACTTAGAATTTTTCTAAGTTATGAAAAACCCTAATTATTTCCTAACTTTGTCCCACTTTCTCACCAAGATTCATTTGGATTCAAGCAAAAGTCAAAACATGAAAGTTGTAGCCTATTGCAAAATCTACAACTTTGATTCACAAAGTTTTCCCAAAAGAAGCTTGTAGCTCAAGTTACAATTTTTGGAACAAGAGTACCAAACCATTCTTAACTTAGAGAAAATTTGACCTATTTTAGGCAGGATTTTTTGCCTAACTTCAAGACCATTTTTCACATACTTCCACTTGTAATTTCAATTTGCATTTCAAAGATGGATTGTCCAAGAACTCATCAAACAACCTCATGGTTAGGGAGAATCGAATTTGGAAAGTTGGGAAAAACTCACTTTGTTCATGACCAAGTTACATGTCCATAACCTTGCATTTTTGAACTCAGCATGCCTTAAGCTAGATTACAGGTCTTTTATCTCATCTACACTCCATAATTTAATGCCAATCCTTTGTGCCAAGGTGTTGTTCTATGAGTTTGGACATTATATGCAAGATTAAGCCATTTTTAGATAAAGCAAATTAGCCATTCTTGAAAAGTTGCACTTTATGTCAATTGACAATCCAAGCAAGTACAGTGAAAATCTCTTTGGCACAAGTTTATGAGTTAATTACACTGATCAAGGCCAAGGTTTGCAGCACATTAGGGGGGCCTCTATCAGTCTAAAAAGTCAAGTGGTCATTTGTTGCTTAAAGTTGAAGAAAGCTAGCATAACAGAACACAACTATCATTCCTGACAAGGCAAGCTTAAGCAAAGACTTTGTACACTTTCTAAACATCCTAACTGAGCTAGAACACGAGTCAACCACCTCCATTGCCCTCTAAAACACAGAATCACCCTCAAATTGCCCAAACAGAGCACCTGCTGCAGATTGAGTTCCACAGCTCAATCCTTTCATGCATTCTCGCTAAAATCACTTCAAACACATCCCACAACATCCCTTGAAGCTATTCCAAATCTCAAACACGACCTGTAACACTCCCATTCAACATCACCATTTTCATTTTTCTGTTTTGCAGGTGGAGTTCTATAACTTGATTCAGCTAGTTTCAAAGCAAAGTAAAACTTGGAATAGCATCCCTGGACATCAAGGAAGCTGTACCAATCATCACCTTGCACTGAAAGTACCTCTATCATCAGACACGATTCCAACTGAACAGGTAAGTTCATGAACTCGTATCTCTCTATCCAGGCATTGTTAGCTTTAGGTTTGTGAAGAAAATATGTCACATTCATAGCCCTGAACATGCCCATGTAATTAGTTTTCATTTATATTATGTGTGCTGTGAGAATTAAATGTCTGAACATGGAACAAAAACTAGGTCAGGAATTGGGGGAGAAGAAATTCTCTTTCATCTTAGAGAGTTAAGTCAAGTTCTTTATATGTCTGGATTCGTCTCTTAATGCCCTACATTTTTCATGTTGTGAGTTTTGCTTGAAAGTCCAGGAATTGGAAGATAGAAAATGCGTGTTCATTGTTGTTCATACAGTCTGGAGGTTGAAGAAGGACTTTTTGGGCTGGGCTCTGTTTCATATTTCTTTTTGCACCCTTTTATTACTTTTACACCCCCTGGCCCATTATGCTTATTTTTATGATTTTTTGATCTTTTCTTTTTTGTTCTGACTTATTTATTTTTTCTTATAATATTAAAAATATAAAAAATATTTTTCATACCATTTTTATATTTATTAGGCATTTATTTGTTTAGATTAATATTTGTACATAAATAAATACATAAACATACTTTTATTTAAAAAATACTAAAATAATGCAAACACATTTTATTTTCCATTTTTATTTTATATTATCTTCTGAAAATATTTTATATAAAATATACTTCTTTTTATAAATACTAAATATTATTATTTTGTATATATAATATATATTTAGTAAATAATACAAATGCATCCATATTTATTAGCATATTTAGGAAAAAAATACAAAATATACACATTTTATTTTTATTAATATTTAACATTAAAAAAATACCTTTTTGACAAATATACTTCATTTTTATTTTATTTTTGTATATAATAAATAAATATTGTACATATTAAATAATTAATACTTTTACTTAATAAAATTAGGGTTTTGCCCTAAACATAAAAAATCTAAAAAAAATTGATACTTTTTATTTTGTTTATTTGACACATAAAAAAATACCTTTTTTTCATATATATAAAAACATCTTTTGCATTCTTGCATAATTATCCCATTTTATTTAATAGTTGTATATTAATTACCTTGTATAAATCCAAATTGATGTAATAGTCTAGGTTTAAATTCCTTGTCAAAATACCCCCATTTGAACATTTGTATCCCCCTTCCCATATATTGTGTTGTAATAATTTAGGAACTTTATTTTTCGCACTTTAATGCTTTCTAAATTATACCATGCTAGAATTAGGATTTGTATGCGAATCAAAAACAATAAAAATAGTTTGACCTAATTTCAACATAAACAAGCATGAAAATGGACAACACTAATCACACTTGCACCCCTAGGGTATTCCACTTGTTGCCTTCAATAATGGGCCATATTTCATGTTAGGTCTCTTTGGGCAAAACAAAACAATCAAATGATCATAGTCCCTCGATGACGCTTTCGAAAGTTGCCTAAAAAATGATCAAGTCCCTTAAGGAAAAATTGCCCAAAGATACTTGACACCATTGCAATTATGGTCTAAACGATGACCCGCGCCCGTCCCTTTCACATCCTAACACAAGATTGTCCACCAAATGCAATGGTGGAACAAAATTGTTAAAAATGTTAAAACGTAGTAGAAATCTTTGAGAAATTTAGGAGTAGACAAACTCTTAGTTACTTGAATCAAACTTGCAAAACAAAACACTTGCCTATTTTTAAATCACACCTCACAACACTTTCAAAACAAACTTTCAAAAAACCTTTTCAAAAGACGTACACCTTTGTATACATCTCAACATGGATCATTACAAAGGTTGCCACCACATTGGCCTCTTTTCAAAAAAAAACATTTTCAAACCCACACACACAAAGCACCATTTCAAACAATTGAAAACCAAGGCAAGTTGATCTAAGCAAGTAACTAAGAGCCCATGGATAACCATGGATAGAAAGGGTGCTAATACCTTCCCTTTCTATAATCTACTCCCCGAACCCAAGAAAACATCTCAAAGGTTTTTGCTGTGCTTTTTAACCTTTCCTTAGGATAAAATAAAAAGTCAGTGGCGACTCTTGCTCAACCGAAACATTTGCGAAAACAAACGCAAAAACCTCAAGTCAGTTCTCCCACCGTATCACAGAACTGGCGACTCTGCTGGGGATAAAAATTTAAAAGTGGAGTAACCTTAGGGCTTAGATCACCTTTGTTTTCAATTGTTTGCTTTGTTTGCTTTTATATTTGTGGGCTTTGCATCGGAGTTTCATAGATCCTAACCCGGATCTGGGGAATACCTTTTTAGGTAGCATAATCTGTGAGGGACCTGTCCGGCGTAGACCGACTTGGGTGAAGCAGTGGTTACGTTGGTGTGGCACCTTGGTCTGTACCGATATCCCTTGTGTTGTAACAAGGATAATATGGGTCTTCTAAGGAGTCATTAAACACCAACCGACCTTAGAACCTTAAATTGACCAAACTTGACCATAGAATAGTAGCAGTATGCTACACTCATTGAGGCTAAACTCTCGCGATGGTTCTGGCCGCAAGAAAAGATTGCGATGCTGGAGTTATGACCGATTGAGGGTAGTCAATGATTTGAGATCCTCTAGAACCCGATTACTTTTGATAGGACAGGTTTTAACCAACGAAACTAAAAGAGGGTAATACCTAAACTTCATGCTGGCCTGAAACCTAAGGGTTGTCTTGTGTGACTTGTGTGCCTTGTCATGCTTGCCTGTGTGAATACTTATGGTGTGCTTCATCATAGCATCATGCCATCATACCATTGCATGCATCCTGTATAAGGACTAACCCATTTCAAAGACAAAAAAAGTTTCATCTTTGCTCTGTTTTGTAGGACATCATGATGCCCGTGCGTAGGAATACTATCCGGCTCAACTTTGTTCAACCACCAACTTTGCTCAAAGATTTGGTTGGTAGGATTCCAAACACTACTTCCTTCATCAAAAGGTATGGTTCTCTCCTTGGCTTGATCACTGCAAAGTGGGACCAACAACTGATAAGTGTCCTGACCCAGTTTTATGACCCCCTGTATCATTGCTTTACCTTTCAAGACTTCCAGCTGGTCCCTACCCTGGAAGAATTCTCTGATTTTCTTGGTATCCCTGTTTTGGAGCAAACTCCATTCACTGGTTGGGAAAAGACTCCTAGGCCCGAAGAGGTTGCTGCAGTTCTCCCCTTGACCAAAGAAGAGGTATTGGCTAACTGGGAAACTAGAAGTGGATTTAAGGGCTTTTTGGTCAAATTTCTAGTTGGCAAAGCTAATGATTTTTGGAATGACTTAGACTTCAAGGCGTACGAATACATTCTGGCTCTTTTAATTTATGGTCTGGTATTGTTCCCAAATCCTGACACCTTTATCAGTATCTATGCCATAAGGATCTTCATGTCTCGGAATCCTGTACCCACTCTTTTGGGTGATATCCTGCAACAACTCTATGCTTGTACTGCTCGAAAACGGGGAACTCTGTGGTGTTGTGCTCCTTTGCTAGTGAGGTGGTTTATTTCGCACCTTCCTAAGTTCGTGCTGAAGAATGAAGAAGGAAAGGGTTGGGCTCATAGGTTAATGTCTCTCACTGATAATGACATCACTTGGACTCTCTGAGGTTTGGATGAGGTAGCTGTTATTGATCGTTGCGGAGAATACCCTAATGTTCCATTGATTGGTACCCAAGGAGGAATCTCTTATAATCCATGTTTAGCTCTCCGCCAGTTTGGAAGAGCCAGAAGAGTAGGGCCTCATGAAATGTTGGTTCCTCACTTCCATTTTGAATTTCAGGTAGACAGTGACAAACTACGCCATGGATTCATTAAGGCTTGGGACAGAATTCACAAAGCTGACCCGCATGAGTTGGGACCAAAGACTTCTCTACCAATGGAACCCTATTGCAGATGGGTCTGCATCCGTGCTCAGAAGTTAGGTATGCCGTACGAAGCTGTCAGACCTATCATTCTTGAATCTCCTGATGAAGATGGGGTTCCTCCAACTGTCCTCCCTCCTCAGATACCCACTGATTTTGACACACTGAAGAGATCTTGGGCGCAGCTAAAGGAAGAACGGGATTTTTATCGGGAAAAGTTCAACGAACAGGAACGGAAGATCCAGAGGCTGACTAAGCAATTGGAGGAGGAGCGGGTCCTGAATGACTACATCCACACTGAGAAGAGGAGGCCATGGGAGCACTAATGGGCTTTGAAGATTTCCTTTTACAGCTTTTATTATTTTTCATTCCTGTAATGCCTAAGGGCAAGTTGTTGAACAGTTTAAAATTTGAATCTAATGAAGTGTGTTTCCCTTTTGTCTACAAAGTTGAATCTTGTTTGTCTTTGAAAACATAAAACATGCGCATCTCATTGCACCATATGCATAACAGGTACCCCTTTTTCCACAGGTTGCTTAATCTTCTTCGCTATTTATTTGAACAGTCATCATGAATCCAGAATCATCCAGTGAGCAAGCAATCAAGGCCCTTCAGGCCCAAAGTGCCCAATTTCAAGAAATGGTCATGAGCCTGGCCCAAGGTCAGCAAGAGTTGAAGGCTTTGCTCCTGAAGAAGAAGAAGAAGAGGACTGCGTTGTTCAACACTGGACGCAGATTTGGGAACACACTCCATAACGAGGCTGATCCAACTACTTCCTCTGCAGAGAAAGATAGTCCCCAAGGGGGAGGAGCTCATAGTCCTGCAGTCTCTTACAACGAGACGGACTACAATGACGAACAATACCCACCTGCTGCTGACAGATACAAGCAATTAGAGGACCGCTTGAGCGCCATGGAGATTCAGAATGTGCCGGGGCTGGATTTCGGAGATTTGGGCTTATCTTCTGGGGTAGTAATCCCACACAAGTTTAAGGCGCCTGCCTTTGCCAAATATGACAGGGCCTCCTGTCCAAAGCTGCATCTCAGGTCGTACGTAAGGAAGATCCAACCTTACACGGCAGATAAAAATCTTTGGATCCACTTCTTCCAAGATAGCCTTTCGGGGTCACAGCTTGAGTGGTTTTATCAGCTAGATGGAACCAGTATCCGACATTGGGAAGATTTGGCGACCGTATTTTATAGACAATATCAATACAATTCTGACCTCGCTCCTACGCGTACCCAACTTCAGGGTATGTCTCTAGGAACGGGCGAGGGGTTCAAAGAATATGCACAAAAATGGAGAGATTTGGCTGGCAGGGTGCAGCCTCCATTGACTGATCGTGAGCTGGTTGATATGTTCCTAGGGACCTTGTCTGGTCCATTTTTCAATCATCTGGTTGGCAATTCCTCAGCTGGGTTTACGGATTTGATCCTGACGGGTGAAAGAATAGAAGTTGGCATCAGGTCAGGAAAAATACAGAAAGCTGCCTCCGCAAGTACTGAGAAGAGGCCTTTCAAGAAAGAAGCAAGTGCCGTCTATGGTCCTAGAAGACAAGTCAAGCCAGAAAGCCGCCAAGCCGTCAATGCCTTGGTCATTTCAAAACCTGTTGCTGCTCCTCAGCAGTACAATCAACAAAGAGGTGAAAGGCCCAAGAGGCAGTATACTCGACTGAGTATGACCTTGTCACAAATCTTACCGCAACTGTTATCAACCAACCTGGTGACCATCAAAGAGGCTCCGAAAGTCGTGAATACTGCATCTCCTAAGTATAACCCAAATTCCCGTTGTGCTTATCATTCCGATAGCCCCGAGCATACTACTGATGATTGCTGGGCCCTGAGAAATAAAGTGCAAGACCTTATCGATGCGAAGGAAATTCAGTTTGAGGCGCCTGAGAGGCCAAATGTTGTAACTGCTCCTATGCCCCAGCATAGGGTAAATGCCATTGAGGAAGATTTGTATGCTGTTTCGGTGAATGATGTTGCTACCCCTCTTTTGACTGTTAAGAGGAACTTACTACTAGCCGGTTTATTTCCGGGTTGTAGCAAGGGTTGCCTCTTGTGTGCTGTTATCCCTACTGGTTGTCCGTTGCTGAAATCAGGCATCCAAAGCCTGATGGATAGCAAAGAAATTATGTTCAAGAAAACTGTTGTTCCGTTTGTTTCCGCTGAAGAAGTATCCGTCGTCACAATTTTCAACAATCCTACCAAGGCTCTCCCAAGGAAGCCAGTCCAAATTATGTCTGTTGCACCCATTACTATTACTGTTCCGGGGCCTCTCCCCTATGAATCTAACAAGGCTGTCCCATGGCATTATGGGGCAGACGTGTATGTGCTTGGAGTGAAGCAGGAGTTCAACACCGGTACTAGTATTAGTAACATCACTGGTCCCGCCAAGATTACTCGCAGTGGCAGGCTCTTCTCGCCTGACATTGCACCGTCAGTTATCCGAAAACCTCTTATCATCACACCCGCAAGTGTGCATGTTTCAAATCAAGTAGTTGTGTCTACTACTGCCACCGGGTCCTCTGATGCTCGAGGCAAAGAAGTTGCTACCGATTTGCCTGCCAGGACGGAGGCACCAAAAAAGACTGTTGTTGAAGCCTCCCAACAAGAGATGGAGGAAATCCTTAAAATCATTAAAAAGAGCGACTTCAATGTTGTTGAACAGTTGGGGCATACCCCCTCCAAAATCTCTATGTTATCATTGCTGCTATGCTCAGAGGCCCATGCAAAGGCCCTGATTTCATTTCTGAAAATGGCCCATGTGCCGCAAGAGACCTCTGCAGATCAATTCACTGACTGTGTGGCTAATTTGACAGCTGACAATGGTTTGGGGTTCTCAGATGCTGACCTTACCGCCAAAGGGAAAAATCACAATGATGCCCTGCACGTCTCTATAGAATGCAGGGGCACTACTCTCGCACACGTGTTGGTGGATACCGGTTCTTCCCTGAATGTTTTGCCCAAGAAGGCATTGGATCGCTTGGATTGTGAGGGCCTGGAATTGAAACCTAGTAACATCATTGTTAGAGCCTTCGACGGTTCTAAGAGGATGGTGCACGGTGAGGTAGACATTCCTATTCGTGTGGGTTCCCAAGTCTTCGACTCAACGTTCTATGTAATGGATATTCGTCCATCTTATTCCTGCTTGTTGGGTCGACCCTGGATTCACAAGGCTGGGGCAGTAACATCCACTCTACACCAAAATCTCGAATACCCTGTCAAAGGGAAGATTGTTACTGTGCAGGGTGAGGAGGAATACATGCTAAGTCACTTGAATTCATTCCGGTATATCGAGATGGACGGGGAGTTTATTGAAACACCCTTTCAGCATTTTGAGGAGGTACCTCCAACGTTGGCATCAACTGAAACAGTGGTTGAAGAAGACTTTCCTTTGAAGATGGCTTCCCTGAAGGATGCCCGGGCTGTAATCGAGAAAGGCAAATCTGCAAACTGGGGTCAGCTTCCTGACTTCACTCAAAAGACCGACAAGTTTGGGCTGGGCTTCACTGCAGAGGCTCAGAGGGCTGTGCGCAAAGAAAGGATCAGAAAGGCTCCGGTGTTTATCACCAACCCAAGGGTGAATGCTATCGAGGAGGACGTAGAGGAAGCAGAGTTTGACAGTTGGATCTATCCAACCACCAGCAACGGACCAAGCAACTGGACGGCAAAGGATTTTACACCTATTACATTTGTCACGCAGTAATTAACTCTTTTGATTTTCAATTTGTAACAAACAATATGTTGAAACTTTTATTGGCTCGGTGTCCTACCCGGGGCATCGTAGCTCCATTTGTGAGGGATTTTTGTATGACATTTCCATATATCATTAATCAAAACATTGGACGTTTGTTGCATTTCAAATCTTGTGCTCTTTTTCTTTCTGTGTTATATATTGCAAAACAGCTATATTTACACACACTCACTTATACAGGTTTCAATCCACTCTGGATCTCACTGGTAACAGCTCTGCTACCACCAGTTATGACTTCGAGAATCCGATCAACTTGGCCGAAGACGAAGGTGAAGATGATTGCGAAGTGCCTAGTGAACTCGCAAGACTGCTACTCCAGGAAGAGAGGGCCATTCAGTCGCATGAAGAGCTCATGGAAACAGTGAACCTAGGTACTGAGACAGATAGAAAAGAAGTCAAGATTGATGCCAATCTAGAGCTCAGCGTGAAGCAACGATTGATCCATATGCTACATGATTACATGGAGATCTTTGCTTGGTCTTACAAAGACATGCCCGGTTTGGATGCCGACATTGTAGTCCATCATCTGCCTACCAAGGAAGACTGCCCTCCGGTAAAGCAGAAGGTCCGCCGCATGCGCCCAGAGATGTCCGAGAAAATCAAAGCGGAGGTTATGAAACAGTTTGATGCTGGGTTTCTAGCAGTGACTTCTTACCCTCAGTGGGTTGCCAACGTGGTGCCAGTGCCGAAGAAAGACGGTAAGGTCAGAATGTGTGTTGACTACAGGGATTTGAACAGGGCCAGCCCCAAAGATGATTTCCCTCTGCCTCACATCGACGTTCTTGTTGACAATACTGCTCAACACAAGGTGTTCTCCTTCATGGATGGTTTTTTAGGGTATAATCAGATCAAGATGGCTCCAGAAGATATGGAAAAGACTACCTTTGTGACTCAGTGGGGCACCTTCTGCTACAAGGTCATGCCATTTGGGTTGAAAAATGCTGGGGCAACCTATCAACGTGCCATGGTTGCTTTATTTCATGATATGATCCATCATGAGATTGAGGTATATGTTGATGACATGATTGCAAGGTCCCAAACTGAGGAAGAACACCTTGATCATCTGCGGAAGCTGTTTGACCGACTGAAGTTATACAAGCTGAGGTTGAACCCAAACAAATGCACCTTTGGGGTGAGGTCTGGAAAGTTGTTAGGTTTCATTGTAAGCGATAAAGGTATTCAGGTGGACCCTGCCAAGGTGAAAGCCATACATGAGATGCCGTCTCCCAAGACAGAGAAAGAAGTCAGAGGCTTCCTAGGACGACTGAATTACATTGCCCGTTTCATCTCACATCTAACTGCTACCTGTGAGCCAATCTTCAAATTGCTGAAGAAAGATCAAGTAGTACGTTGGAACGATGAATGTCAGGCCGCTTTTGAAAAGATAAAAGAGTATCTCCAAGAGCCACCCATTCTGATGCCACCAGTGGAAGGGAGACCTCTAATACTATACTTGACAGTACTTGATAACTCGATGGGGTGTGTGCTGGGGCAGCATGACGAGTCTGGCCGAAAAGAGCACGCCATTTATTACCTGAGCAAAAAGTTTACCGACTGTGAGTCTCGGTACTCACTGCTCGAGAAAACTTGTTGCGCTCTGGTATGGGCTGCTCGCCGGCTGAGACAGTATATGTTGACTCACACTACTCTGTTGATTTCAAAGATGGATCCCATCAAGTACATATTCGAAAAGCCTGCTCTGTCTGGAAGAATAGCAAGATGGCAAATGATCTTGACAGAATATGATATCCAGTATACCACTCAAAAAGCAATCAAGGGAAGTGTATTGGCAGATCATTTGGCACACTAACCCGTAGACGATTACCAATCCTTGAACTTTGAATTTCCGGACGAAGATATCATGGTAGTAACAGATTGTGAAGTGCCTGGACCGGATAAAGGACCTGAGGAAGGATCCCGATGGTCTATGCATTTTGACGGAGCCTCCAACGCTTTAGGTAATGGTATTGGCGCTGTGATCATATCCCTCAAAGGTACTCATACTCCACTCACCGCCCGGCTGTGTTTCAACTGCACCAACAACATGGCAGAATATGAGGCATGTATCATGGGTCTTCAAGCTGCAATCGACTTAAGGATCAGGTTTCTGAGTGTCTTCGGAAATTCGGCTCTCGTGATCAATCAGATCAAAGGCGAGTGGGATATGAAACACCCAAATCTTATTCCTTACAAGGAGTATGTGTTGACTTTGCTTCCCCACTTTGAAGAGATAACTTTTTAACACTTCCCAAGAGAGGAGAATCAGCTAGAGGATGCCCTAGCTACGATGTCTTCGATGTTCAAAGTCAAATGGGACAATGAGGCTCCCCGGATCATTATCTGGAAGTTGGACGAACCTGCATACTACTGCGATCTTGAGGCTGAAAAGGTGACTGAAAAACCCTGGTATCATGAGGTGAAGAGATACTTGGAAACTCAGGAATACCCTGAAGGTGCATCTGTCAACGACAAGAAGTTCATGAGAAGGTTTGCGGCAAAATTCTTCCTCAGCAACGGCATTCTCTACAAACGAAATCATGATTCAACTCTACTGCGTTGCATGGATAAGGCTGAAGCAGAGAAGATCATGATGGAACTGCATGAAGGTACATTCGGAACACATTCCAGTGGATATACCATGGCAAAGAAAATCCTTCGGGCAGGATATTTCTGGTCCACAATGGAAGCCGATTGTTACCAACATTCTCGAACTTGTCATAAATGCCAGATCTATGCTGATAAGGTGCACATCCCTCCGGTTCTTCTGAACGTCCTGACGGCACCTTGGCCTTTTGCAATGTGGGGCATCGATATGATTGGTGAGATCCGACTGACGACATCCAACGGGCATCGCTTCATCTTGGTAGCAATTGATTATTTCACGAAGTGGGTTGAGGCAGCTTCCTACGCCACGGTAACCAAGAGCGTCGTGGCACGTTTCATCCGGCATAACCTGATCTGTCGGTACGGCATTCCGGAAAGAATCATTACGGACAATGGTACCAATCTCAACAACAATATGATCACTGAGCTCTACGAGCAATTCAAAATACAGCACGACAACTCTTCTCCTTACTGGCCGAAGATGAATGGGGCTGTAGAAGCAGCCAATAAGAATATCAAAAAGATTGTGCAAAAAATGACAGTGACCTACAAAGATTGGCACGAAATGTTACCGTTTGCTCTTCATGGGTACCGTACCTCAGCAAGGACGTCAACAGGGGCAACTCCCTTTTCCTTTGTCTATGGCATGGAGGCAGTCTTACCAATTGAAGTCCAGATACCCTCTCTCCGGATAATGAAGGATGCAGACTTGAACGAAGATGACTGGATCCAGACTCGACTTGATCAATTAAACCTAATTGACGAAAAGAGACTCACTGCTATCTGTCATGGTCAGACGTATCAAAAATGGATGATCAGGGCATTTAACAAGAAAGTCAGACCACAAAAGTATCAAGTTAGGGACCTGGTAATCAAGCGCATCATCCTTCCTCAAAGTGATCCCCGGGGCAAATGGACCCCTACGTACGAAGGGCCATTTGTGGTTAAACATGTGTTCTCAGGAGGAGCCATGATTCTGACCACCATGGATGGTGACGACCTTCCTCACCCCGCCAATGCAGACATAGTAAAAAGATACTACGCATGAATAAAGGACCCGCTAGGTTGGCATACCTAGGCAAAAATAAGGGCTTCCCGGCGAACCAAAAGGGTTCGGGCAAAAATAAGGGATGAAATGAAAAAATATGTACACCCGGCAAGTCGAAAACCTGAAAAGGCGGCTTGGGCAAAAATGGGTATCCCGGTGGACTGAAAACCCGAAAGGGCGGTCCAGGAAAAAGTTAGGGATAAAGCGTAACACTATGTCTCGTTGGATCACCTTGCATCCAGAATTCGGCATCAACTATCTGGCTCAGACTTCGGCATCGATCAATTAGCTTCATCTTCAACTAAGCAGCAAAGTGATGAGACGCTTGAAGACATAAAGGCGATAGCAGAGTTGGAACCCAGTGGGAATATTATGCACATAGCTGTTTTGTTTCCTTTTCAAAATTGTATAAACTTTATGTTATTCGGCGGCGTTCCCTTACTAGGACGTCGGCCTCTTGTACAAAAACGCCTATTTACAGGCAAATTTCAAAATCAATACAAATTCACTTTTTCAAACAAATTGCCCATTGTTTTTCCTTTTTCTGTTTTGTCTTGCGAAGAACGTCCAATGTTCATTTTTGATATATGCATTTGACATTAAATTGCTGATTCATAAATATTTGCATATGAAACAAAAGACTAATTACAGGTGACATCAGAAATAGGGGCAATGTAAAGTTGTCTGATGCAGTTTGGTTGCTTTGTCCGCCGAAGTATCAAGGTAGATTTAACTGAAGAATGTGACCAAGTTATCTCAACTCCCCACAGAGTAAGGCAGGATTCAGTAATACTCTCCCCAGGAAGAATTAGTCTATCATCAGCCCTACAATAGGCACCCTGTTCCCCAGCAGGTCTTGAAGCTTATCCCCAGTAGATTCTGGAAGCTTATCCCCTGCAGAGTACAGACGTCCCTCCCGAGCTTTATTCAAAGTTATTCCTCACAAGGGCTTATAACTGGATTATCCTCAGCTAATTGCCACGGAAGATCGCCCTCGGCAAAGTTCTTCCTATCCCCAGCGGAGTTCATCAAAGTTCCCCAACATGACTTATCAACACAATTCCCAGAGGAGTTTATCTTTGTTGTCCCCAGCGGAGTTTATCATCATTATCCCCAACAGAGTCCATCATCGAAATCCTCAGTGAAGCTCTCGTCAAACTTCAGCGAAGTATCTCTTCCCACAGAGCAATTCCCCTCAGAATAATCTCTCTAACAAGTTTATTCCCCAACGGAGTCATCTTCTCCTACCGGCGTATTCTTTCAACCATCATCCCCAGCGGAAGCAAAGAGCTCTACTCTTCAACATCAGCCCATGATTTAATTCCCCGGCCGGTCGTCAAGGATTTATTTTCCTAAGACGAAAATACATTCATAAACCCTTCATATTTCATACATCTTGCTTACATACATGATAAAGTGCATACAACACTATCTCATGTTGAACATCATGACATCATGCATTTCATACATCATGACATTGCATACAACTGATGTTTTGCCTTTTCAGGAAAAAGACAACCCAAAAGACAACTACCTACAACTGTCACAGTTTTCAGATTCGATTCCTGTATCTAGCCAGGGCACATCTGTGAGTGATCAGTTTCCAGACTTGATTCCTGTATCCATCCAGGGCACGTCTGAAGAGTTTGAAGATTCGATTCATGTATCCAGCCAGGGCATATCTATCAACTGTCACAATTCCGGACTCGATTCCTGTATCTAGTCAGGGGACGTCTGAAGAGTTTGAAGATTCGATTCCTGTATCTAGCCAGGGCATATCTATCAACTGTCACCATTCCGGATTCGATTCCTGTATCTAGCCAGGGCACATCTGAAGAGTTTGAAGATTCGATACCTGTATCCAGCCAGGGCATATCTGTTGACGACTATTTCCATATTCGATTCCTGTATCCAGCCAGGGCATATTTGTGAGAAACCGATTGTAGATTCGACACCTGTATCTAGCCAGGGCATATCTGCATGAGGAGATTGAAGATAAAACACCTGTAACAAGCCAGGAAAACATCTGTCTTTCTCAAAATACACAAGTTCTCGCTAAGGAATCACTTACGCGACCAACACTTCCAAATGGCATCTATAAGCCCATTCCCGACAAGGTTCTGTCACATCTCTAGATGGCATCTATAAGCCCATCTCCCTATCCACCATCTCTCCAAATGGCATCTATAAGCCCATTCCCGACATCACCTTTGCTGATACTCCAGCATGCGAGTGCAAATTTCCGGGCACTCTAGTGTCCAATCTCCTTTTACCCTCGAGTCACGAAAGGCAAACTTGCCAATCTAACTCTTCAGGTTCAAGAAGATTGAACAGGGGCAACTGTTGTACCCCAAAATTTGTCCTCCCATTTCCTCAACATTTTCTCATCACAAGACCCTTGGAGCTCAAGATCCAGTTAGGATTTCCTCTGCTCAAGACTTCTCCTTGCACTGTTGACCCAAATTAGGGTTTGTGTTTGCACAAATATATTTTGACCTAAAAGGCCTAAGATGACTTCCATGCTTCATCTTGTACTCCCAAGTTTATCCATACCAAGTTTCAAGTCTTGATTCCAAATTTTGCCCAGTCAATTGGACAGTTGACCTAGAAATCAACTGTATTGGGGAAAAAGTCAACTGTGGCCAATTGACAGTCAAATCTCATGAAAATTGACCCACATCAACATTATGAACTCACATGGACCATTTGATCAAGTTTGGATCACAATTCCCCAAGAAATTTGATCAGATCACCAAAAGGGCAAAATGGTCATTTTTAGGGTTTTGACTGCACAAAGGCAATTTTTGACTGTTTGACCTAGCCAATGGCAAATCAAATTCACATATGGACTCAAGGACCCCATGGAATTATCTTGACATGCTCAACAAGTTCAAAAGATCCCAAATACACAAGATTGACAGTTGAATTTCCCAAGTCAATTGATCAATTTTGACTGTATACTGAAAAGTCAAACTTTGACTTTTTGGTCAAAATCAAGTGTCAAGATTCATTTTTCATCAAAACATGCCAAATCATGAAACTTGTTCATCAAGAAATCAAGAATTACAAATTAGGGTTTGTAATGAAGATTTTTCATAACTTAGAATTTTTCTAAGTTATGAAAAACCCTAATTTTTTCCTAACTTTGTCCCACTTTCTCACCAAGATTCATTTGGATTCAAGCAAAAGTCAAAACATTAAAGTTGTAGCCTATTGCAAAATCTAAAACTTTGATTCACAAAGTTTTCCTAAAAGAAGCTTGTAGCTCAAGTTACAATTTTTGGAACAAGAGTACCAAACCATTCTTAACTTAGAGAAAATTTGACCTATTTTAGGCAGGATTTTTTTCCTAACTTCAAGACCATTTTTCACATACTTCCACTTGTAATTTCAATTTGCATTTCAAAGATGGATTGTAGTACACATTCTAAGCTTTCCAAAATGTCCAAGAACTCATCAAACAACCTCATGGTTAGGGAGAATCGAATTTGGAAAGTTGGGAAAAACTCACTTTGTTCATGACCAAGTTACATGTCCATAACCTTGCATTTTTGAACTCAGCATGCCTTAAGCTAGATTACAGGTCTTTTATCTCATCTACACTCCATAATTTAATGTCAATCCTTTGTGCCAAGGTGTTGTTCTATGAGTTTGGACATTATATGCAAGATTAAGCCATTTTTAGATAAAGCAAATTAGCCATTCTTGAAAAGTTGCACTTTATGTCAATTGACAATCCAAGCAAGTACAGTGAAAATCTCTTTGGCACAAGTTTATGAGTTAATTACACTGATCAAGGCCAAGGTTTGCAGCACATTAGGGGAGCCTCTATCAGTCTAAAAAGTCAAGTGGACATTTGTTGCTTAAAGTTGAAGAAAGCTAGCATAACAGAACACAATTATCATTCCTGTCAAGGCAAGCTTAAGCAAAGACTTTGTACACTTTCTAAACATCCTAACTGAGCTAGAACACGAGTCAACCACCTCCATTACCCTCTAAAACACAGAATCACCCTCAAACTGCCCAAACAGAGCACCTGCTGCAGATTAAAATCCATAGCTCAATCCTTTCATGCATTTTTGCTAAAATCACTTCAAACACATCCCACAACATCCCTTGAAGCTATTCCAAACCTCAAACACGACCTGTAACACTCCCATTCAACATCACCATTTTCATTTTTCTGTTTTGCAGGTGGAGTTCTATAACTCGATTCAGCTAGTTTCAAAGCAAAGTAAAACTTGGAATAGCATCCCTGGACATCAAGGAAGTTGTACCAATCATCACCTTGCACTGAAAGTACCTCTATCATCAGACACGATTCCAACTGAACAGGTAAGTTCATGAACTCGTATCTCTCTATCCAGGCATTGTTAGCTTTAGGTTTGTGAAGAAAATATGTCACATTCATAGCCATGAACATGCCCATGTAATTAGTTTTCATTTATATTATGTGTGCTGTGAGAATTTATTGTCTGAACATGGAACAAAAACTAGGTCAGGAATTGGGGGAGAAGAAATTCTCTTTCATCTTAGAGAGTTAAGTCAAGTTCTTTATATGTCTGGATTCGTCTCTTAATGCCCTACATTTTTCATGTTGTGAGTTTTGCTTGAAAGTCCAGGAATTGGAAGATAGAAAACGCGTGTTCATTGTTGTTCATACAGTCTGGAGGTTGAAGAAGGACTTTTTGGGCTGGGCTCTGTTTCATATTTCTTTTTGCACCCTTTTATTACTTTTACACCCCCTGGCCCATTATGCTTATTTTTATGATTTTTTGATCTTTTCTTTTTTGTTCTGACTTATTTATTTTTTCTTATAATATTAAAAATATAAAAAATATTTTTCATACCATTTTTATATTTATTAGGCATTTATTTGTTTAGATTAATATTTGTACATAAATAAATACATAAACATACTTTTATTTAAAAAAATACTAAAATAATGCAAACACATTTTATTTTCCATTTTTATTTTATATTATCTTCTGAAAATATTTTATATAAAATATACTTTTTTTTATAAATACTAAATATTATTATTTTGTATATATAATATATATTTAGTAAATAATACAAATGCATCCATATTTATTAGCATATTTAGGAAAAAAATACAAAATATACACATTTTATTTTTATTAATATTTAACATTAAAAAAATACTTTTTTGACAAATATACTTCATTTTTATTTTATTTTTGTATATAATAAATAAATATTGTACATATTAAATAATTAATACTTTTACTTAATAAAATTAGGGTTTTGCCCTAAACATAAAAAATCTAAAAAAAATTGATACTTTTTATTTTGTTTATTTGACACAAAAAAATACCTTTTTTTCATACATATAAAAACATCTTTTGCATTCTTGCATAATTATCCCATTTTATTTAATAGTTGTATATTAATTACCTTGTATAAATCCAAATTGATGTAATAGTCTAGGTTTAAATTCCTTGTCAAAATACCCCCATTTGAACATTTGTACCCCCCTTCCCATATATTGTGTTGTAATAATTTAGGAACTTTATTTTTCGCACTTTAATGCTTTCTAAATTATACCATGCTAGAATTAGGGTTTGTATGCGAATCAAAAACAATAAAAATAGTTTGACCTAATTTCAACATAAACAAGCATGAAAATGGACAACACTAATCACACTTGTACCCCTAGGGTATTCCACTTGTTGCCTTCAATAATGGGCCATATTGCATGTTAGGTCTCTTTGGGCAAAACAAAACAATCAAATGATCATAGTCCCTCGATGACGCTTTCGAAAGTTGCCTAAAAATGATCAAGTCCCTTAAGGAAAAATTGCCCAAAGATACTTGGCACCATTGCAATTATGGTCTAAACGATGACCCGCGCCCGTCCCTTTCACATCCTAACACGAGATTGTCCACCAAATGCAATGGTGGAACAAAATTGTTAAAAAGGTTAAAACATAGTAGAAATCTTTGAGAAATTTAGGAGTAGACAAACTCTTAGTTACTTGAATCAAACTTGCAAAACAAAACACTTGCCTATTTTTAAATCACACCTCACAACACTTTCAAAACAAACTTTCAAAAAACCTTTTCAAAAGACGTACACGTTTGTATACATCCCAACATGGATCATTACAAAGGTTGCCACCACATTGGCCTCTTTTCAAAAAACAAAAAAAACATTTTCAAACCTACACACACAAAGCACCATTTCAAACAATTGAAAACCAAGGCAAGTTGATCTAAGCAAGTAACTAAGAGCCCATGGATAACTATGAATAGAAAGGGTGCTAATACCTTCCCTTTCTATAATCTACTCCCCGAACTCAAGAAAACATCTCAAAGGTTTTTGCTGTGCTTTTTAACCTTTCCTTAGGATAAAATAAAAAGTCGGTGGCGACTCTTGCTCAACCGAAACATTTGCGAAAACAAACGCAAAAACCTCAAGTCAGTTCTCCCACCGTATCACAGATAGCATTGTCTAAAAGGAAATTAGTATAGAACGATTCCTTTTTTCGAGTAGGTAGATTGGTTCTTAGATACTTGCTCATCCAAAACAAAACAAATTTTTCACACTTATACTCCTTTTCAAACAAAGTTTTCAAAAACACTTCATTACACTCTTGAGGACAAAAGCAAGAGTTAAATCGAAGTTAAAAAACAAAATTTCAAAACCCACAAGCACAAAGAAAACATTTTGAAAATGATGAGCAAGTACCTAAGAGTCCGTAGATAACTACGGATAGAGAGGGTGCTAATACCTTCCCTTTCTATAATCTACCCCCGGTACTCAGAAATATCTCAAAAAAAGTAATTTTTCTGTGCTTTTTTCCTTTCCTTGTTGGATAAAATAAAAGTCGATGGTGACTCTTGCTTACCGCGGCATTTTGCAAAAACAAACGCAAAATGCGAACCAGCATTCCAAAAACAGTCAGTTCTTCCCACCGTATCACAGAACTGGCGACTCTGCTGGGGACGTATAAGTGGGGTGTACCTTAGGAATAGTTCATCATATTGTTTTCAATTGCTTGATTTGTATGCTTTATCTTTGTGGGTTTGAATCAGAGTTACTATAGATCCTAACCCGGATCTGGGGGATACCTTTTAGGTAAGTAGCAATAGACTGTGAGGGAACTGTACGGCGTAGAACGATACGGTTGAAGAAGTAGCTATGTTGGTGTGGAACTTTAGTTTGTACTGATATCCCTTATGGTGGAACAAGGAGAATATGGGTCTTCTAAGGGGTCATTAAGCACCAACTGACCTTAGAACCTATAATTTACCAACTTGGCCATAGAACAGTAGCAGTATGCTACACTCATTGAGACCAAACTCTCGCGATGATTCCAGCCGCAAGAAAAGGTTGCCAAAATGGAATTATGACCAATCGAGGGTGGTCAGTGATATTGAGATCCTCTAGAACCCGGTTACTATTACTAGGACAGGTTGAACCAACTAAACTGAAAGAGGGTAATACCTAAACTCCATGCCAGCCTGAAATCTAAGGGCTACTGTGTGACTTGTTTGCCCTTACCCTGTTTGCTATCTGTGAATACTTGTGGTGTGTTTCTATCATAACATCATGCATCATGACATTGCATGCATCTTACATAAGACTAACCCATTTCAAAGACAGAGGGGATTCGTCTTTGTTTCTTTTTTGTAGGTCATGGCCTCTATGCGTAAAAACACTATTCGGATCAGCTTTGTACAGATTCCTACTCATCTTAAAGATTTGGTTACAAAGGTTCCTGACACTTCCTCCTTTATCAGAAGACATGGTCACCTCCTTGGTTTGGTCACTTCCAGATTAGATGAACAGATGATGAGTGTTTTGTGCCAGTTCTTTGATCCATTATACCACTGCTTCACTTTCCCGGACTATCAGTTGGTCCCTACTCTGGAGGAGTTCTCTGATCTACTTGGTATTTCTATTCTAAAGCAGACGCCATTTACAGGTTGGGAAGTAGCTCTTAGACCAGAGGATGTTGCTACAACCCTACATCTGACAAAGGCTGAAGTAATGTCTAACTGGGAGACTCGGAGTGGGACAAAAGGCTTCTTGGCTAAATTCTTGGTTGATCGGGCTAATCAGTTCTAGGACAGTTTGGATTTTCAAGCATTCGAGGATATCCTGGCTCTTCTTATTTATGGTTTGGTGTTGTTTCCTAACTCAGATTCTTTCATCGACGTGAATGCAGTGAAGATTTTCATGTCCCGTAATCCGGTGCCCACTCTCTTGGGTGACATTGTACACTCTCTTTATGCCTGTACTTCTCGGAAATGGGGAACCCTTATGTGTTGTGCACCATTGCTGGCGAGGTGGTTTATTTCTCACCTCCCCAAATCTATTTTGAAGAACAAGGAAGGCATGGGTTGGGCCTACAGAATTATGTCTCTCGCTCACACTGACATTATCTGGAGTACTAAGGACATGGAAGAAGTAGCTATTATTGATCACTGTGGGGAATACCCCAATGTTCCACTACTTGGAATTCGAGGAGGGATTACCTATAATCCTTGTTTGGCCTTACGTCAGTTTGGGCGAGCTAGGAGGGACAGACCTCATGAGTTGCTAATGTCGAGCATTGTCTTTGACTTCCAAGGGGATAGTGAAGAGCATCACCACAGGTTCATACGAGCTTGGAACAGGGTACACAGGTCTAATCCGCACGAGTTAGGGATGAAGACCTCTCTTCCGATGGAACCGTATCTCCGATGGGTTCGAATCCGTGCCCAAAAGCTGGGAATGCCGTACGAAGCTGTCTTATCGGTAATTGTTGAGAGTGCTGATGAAGAAGGGGTTCCACCTACTATCCTCCACCCATACATGCATACTGACATTGGGGCATTAAAGAGGTCTTGGATGCAGCTGAGAGAAGAGCGGGATACTTGCAGAGAAAAGTATCACGAGCAGGAGCGGAAGATTCTAAAGCTTATAAGACAGTTGGAGAATGAGAAGGTCCTCAATGACTATGTCAGCACAGGAGGCAAACGACCATGGGAGCGCTGATGTATTTTGCTTATTTCTAGTTTTGATTTACTTTTCATTATTTCTTTTTGTAACGCCTTAAGGGCATTTGTCAAACATTGTTTCAAATTTATCTAATAAAAGTGTGTTTCATTTTTGTTTATGAATTTGAATCTCTCGACGTCTTTGAAATCATATCATACACATTTCATTCACATGCACCTCATTACAGGTACCCTTTTAGGTTTCTCATCTTCTTCGTTGTTTATTTCAGCACATCATGTCTTCTGAAACATCAACTGATCAAGCTATCAAGGCTCTGCAAGCTCAAAACGGCTAGTTCCAGGAAATGTTCATGAACTTGGCTAAGGGTCAGCAAGATCTGAAGACTCTTATATTGAAAGATAAGAAGAAGAAGAAGAAGAAGAAGAATAAGAAGAAGAAGGCGGTCCTCCTGAATATGGGTCGCAGATTCGGGAACAATTTGCGGGATGTTGATTTATCTCACTCACCTGGAGGGGGAGAGAATCGGGAAGAAAGGAGGGCTCCTAGCCCTGTGGTTTCTGACAACGAGACTGACTTTGATGAAGACCAGTATCCTCCGGCTGAGGATAGGTATAAGCAACTCGAAGACCGGTTGAGCACGGTGGAGGTCCAGAAAGTCCCTGGTCTGGACTTCGGAGATTTGGGTTTGTCATCTGGGGTAGGGATTCCCCAAAAGTTTAAAGCACCAATCTTTGCTAAATACGACGTGGTTTCTTGCCCAAATATGCACCTCCGCTCGTATATTAGAAAGATCCATCCATACACTGCTGATAAGAACCTCTGGATCTACTTATTTCAAGATAGTCTTTCAGGGACTCAACTTGAATGGTTTTACCAACTAGAAGGAGCTAGTATCCGTAACTGGGAAGACCTTGCTGCTGCTTTTTACAAGCAGTACCAATACAATGCTGACCTTGATCCCACACGTACCCAACTTCAGAGTATGTCTATCGGTGCGAGCGAAGGTTTCAAAGACTATGCTCAGAAATGGAGGGACCTTGCTGGAAGAGTACAACCCCCGTTAGCCGACAGGGAGTTAGTTGATATGTTTCTGGGGACCTTGTCTGGTCCTTATTTCAACCATTTGATTGGAAGTTCATATTCCGGGTTTACTGAGCTAATTATGATCGGGGAAAGAGTTGAGGCCGGTATCAAGAGCGGTAAGATACAGAAGGGTGCTTCATCAAGTACTAAAAAGAAGCCTTTTAAGAAGGAATCCAACGCAGTTTACAGCTCAAAGTGCCATAACCAACCTGAGCGCCGCCAAGAAGTCAATGTGGTTGTTATATCAAGACCTGTTGTTGCCCCACAACACAACAATCAGCCAAGAGTCGAGAGGCCGCGAAGACAATTCACTCAGCTCCATATGACCCTGTCTCAAATTCTGCTGCAGTTGTTAAAGACCAACTTGGTGATTCCTAAGGAAGCCCCAAAGAATCCCAATACAACATCACCGCTGTACAATCCGAACGCCCGCTGTGCTTTTCACTCCGATAGCCCGGGGCATGATACGAATGACTGCTGGGTCTTGAAGAATAAAGTACATGATCTGATTGATGCTAAGGAGATTGAGTTTGAAGCGCCGGAAAAGCCTAATTTCATAACGGCACATATGCCCAAACATGATGCGGGAGTAAATGCTATTGGGGATGATGAAGAAGAGTTTGATATTGACAGCTGGATATACCCGACTGCTGATGGTGGACTAAGCAATTGGACGGCAAAGGACTCTATGCCCGTTTCTGTTATTACCCAGTAATGAGATTTTTGTTTTGAATTTGTAACAAACAATTTTAAACTTTACGGCCCGGTGCCTTACCCGAGACATCATGGCTTTGTTTGTGAGGGCTTTATATTTGCCATCTTCATATATCATTAATAAAAGCATTGGAAGTTTTCTTGCATTACAAATTTTTCACTCCTTGTTTTTCTTTTTTATCTTGCAAAACAGCTATTTTACACACACTCACATATACAGGTCTACATCCACTCTGGATCCCACTAATAACGACTCTGCTACTGCCGGTTATGACTTCGAAAGTCCGATCAACTTAGCCGAAGACGAAGGTGAAGATGATTGTGAAGTGCCTGGTGAAATTGCTAGACTGTTACTTCAGGAAGAGAGGGTCATACATCCGCATGAAGAGCCAGTGGAAACAGTGAATCTGGGTACATAGATAGACAAGAAAGAGGTCAAGATCGGTGTAAATCTGGAGCCTAGTGTTAAGCAACGGTTGATTCAGATGTTGCGTGACTATGTTGAGATCTTTGCCTGGTCTTATGAAGATATGCCCGGGTTGGATACCGATATTGTGGTTCACCTCCTTCCTACCAAGGAAGACTGTCCTCCAGTGAAACAGAAGGTCCGCCGAATGCGCCCGGAGATGTCTAAGAAAATCAAGGCTGAAGTGATGAAACAGTTTGACGCTAGTTTTCTAGAAGTTACTTCTTACCCGCAGTGGGTTGCCAACGTGGTACCTGTGCCGAAGAAGGATGGTAAAGTTCAAATGGGTGTTGACTATAGGGATCTGAACAGAGCAAGCCCCAAGGATAATTTCCCTCTGCCTCAAATCGACGTTCTGGTTGACAACATCGCGCAGCATAAGGTATCCTCCTTTATGGATGGTTTCTCCGGTTATAATCATATTAAAATGGCTCCCGAAGACATGGAGAAGACAACCTTTGTTACTCAATGGGGTACCTTTTGCTACAAGGTCATGCCTTTCGGATTAAAAAATGCTGGGGCAACGTATCAGCGTGCCATGGTCGCTTTGTTCCATGACATGATCCATCATGAGATTGAGGTATACATTGACGATATGATTGCAAGATCCCAGACTGAGGAAGTACATCTGGACCATCTTCAGAAGCTATTTGACAGGTTGAAGTTGTACAAGCTGAGGTTAAACCCGAACAAGTGCACCTTCGGGGTGAGATCTGGTAAGCTGCTGGGTTTCGTCGTAAGTGATAAAGGCATTCAAGTGGATCCTGCCAAGGTGAAGGCTATACAGGAAATTCCATCTCCCTAAACAAAAAAAGAAGTCAGAGGATTTTTGGGATGATTGAACTATATTACCTGATTCATCTCACACATGACTGCTACTTGTGATCCAATCTTCAAGTTACTAAAGAAAGATCAAGTGGTAAGATGGAACGATGAATGTCAGGCCGCTTTCAAAAGGATCAAAGAGTATCTCCAAGAGCCACCTATTTTGATGCCTCCAGTTGAAGGGAGACCTCTGATCTTATACTTGACAGTACTCGACAATTCAATGGGGTGTTTGCTGGGGCAGCATGACGAGTCTGGCCGAAAAGAGCATGCTATTTATTACCTTAGCAAAAATTTTACCGACTGTGAGACTCGATACTCACTACTCGAGAAAACTTGCTGCACTTTGGCATGGGCTGCTCGCCAGCTGAGACAGTATATGCTGACTCACACTACTCTATTGATATCAAAGATGGATCCAATCAAATATATCTTTGAAACTACATTGTCTGGAAGAATAGCAAGATGGCAGATGATCTTGACTGAGTATGACATCCAATATATGACCCAAAAGGAAATTAAGGGAAGTGTGTTGGCAGATCATTTGGCACATCAGGCAGTGGATGATTACCAGTCTATGAACTTTGAATTCTCGGATGAGAACATTATGTTGGTAACTGACTGTGAGACACCTGGACCGGATGAAGGACCTGAGGAGGGATCCCGATGGTCTATGTACTTTGATGGAGCTTCAAACGCTTTGGGTAATGGCATTGGTGTCGTGATCATATCTCCTGAAGGCTCTCATACTCCATTCACCGCCCGACTATGTTTCAACTGCACCAAAAACATGGCGGAGTATGAAGCGTGCATTATGGATCTTCGAGCAGCTATTTACCTAAGGATTAAGTTCTTAAGTGTATTTGGAGATTCTGCTCTCGTGATCAGTCAAATCAAAGGCAAGTGGGATACGAAACACCCTAATCTTATTCCTTACAAGGAGTATGTGTTGACGTTGCTTCCGCACTTCGAGGAGATAACCTTTGAACACTTCCCTAGAGAGGAGAATCAGTTGGCGGACACGTTGGCTACGATGTCTTCTATGTTCAAGGTCAGATTGGACAACGAGGCTCCCCGGATTACCATTGAAAAGTTGGACGAACCTGCACATTGCTGCGACATTGAGACTGAAGAGGTAGCAGATAAACCCTGGTTTCATGAGGTGAAGAGGTATCTTGAGGCTCAGGAATACCCTGAGGGTGCATCTGTTAATGACAAGAAGTTTCTGAGGAGGTTCGCGGCGAAGTTCTTCATCAGCAATGGCATTATTTACAAGCGTAACCATGATTCAACCTTACTGTGATGTGTGGATAAGAATGAGGCAGAAAGGATTATGGTAGAGTTACATGAAGGTACTTTCGGGACTCATTCCAGTGGACATACCATGGCAAAGAGAATCCTTCGGGCAGGATACTATTGGTCCACCATGGAAGCCGACTGTTATCAGCATTCTCAGACCTGTCATAAGTGCCAAGTCTATGCTGATAAGGTGCACATACCTCCAGTACCTCTGAAGGTCTTGACAGCTCCTTGGCCTTTTGCAATGTGGGGCATTGACATGATCGGCGAGATCAGACCTACAGCATCTAACGGGCATCGTTTTATCCTGGTAGCAATTGATTACTTTACGAAGTGGGTTGAAGCAGCTTCATTTGCTACTGTAACCAAGAACGTCGTGGCACGGTTTATTCGGCATAATCTGATTTGTCGATATGGTGTACCAGAGAGGATCATTACGGACAATGGTACAAATCTCAATAATAAGATGATCACCGAACTCTGCAAGCAGTTCAAGATATAGCATCATAACTCTTCTCCTTACCGGCCAAAGATGAATGGGGCTGTAGAAGCGGCTAATAAGAACATTAAGAAGATTGGTCAGAAGATGACGGTGACATACAAATATTGGCACGAAATGTTACCTTTTGCTCTTCACGGGTACCGTACCTCAGCGCGGACGTCAATAGGGGCAACACCATATTCCTTGGTTTATGGCATAGAGGCAGTCTTGCCCATTGAAGTTCAGATACCCTCTCTTCAGATTATGAAGGATGCGGGTTTGAGCAAAGATGACTGGATTCAGACCCGGCTTGATCAACTGAACTTAATCGATGATAAGAGACTTACTGCTATTTGTCATGGTCAGACGTATCAAAAACGGATGATCAGGGCATTTAACAAGAAAGTTAGACGACAAGAGTATCAAGTTGGGGACCTGGTTATCAAGCGCATCATACTGCCACAAGGTGATCCCAGGGGAAAATGGACCCCTACTTACGAAGGGCCATTTGTGGTTAAGAACATTTTCTTAGGAGGAGCTATGATTCTAACCACCATGGATGGTGACGGCCTTCCTCACCCCGTCAATGCAGACATAGTGAAAAGATACTACGCCTAATCAAAGACCCGCTAGGTTGACTGGCCTTGGAAAAAATAAGGGCTTCCCGGCGAACCAAAAGGTTTCGGGCAAAAATAAGGGATGAAAATGAAAAATCTGTACACCCGGCAAGTCGAAAACCTGAAAAGGCGGCTTGGGAAAAAAAGGGTATCTCGGTGGACTGAAAACTCGAAAGGGTGGTCCAGGCAAAATTTAGGGATCAAAGCGTAACACTATGTCTCATTGGATCACCTACAACTAGACTTCGATATCGACTGTCAAGCTCGGATGACATTAATCGATTTGATCTACCTTCAACCAAGCAGCGAAGTGATGAGATGCTCAAGGATATAAAGGCAATAGCAGAGTTGGAACCCAGTGGGATTATTCACATAGCTATTTTCTTTGTATTTTCACAAATTGTATAAACTCTATTTATTCGGCGGCATTCTCTTACTAGGACGTCAGCCTCTTGTACAAAAACGCCTATTTACAAGCCAAACTTCAAAATCAATACAATTCATTTTTAGAGAAATTTCAAACTATTTTTCCCTTTTCTGTTCTATTTTGCAAAGAATGTCCAATGTTCATTTTTTATATATGCATTTGACATTAATTGTTGCTCATAAATATTTACATGCGAAACAAAAGGAGATTACTTGTAATATCAGAAACAGGGGCAAATAAGATTTTTCCAAGCTTTACAGTTGCTCTATCCACCAGGTACAAAGGTAGATTCAGTTGAAGAATATGGCTGAAATACTTTCACTCCCCGCTGAGAAAGAAAAGAACAGTAATGTTAACTCTCCCCAGTTGAGACTTGCAACCGCAAACGAATCGATAATATTCTCCCCAAGCAGAGTTTATCTACCATCAGCACTGAAAAGTCTTATCATCCCCGACAGAGTATAAAATATCCCCAGTAGAGTTTGAAAATTCTCCCCAGCGCAGTCTGAAAAAGCTTCCCCAGTGGAGTGTGGAGAATCATCCCCAATAGACTTTGGAAGATTGTCCCCAGTAGAGCCTAAAAGGTTATCCCCAGTGAGGTCGCAACTGAAAGATCCATCCCCAGCGGAGTTCATTCCTTTCACAAACTGGAATTCCAATCCCCAACAGGATTCAGTATCACCAGCAACGGTAATTCATCCCCAGCTGAATTTGTCAACGGAATCCTCAACAGAGCATCTCTTCTTCACAAAGTCATTTCCCCATCATTTTATTCCCCAACGGAGTTATCCTCTCCTGCAGGTTTATTCTCACAGTCATCTTCGTTCGCCATCCCCAGCGGAAGCGAAGAATTCAACTCTTTTCTCCAGCAGCTATCTGGGATTTATTTTCCCCAGCTAAAAACATTAAATTTCCATACATCATGACGCATGCATATACGCATCATACAACACAATCTCATTTATTTTGAGAACATCATTGCCTGATACATATCATGCATTACATACAATTAACCTTAACCTTTCAGGAAGGATGCGGTTAAATTCTCACAAAATTCAAAGCTATAAAGCTTTTACCTCAGTCGAATTACGGACAAGTTCTTAAATCTCAGCAGAGATGTTTTCTCAGTTGAAGTACAGGCGAGTTCCTAAATCTCAGCAAAAGCGTTCCTCCGTTGAATTACAGACAAGTTCCTAAATCTCAGCAGAGAAGTTTTCTCAATTGAATTACGGGCGAGTTCTTAAATCTCGACGAAGATGTTTCCCCAGTTGAATTATGGACAAGTTCTTAAATCTCAGCAGAGATGTTTTCTCAGTTGAAGTACAGGAGAGTTCCTAAATCTCAGCAAAAGCGTTCCTCCATTGAATTACAGACAAGTTCCTAAATCTCAGCAGAGAAGTTTTCTCAGTTGAATTACGGGTGAGTTCTTAAATCTCGACGAAGATGTTTCCCCAGTTGAATTACGGGAAAGTTCCTAAATTTCGACACCTCAGTTGAATTACGGGCAAGTTCCTAAATCTCGACACCTCAGTTGAATTACGGGCAAGTTCCTAAATCTCGACACCTCAGTTGAATTACGGACGAGTTCCTTTCCCTCAACAAAGATCAGACTTCCCCAGCGGAATCTTCCTCAACGGCAGGTATGCAAGCTCTCGCTAAGGAATCTCTTACGTGATCGACACTCCTCCAAATGGCATCTATAAGCCCATTCCTGACATCACAAGGCAATTACTACTTCATGCGAGTGCAAATTTCTAGACACTCTAGTGTTCAATCATCTTCCACCTTCGGATCACGAAAGGCACAAAAGCCAATCTACATCCTCAAGTTTAAGAAGATTTAACTGGGGCAGCTGTTGTACCCCAAAATTTGCCCTCCCATATTTCTCAAAACATTGCAAGAAAAATCTCCAAGTTGCTCAAGGTAGTCCAAGAGTTGGTCAGACAAAGGCAGTCTACTAAAATTAGGGTTTTGTGTTACATCAAGATCCTTGAGAACAAGTGACCCCAAGTGATCACGAATGTCCTAATATGTTCTCAAGATCATCCATGTCAAGTTTCAAGCCTTGCAGAGGAATTTTTCTCATTCAATTGCTCAAAAGGTCCAAAAATCGATTGTGCTAGGGCAAAAGTCAACTGTGACCTACATACAGTCAAACTTCAAGATTTTTTGTCAACATTATCATTTTTAAGTATATTTCATCATTTGATCAAGTTTTGATCATGATTCATCAAGGATTTCTCAAAATTCATCAAGATTCAAAAGTTGCTAAATTAGGGTTTTGTAGGAAAAGTCAACTCAACTTTGACCAAGCATAACTTTCTCATACTTTATGAGAAATGACCCATCCAAAGCTCATTTTGAATAATATTCAATTACCTACAATCCATCTTCATACCCCAAAATCAAAATATTCACTCACAAGAAGTTATGAATTTGGACATTATAGGTAATTTTGAAAAGTCAACAAAAACACCTTTTTTTGTCAAAGATTCTAACTTGAGCATGGAATATCAAATTTATCTGATACCAAAAGGTTTGGTTAGAGGACATCTCAAGCTTTCTAAAAAGTCCAAGAACACCTCCAAAAGTTCAAAATTGAAGAAGTTATGCATTTGTTTAAGTTGGACTTTTTTGCAAAATTGCCAAAAGTCAACTATCCTCAAAACTTCAAATTTTGCCAAGTGGGCCCATTCTTTTTCACTTGTTTTGAGTTTGCATTATTGCCCACGTGCTATAGCCTTTCCCATGTGTCCATATCATATTTTTATTATTTAATTTGATTTTTATTTGAATTAATTCATTTTAAATCAAATAAAATCACATAAAATCAAAAACATTGAAAACTAAAGATCTTGTGATCATTTCAGGTCTTGTTACACAGCTAGCACCTTTCCAAACTTGTATCAAGGCATAAGGGTACAAAAATATGTGATTTGGATCAAATTTGGAAAGCTTTGAAAGAGAATCAAATCAAATATCAAGTCATTAATGGAGGAAGATTTGGACAGCAAATTCTACCCTAATGTATTGTACAATACATAAGGAAGCGAGGCAGAAAAGAATAGGGGTGGGAGATCAGTTCTAGAGGCAGAACCAAATTGGCAAAAATCAAGAAAAAGTGTAACTTCGAAATCAATCTTAGAGGCAATTTCAAGGCTTGGCAATTGTCTTAATCTCTTCCTGGCCATCTCCACAAGCGAAAGCAACCAAGACCACGCGTTTTCAGACCCTCCCAAGCGCTGTAAGTCATCCACGAAACTGCCCTGTTCTTGAAATCAATTTATACGATTCTTGCATCTATAATGAAAAACAATTTCATATTCTGAATCACCATGTCATTTGCTAGCTTTCTACATTAACCAATTTCATTCTTATGCTTTATATCGTGGATCACCATTGTAGGGTTTTCTAGATTTTTTTAGGGCTTTTTGTTACAGGAATAATTGGCTTTCGTGAAGGGTACCATCCTGTTCAGGGGAACAAGACGAGCTCAACCATGGAGCCACCTTCCATTTATATGGCCTAGGGATGATTTTAGAATGAAGCCACGATTTTACCTGCGGATAAAAATCTACAGGTAAAAGTTACAGTTTTAGAGGACAGGGACGAAGATGTGTCGCTTCCCCGTTCGCCCGTTCAAATAGCGCGCGCATTTTTTTTATTTTTCTGGCCATTTATTTTGTTTTCATATATTATTATTCATTTGTATTGTAATAACAAAAACAACAACGCAACCTAGTGGTAGACACCTCAGCGCATAAGGATCCCAAGGCTGGAGGTCAGGGGTTTGATCCCTGCCTCCAGCAATTTGCATTTTCTTGTTATTTTTCAGGCAATCTAGTGTACGAGCATGCCAAGGGAACAGCATACTCCCTCACTCTTCAGCGTTCCATATGGCCAGGTGGCCAGATCTGATGGTCAAAAATTGAAGGAGCACTATAGGCAGGTCAAACGCTTGTGCATTGGATCAGAAAAGTCAAATGGATCAGTCTCAAATGGGCCAGCCAATTGCTATTCACACACCTCAAAACCAGGCCTAATTTCTCTACTTTCTTTCATTTTTGTTTATTTTATTTAATTACTTTATTTTGTTTAATTAATTTATTAACCAATAACAATTTTCTTTTTATCAAAAAAACTCACCAAAAAATTTATTGTCCAATTAAATTTTAGGACTTTTATTTTTTATTAATAAATACTAATTAATTAATTAGGGTATTAATTAGGTAACCTTAATTGTTTTTTTGCAAATATTTAAAATTAATTATAAATCATTAGGTTTTAACATTCATTTAATTATTTTATTTTCTTTCTTAAAATATCAAAAACTCCAAAAATATGTCAACCTTTTTTCAATTAATTTAATAATTAATTTAGTGTTTAATTTTAGGTTTTAATTCCTTTTCTTAAAAAATAAAAACAACAAAAACATTTTCTTTTAAAAAGGGTCAAAACCCTAATTTCGCATCCGATCTAATTTTGCATCGCGCTTTATTTTTCTTTATCCAATTAATGTACCTGCTCCCGGTTTGTAATAAATAATTAGGACATTTTATTTATTTTTCTGCTTTTTATTTTCAAATGGTTGTTTTTGGCGATGTAAATACCCGACGCCTTGTAATAATTTAGTTTAATTTCCGCACTTTAATTTCTGCTAATTATAACTACTAGATGTTTGATAATAGGGTTTGCATGATAAGACTGAATGCTTAATCTTAAAATCAAATTAGATCACCCTAAACATGTGCAAAGATAAAAATAACTGAAAACAATACACTCGCACATGCGCACTCCTAGGGTACACCCCACTTGGTTGCCTTCGTACACGGTCATTGAGTATAGGTTGTTTTAGATGTCGTCCTCTTGTCTAAAAGATCATAGTTGCCTCGAAATGGTTGCCTCGGATATTGTTGCCTCAAACAAATGATCTAAGACATTAGGGTTACCGCTAAGGCGTCCTAACATTGCTTTAGTGACCGTATGTCCCTCGTTCGAATTGACCCTCAAAACTCCAACGACGGTGCTACCTACTCACTAATAGTGGGATAGCATTGTCTAAAAGGAAATTAGTATAGAACGATTCCTTTTTTCGAGTAGGTAGATTGGTTCTTAGATACTTGCTCATCCAAAACAAAACAATTTTTTTACACTTACACTCCTTTTCAAACAAAGTTTTTAAAAACACTTCATTACACTCTTGAGGACAGAAGCAAGAGTTAAATCGAAGTTAAAAAACAAAAAATTTCAAAACCCACAAGCACAAAGAAAACATTTTTAAAATGATGAGCAAGTACCTAAGAGCCCGTAGATAACTACAGATAGAAAGGGTGCTAATACCTTCCCTTTCTATAATCTACCCCCCGTACTCAGAAATATCTCAAAAAAAGGAATTTTTCTGTGCTTTTTTCCTTTCCTTGTTGAATAAAATAAAATTCGGTGGCGACTCTTGCTTACCGTGACATTTTGCAAAAACAAACGCAAAACGCGAACCAGCATTCCAAAAACAGTCAGTTCTTCCCACTGTATCACAGACTGCACCAAAGCCGGTCATCTCACTACATCCTAAAAGGCCAAGTTGGTCAAGTAAAGGTTCTAGAAGTTCATTAGTGCTTCATGACATCACTCAGTGGCCCCGTATTCTCTTTGATTGATTCAAAGGCTACCGGTACCCACAAATATGTCATACTAATATAGCTATTGCTTAGACCATTTCGGTATACCCCGCACAGTTTCCACAACGTATTGTTATTTACCTATATGTTTCCCAAATCCGGGTGGAGGATTCAAACCCAAAAAATAGAACCAAAATGTAAAGCAAACAATCAAACAAGGTAAGCAAATGAATGTGATCTAAACCCTAAGGTAACCCCAATTTTAAATTTTTCCCCAGCAGAGTCGCCAGTTTTGTGATGTGGTGGGAGAACTGACTTGAGGTTTTGCGTTTGTGTTCGCAAATGTCGCGGTTAGCAAGAGTCGCCACCGACTTTTCTTTTATCCAAAAGGAAAGGTAAAAAAGTACAGGAAATACCTTTGAGATGTTTTCTTGAGTTCGGGGGATAGATTATGAAAAGGGAAGGTGCTAGCACCCTTTTCATCCATGGTTTTCCATGGGCTCTTAGTTACTTGTTTAGATCACTTGCTTTGTTTTGTTTGAAATGCTGTTTGGTGTGGTTTTGGAAGTATTTTGAAAAGAGGCCATTCATTTAGGCAATCTTTGTAATGATTCTCGTTCGTAAGAATGTATACAGAGATGTTTGTCTTTTGAAAATGTTTTTCAATGTTTTGTAAGATGTTTTGAAATGTATGTGTGTTTGTTTTTGAAAATAGCAAGGATTGTTTTGAAATGGAGCAAGTAACTTAGAAGCTATCTACCTACTCAAATGTCTTTCTTGTGCATTTTTATTCCTTTGATATTGTTGACTTACCATTGATTTGGTAAGCAACCCTATCTTTGGATGTAAACGGGACGGGCGTGGGTCATCGTATGACCAAGATAGAAATGTTGCCAAGTATCTTAGCTTTTTTTTAGGGACCAAGATCATTTTGTTTTAGGCAACCTTGAATAGCGCCATCGAGGGTCCATGATCTTATATTTGTTTTGTTTTTCCAAGATACTTCGCATGCGTAACATGTCCATTTTATTTTAGGCAAACAAGTGGGAGAAACCCTAAGGGTGCTGTTGTACCCCAAAATTTTCCCTCCCATATTCTTCAAAATTTGCAAAGAACAGGCTTCAAAATCTCCCCAAGGGTTGCACAGTTCAAGGGCCTCCTAACAGTCAAAAACTAGGGTTTTTGTTCGGGAAAAGAAATTGAAGTTCTCAAGGGTCCAATCAAGTCCCACATGCCTACAAACATGGTCAAGCATCTTCATGCCAAGTTTCAAGACTTACAGCACAAAATTGCACAGTCAAAAACCCTAATTGCTCAACAGTCAACTGTAGGGGCAAAATGGTCATTTGACAGTCAAAAGTTCAAATTTTTGGTCAACATCTTATTTTGAAGCCACAAACATCATTTGATCAATTCTTGATCATGATTTTCAAGGTATGGCTCAAAAAGTCTCAAGATGCAAAAGTTTCCATATTTGGACAGTTGAAAAAGTCAACTGTAACTTGACCAAGGCATAACTTCCACATGGTTTATCAGAAAAATTCCATCCAAAGCTCATTTTGAAGATAAAGACATTACCTACAACTCCTCTTCACACTTCAAGTCCAAGAAATGCTCTCACAAAAAGTTATCAATTTCAACATTATAGGTCATTTTCAAAAGTCAACAAAAAGGGACTTTAAGTAAAAGACCATAACTTTATATTGGTAAATCAAAATGACATGGGACCAAAGGCATTGGTTAGAGGACTTCAATACCTTTCCAAAATGTCCAAGAACATGATCAAAGCTTAAAAATTGAGCAAGATATGCCTTGTGGAAGTTGGGAAATTTTTGGGAATTTTGAAAAGTCAACTTTACTTCAAATGCCTCAAAATTGCTAATGGGCCACATTCTCTTCCAAGAATCATCATCCAAAGGCTATGCACGACCATTTGGCCCAAAAGGGAGTTATTTCATCATTTTTTATTATTATTTGAATTTTTAATCACCATTAATTCATTTAATTAAATAAAATATGAAAAAAATACAAAAGCATGTATTCTAAATCTTTTTATGCAGCTAATAGGTCTAATAAAACCTAAGGATTTCGTGCATGCCCAAAGGAGAAAGATTCCATGCAAATTGGCTAGGTTTCATGATAAAAAGATTTGAAAAGATTATGCAAAATCATAAAAATCAAAAGCATTGATTCCATGGATATTGGACTTGTTTTGTTGACCTAAAACATTCCATATACATATACAAATGCAAACCTAATCAGAAGGACCTGGAAGCTGCGCCTGAAATCAAACACCAACTTTGCAATTTTGTCAAAAAAATTCAAAACCGAAAACACAGTTTCAGTGCGTTACAAGGCAAGATAACCATTCCAAAAGCTTTCTGAGACCTTGCTGAACATCACCCAACCCTTTTCCAGTCCCCACGCATTAAGAAGTGGTAGAACAGACTCAGACTTTCTCAAACATTTTTCCTATTCGTATTTTAATATATATGCCATATTCATGCATTCTAATAATCGTTTTGCACTAATATGCACTCCCTGAAGCTAATGGTGTATTTCAATTAAGTTTTTATAGCCTATATGCAAAGTTGCCATTGATGCTTTTTAGGTTTTCAGAGATGTGAAATTGGGGTTTCCCTCTTCTGGAAAAATCAGCCTACAAAACCTATGTCATCAGAATCAGAAGCTCATAACGATTCAAATGGCATACTCGCGCTCAATTTATCATTGGCCAATTCCTAATCGCTATTTTCCTATACTGTAGTTAGTGGGGGTTCAAAACCCCCGCTACTTGATGTATTTTTTTTCAGGGCAAAACGCACAAACGAGGAAGAAGATGAGTTGTCGTAGCCTGGTTGGATCATTCAAATGCTTTAGCGCGTTTTTTCGTTTCTACCAATAAGCGTGCTTTTTCACATATAATAATTTTATCTCATTATATTTATGAATGAACACGCAGCTCAGTTGGTGGAAAGCATTGTTGGCAAGCCTTGGGACCTGGGTTCGATTCCCAGGTCCCCCATATTTCTCTACGTTTTTCACTTTTCCATGTTCAGGTGATCAATACGCCTAGAGGTTCACCATGCACTCTCATCAATGGATTGCCAAGTGTCCATGAACGTCCATCCAGTGGCTAGCATCTGCATTCCACCATGCACCTTAGTCAGCTATTCTCTACGTGGCCATTGAAAGTCAAACAAGGTCAGGAATTGATTGGGCCTGATTGCTACAAAAACACCTCCATTGGGTCAACAAACCCCCTCTTGTTTGCATTTCTCTCTTTCATTCTTTTTTTTATTTATTTGTTTTAATTTATTTGTTTTCATTTAATTCCTCCAAATTAATTTTTTATAATATAATAAAAATACAAAAAAATCAGGAAAGACAAAAAATATAAATATATTTTATTTAAATGTTTTTGTAAATAAACTTTATTAATTAATTTAGTTTTAATTCTAGGTTCAATTCTAATATTTTTCTTAATAAACTAAAAAAATGTAGAATTAGGGTTTTAAATACTTTTATCCTTTTTTCTTTACTTTTTCCATAATTAATGATTAATTATTTATTTTGTAAATAAATTTCCATGTAAATAATTAATTTAAACTAGGTCTAATTTAAACATTTTCTTAATAAATTAAAAACAATTTAGAATTAGGGTTAATTAACTTTTCTTTTTTCCAATTTAATTTTCTTACTAAAATCCATAAATATGAAAAACTCAAAAATAATTTCCTTTTCTCATTTAACTTAATTAATTTATTAATTGTAATTTAATTTCCTTAAAAGGGTCCAACGCCCTCGCATTCCCGACTTTACTTCTTCTCGCATTTTACATTTATTTCTTTTTGTGAATATAATGTATTTATCCCAAAGCCATGTAATAGATTAATTAGGGTATTTATTTGCCGCATTTTATTTTATTTCAAATCGGGTCCTGGTTTAATTTGGCGATGTGGACCCGCGCCGTTGTAATAGCGTAGGACTTTTTTTAATTCCGCATCTTTTAACTGTTAATAATTTGCATGAAAGAATGAATGTCAAAATAAAAGCAACGCGTAGATCACCAATCCATGAACAAGATAAGCATAAATGAACATGACACACTAATCACACACCACCCCTAGGGTACACCTCATTGTTGCCTTGCCCCTCGAAAGGTGGTCGTCGAGTAGAGGATGTTTTAGTAAGTCCTCATGTCCATGAACATGGCATGAGGGTAGCTTCTAAGGTGTCTTCCTATTGCTCCGGTGATCACCATGTCCCGAACCCTCGAATTGACCCGAACACCTCCAACGGTGGTGCTACCTACCTCTCAATGGTGGGATGGCACTACTTTAGGGACATTTACACAGACGAATTCCTTAGGGTAGGTAGATTCTCGTAGATACTTGCTCTAATTTCAAAAACAAATCAAAAACCTCTTTTCACACTGACACCTTTTCAAAAAGCTTTCGAAAGCAACTTTTCAAACACTCTTGAGGACTGATACAAGAGTCGAACTGAAATTTTCAAAGAAACTTTTTTTTAAAACCCACAGTTGAAAAGCAAACAAACAATTTTGAAAACACAAATGAGCAAGTATCTAAGAGCCCATGGATAACCATGGATAGAAAGGGTGCTAACACCTTCCCTTTCTATAAATCTACCTCCCGAACCGAGAGCAATCTCTATAAGGAATTTTTCTGTGCTTTGTCCTTTCCATTTGGAGAAAATAAAAGATGGTGGCGACTCTTGCTTCCGCGACATTTCGCGAACCAGCGTTAAACAGTCAGTTCCAGATCCACCGATCACAGAATTGACGACTCTGCTGGGGAATTAACTTAAAGTGAGGTGTACCTTAGGACTAAGATCACTGTGTTTTCAATTGCTTTGACTTGCTTGCTTTACTATTGTGGGGACTGTCTTGGGAGTTCTATAGATCCTAACCCGGATCTGGGGGATACCTTCTTAGCAAGTAGCAACAAGGCTGTGAGGGAACTGTGCGGGGTATACCGACATGGTTGAAACAGTCTGCTACGTTGATGTGGCACTTTGGTGTGTACCGGTAACCCTTGAGTTCAGTCAAGGAGAGTACGGGGCCTCCGCGTGGTGTCGTGAAGCATCAACTGACCTTAGGAACCTTAATTGAACTATCTTGGCCTCTTTAGGGTAGTGAGATAACTGACTTTGGTGCAGTCCGAGGTTGGTTGATACTCGATACTACACTCAATTGAGGGTTGCTTTCCTGGAATATTTCGGTCGCTAGTTCAGTGGCTAAATCGAAACGATGAACAATGAAAGCAATCCAGTGATATTGGGACCCTTAGAACCCGGTTACTTCTAATAGGACATGTTGAGCCCACCAACTTCAAGAGGGTAATACCCAGACCCCATGCTGGCCTAAACTCTAAGGGCTTGTCTTGTGTGACTTGTGTGCCTTACATGTTTGCCTTTATAAATATTTGTGGTGTGTTTAATCATAGCATCATGACATCATCCAGCATCATATGCATTGACTAACCATTTCAGGGGTTCGAATCTTCATCTTTGTTCTTGTTTTGTAGGACATGGAAATTGTTCGCAGAAAGACAATTCAAATCAGCCTTGTAAGGATCCCTCCTCAGCTTAAGGAGCTTATATCCAGGATTCCCGAGAGATCTTCAATCAGTGAAAGACATGGAAGACTCATCAGCTTGGTCAATACCAACATTGAGGAAGATATGATAAAGGTCCTGTTCCAGTTCTTTGACCCTCTGCATCACTGTTTCACTTTCCTGGATTATCAGCTGGTACCTACATTGGAGGAGTTCTCCCGGCTTCTGAAGATCCCTATCCTTGATCAACTATCCTACAACGGTACAGAAAAGGAACCCAAGCCTGAAGAGATTGCTAAAGCCTTACACCTACAATCATCTGACCTCAAGGGACATTGGGAGGTTAGAAGTGGCATCAAAGGGTTCTTAGCCAGGTTTCTGTTTGAAAAGGCCCAGGAATGTTGGAACTCTCTTGACTTACAAGCTTTTGAAGAAGTTGTGGCCCTCCTTGTCTATGGTTTGGTGTTGTTCCCTAACCCAGATCAGCTTATAGATATTAGTGTTGTCCAGATCTTCATGTCCAGGAATCCTATACCTACGTTGCTGGGGGATATCCTTCACTCATGTTACACTCAAACCATGAGAAAAAGAGATGTCCTTATGTGTTGCACTCCTCTCCTGGGAAGGTGGTTTATTTCGCACCTTCCACGATCAGTTTTGAAGAACGAGCGGCGTTTGAGATGGTCACAACGGTTGATGACTCTTACACATGCAGATATACATTGGTGCCCTCGGTCCAGAGAGGATGTCACTATCATTGATCGTTGCGGGGAGTACCCTAATGTTCCTTTACTTGGAATCAGAGGAGGTATTACTTACAACCCATGCCTGGCTTGGAGACAGTTTGGTTATGCTCGGAGGGATGGCCCTCATGACATGTTAATTCCTGACATAGTTTTTGACTTCGACAACGATGAACAAGGATTTCGCCAGAGATTTATCAGAGCTTGGAGGATGCCCAGTAAGATAGACAGCAAGACACTGGGGCACAAGAATTCCATCCCATTGGAACCTTATCTCAAGTGGGTACGAGCCCGCTCCCAGAAGTTAATAATGCCTTATCCTCATGTGCTCCCTGTGATCAAAGAGCCAGTCTTGGAAGGAGAGGTGTCCTACACCATTCAACATCCTGACATGCCCACGTCCTGGGAAGAGATGCAGAAGAGCTGGATCCAACTTAAGGAAGAACGGAATTCTCTTGAGACCAGTCTACATGCTAGTGAAAAGAAGGTCTTGGAGCTCACCCGCCTATTGCACGAGGAAAGGAATCTCAACACCTACATAGCTCCAAAGAGGATGCGTAGTGTCTTTTGGGATTGATTTGCTTTGTAATACGTGCCCATGAGGCTTTGATGTACTAAACAATTATTTCCTTAATGATAACGTGTGTTCCTTTTTGTCTACAACAAATTTGAACTTTCGAACCCTTGAATGCATTGCATAAACACATATCATTCATCATGTGCATAGCATGTTTTCTTCTTTTCAGGTTGCTTACTGTTCTTCGCTGTTTATTTCAGCATCATGAATCCTGACTCATCATCAACCGAGATGTCTATCAAGGCTCTTCAGGCGCAGAACGCGCAATTTCAGGAACTGATCATGGGTTTGGCTCAGGGCCAAGAAGAGCTGAAGGCTTTGCTCCTGAAGTAGGAGAAGAAGAAGAAGAAGAGAATTGTTCTTTTCAACTCGGGCCGAAGGTTTGGCAACACTCTGCAGAATGAAGAGGCTGGTTCTTCTATAGGCAAGAGCAGTCCCCAAGGGGGAAAAGGTCCTAGTCCGGTAGTCTCTGACAACGAGACTGACTTTAATGAGGAGCAGTATCCTCCGGCTGAAGACCGGTATAAGCAGTTGGAAGACAGACTGAATGCAATGGAGATCCAACAAGTGCCTGGGCTGGATTTCGGAGAGTTGGGCTTATCTACTGGTGTGATTATTCCTCACAAGTTTAAGGCACCATCTTTCACCAAGTATGACGGGGCGTCTTGTCCCAAGCTACACCTCAGATCTTATGTGCGGAAGATTCAACCGTACTCAGTGGATAAGAACTTGTGGATCCACTTCTTCCAAGAGAGTCTTTCAGGGACTCATCTCGAATGGTTCTATCAGCTGGATGGGACCAAGGTTCGTAACTGGGAGGAGTTGGCTACTTCTTTTTATAAGCAGTATCAATATAATGCCGACCTTGCTCCTACACGTACCCAACTCCAGGGTATGTCGCTAGGGTCAAGTGAAGGTTTTAAAGAGTATGCACAGAAGTGGAGGGATCTGGCTGGCAGGGTGCAGCCTCCGTTAACAGATCGTGAGCTGGTGGATATGTTCTTGGGGACCCTATCTGGGCCATTTTTCAATCATCTTATCGGTAACTCATCTACAGGGTTTACTGATCTTATTCTGACTGGAGAGAGGATAGAGGCTGGAATGAAGTCTGGTAAAATTCAGAAGGGTGCGTCTCCAAGTTCTGAGAAGAAGCCCTTTAAGAAGGAGGCCAGTGTTGTATATGGATCTAGAAGACAAGAGAAACCTGAACGCCGCCAGTCTGTCAACGCGGTGATGATTGCCAAGCCTGCTGCCGCTCCTCGGCAAACCAATCCACAAAGGAGTGAAAGACCCAGAAGAGAGTTTACCCGTCTAAGTATGACCTTATCGCAAATCTTGCCGCAGTTGCTATCCACCAATTTGGTGACTATTAGAGAGGCCCCGAAGGTTATGAATACGACTTCTTCCAAGTACAATCCAAATGCCCGCTGTGCTTATCACTCCGATAGCCCGGGGCATTCCACTGATGACTGTTGGGCCTTAAGGAATAAGGTGCAAGACCTTATTGACGCAAAGGAGATACAATTTGAAGCACCTGAGAGGCCAAATGTGGTGACTGCTCCTATGCCCCAGCATGGAGTAAATGCCGTTGATGAAGATGTGTATTCTGTTTCTGTGAATGATGTAGCTACTCCCTTGATGACTGTTAAGAGGAACCTACTGCTGGCCGGTTTATTTCCGGGTTATAGTGAAGGTTGCCTTTTCTGTGTTGTTTCCCTTTCTGGTTGTCCTTTGCTGAAGTTGGGCATCCAAAGCCTGATGGACAGCAAAGAGATTCTGTTCAAGAAGATTGTTGTTCAGTTTGTTCCGGTGGAAGAAGTTTCTGTTGTTACAATCTTTAATAATCCGATCGAGGCTCTCCCGAGGAAGCCGGTTAAAATCACGACTGTCGCACCCATTGTGATTACTGTTCCGGGCCTCTCCCCTATGAATCTGATAAGGCTGTCCCATGGCACTATGGGGCAGATGTGTATGTACATGGAATCAAGCAAGAATTCAACACTGGCACCAGCATCAGTAATATCACTGGTCCAGCCAAAGTTACCCACAGTGGCAGGCTCTTCTCGCCTGACATTGCGCCACCCGCTATTCGAAGACCCCTCACTATAACACCTACAAGTGTACTTGTTCCCGTTTCTGATCAAGTTGTTTCCCCTGCTGCCGAGTCATCTAATGCTCGGGGTAAAGGGATTGAAGATGAGCCTGCCCGGATGGAGGCACCAAAATCTGTGACTGTTGAGGCCTCCCAACAAGAGATGGAGGAAATTCTGAAAATAATCAAGAAGAGTGACTTTAATGTTGTTGAACAGCTGGGGCATACCCCTTCCAAAATCTCTATGCTCTCCCTACTACTGTGCTCAGAGGCCCATGCTAAGGCCCTGATTTCATTTCTCAAGACGGCCCATGTGCCACAGGAGACATCTGCAGTCCAGTTTACTGATTGCGTAGCCAATTTGACAGCCGACAATGGTTTGGGTTTCTCGGACGCTGACCTTACTGCTAAGGGAAAGGACCACAATGACGCCCTGCATGTCTCTATTGAATGCAGGGGCACTACCCTTGCGCACGTGTTGGTGGAAACTGGTTCTTCTTTGAATGTGCTACCCAAGAAGGCCTTAGACCGGTTGGATTGTGAGGGCCTGGAGCTGAAACCTAGCAACATCATTGTTAGAGCCTTTGACGGTTCTAAAAGGATGGTTCACGGAGAGGTAGACATTCCTATTCGTGTGGGTTCTCAAGTATTCGACTCTACTTTCTATGTGATGGATATCCGTCCATCGTATTCTTGTCTACTGGGTCGACCTTGGATCCACAAAGCTGGGGCAGTGACCTCTACCCTACACTAGAAACTCAAGTACCCCGTCAGAGGGAAGATTGTCACTGTGCAGGGAGAGGAGGAGTATATGGTGAGCCATTTGAATTCCTTCAGGTATATTGAGATGGACGGGGAGTTTATTGAAACCCCCTTTCAGCATTTTGAAGAGGTACCTCCAACATTGGCAGCAGCAGAAACAGTGGTTGAAGAGGATGTTCCTTTGAAGATGGCTTCCCTAAAGGATGCCCGGACCGTAATCAAGAAAGGTGAATGTGCTAACTGGGGCAGGCTCCCTGATTTTACACCTAAAACTGACAAGTTTGGACTGGGTTTTACTGCAGAGGCTCAGAGGACTGTGTGCAAGGCAAAGACCAGAAGACCTCCTGTGCTCATTACCAACCCAGGAGTGAATGTTGTTAGGGATGAAGATGAAGTGGAAGAGTCAGAGTTCAATAGCTGGATTTACCCGACGACTGACGGTGGATTGACTAATTGGATTGCTAAAGACCATACTCCTGTTACTTTTGTTACGCAGTAATAAACTCCTTTGTTTTGTTATTTGTAATAAACAATTAAAACTCTATGGCCCGGTGTCTTACCCGAGGCACCGTTGGCTTCATTTGTGAGGGCATATTAATTGTCATTTCATATATCATGAATAAAGACCTTGGACGTTTTCTCGCATTTCAAATCTTATGCTCCTTTTCTTTCTTTCCTTCCTTTATATATTGCAAAACAGTTGTATTTACACACACTCACTCATACAGGTTTCAATCCACTCTGGATCTCACTGGTAACGATTCTGCTACTGCCAGTTATGACTTCGAAAATCCGATCAACTTAGCCGAAGACGAAGGTGAAGATGATTGCGAAGTGCCTGGCGAACTTGCAAGACTGTTACTCCAGGAAGAGAGGGCAATTCAACTACACGAAGAGCCGGTGGAGACAATAAATCTGGGTACTGATACAGACAGGAAGGAAGTTAAGATTGGTGCCAACCTAGAGCTCAGCGTGAAGCAACGGTTGACTCAGATGCTACATGATTATATGGAGATCTTTTCTTGGTCCTACGAAGACATGCCCGGGTTGGATACCGACATTGTGGTCCATCATTTGCCTACTAAAGAAGACTGCCCTCCGGTGAAGCAAAAGGTTCGCCGCATACGTCCAGAGATGTCTGAGAAGATCAAAGCCGAGGTTATGAAACAGTTTGACGCCGGTTTTCTTGCAGTGACTTCTTACCCTCATTGGGTCGCCAACGTGGTTCCAGTACCGAAGAAGGACGGTAAGGTCAGAATGTGTGTCGACTACAGGGATCTGAACAGGGCCAGCCCCAAGGATGATTTCCCCCTACCTCACATTGATGTCCTTGTTGACAATACTGCTCAGCACAAAGTGTTCTCTTTCATGGATGGTTTCTCAGGGTATAATCAGATCAAGATGGCTCCTGAAGACATGGAAAAGACTACCTTTGTTACTCAGTGGGACACCTTCTGCTACAAGGTCATGCCTTTTGGACTGAAGAACGCTGGGGCAACCTACCAACGTGCCATGGTGGCTTTATTTCATGACATGATCCATCATGAGATAGAAGTATATGTCGACGACATGATCGCAAGGTCCCAAACTGAGGAAGAGCACCTTGATCATCTGCAGAAATTGTTTGATCGACTGAAATTGTACAAGCTGAGGTTGAACCCGAACAAGTGCACCTTCGGGGTAAGATCTGGAAAGTTGCTAGGCTTCGTTGTAAGTGATAAGGGTATTCAAGTGGACCCTGCCAAGGTTAAAGCTATTCAAGAGATGCCAGTTCCCAAGACAGAGAAAGAGGTCAGAGGCTTTTTAGGACGCCTAAATTACATTGCTCGATTCATCTCACACCTAACTGCCACCTGTGAACCAATCTTCAAGCTGCTGAAGAAAGATCAGGTAGTACGTTGGAACGATGAATGTCAGGCCGCTTTTGACAGAATCAAGGAGTGTCTCCAAGAACCACCCATTCTTATGCCACCGGTTGAGGGGAGACCTCTGATACTATATCTGACAGTACTTGACAACTCAATGGGGTGTGTGCTGGGGCAGCATGACGAGTCTGGCCGAAAAGAGCATGCCATTTATTACCTTAGAAAAAAATTTACCGACTGTGAGACCCGATACTCACTGCTCGAGAAAACTTGCTGCGCTTTGGTATGGGCTGCTCGCCGGCTGAGACAGTATATGCTGACTCACACTACCTTGTTAATCTCAAAGATGGATCCTATAAAGTACATATTTGAAAAGCCTGCTCTGTCTGGGAGAATAGCGAGATGGCAAATGATCTTGACAGAATACGACATCCAGTACACAACTCAGAAAGCCATCAAAGGAAGTGTATTGGCAGACCACTTGGCACATCAGGCAGTAGACGACTATCAGTCAATGAACTTCAAGTTTCCAGACGAGAGCATCATGATAGTAACTGACTGTGAAGTACCAGGACCGGATGAAGGACCTGAGGAAGGATCCCGATGGTCTATGCACTTTGACGGAGCTTCCAACGCTTTGGGTAACGGCATCGGCGCTGTGATCATATCCCCTCAAGGCACTCATACTCCACTCACTGCCCGGCTATGTTTCAACTGCACCAACAACATGGCGGAGTATGAGGCGTGCATCATGGGTCTCTAAGTTGCGATCGACTTAAGGATCAAGTTTCTGAGTGTCTTCGGAGATTCCTCTCTCGTGATCAATCAGATCAAAGGGGAGTGAGATACGAAACATCCGAATCTTATTCCTTACAGAGAATGTGTGTTGACATTGATCCCCCACTTCACAGAGATAACCTTTGAACACTTTCCGAGAGAGGAGAATCAGTTGGCGGACGCGTTAGCTACAATGTCTTCTATGTTCAAAGTCAAATGGGACAACGAGGCTCCCCAGGTCACTATCTGGAAACTGGACGAACCGGCATACTGTTATGATCTCGAAACTGAATTGGTGACAGAGAAGCCTTGGTACCATGAAGTGAAGAGATACTTGGAAGCTCAGGAATACCCTGAAGGTGCATCTATCAATGATAAAAAGTTTCTAAGAAGGTTCGCAGCGAAGTTCTTCCTTAGCAACGGCATCCTGTATAAGCGAAACCATGATTCGACCTTACTGCGTTGTGTGGATAAGACTGAAGCAGAAAGGATCATGGAAGAGCTACATGAAGGGACCTTCGGAACACATTCCAGTGGACACACTATGGCTAAGAAAATCCTTCGGGCAGGGTATTTCTGGTCCACAATGGAAGCCGACTGTTACCAACACTCTCGGACATGTCACAAATGCCAGATTTATGCAGACAAGGTGCATGTTCCTCCAGTTCCTCTAAATGTTCTGACTGCGCCTTGGCCTTTTGCAATGTGGGGCATAGATATGATCGGCGAGATTAAACCTACGGCATCCAATGGGCATCGCTTCATCCTGGTAGCGATTGATTATTTCACAAAGTGGGTTGAAGCAGCTTCTTATGCCACTGTAACCAAGAATGTTGTGGCACAGTTCATTCGGTATAATCTGATCTGTCGATACGGCGTCCCAGAAAGGATCATTACAGACAACGGTACCAACCTCAATAACAAGATGATCACTGAGCTCTGCGAGCAGTTTAAGATACAGCACCACAACTCTTCTCCTTACAGACCAAAGATGAATGGGGCTGTAGAAGCAGCAAATAAAAATATCAAGAAAATCGTGCAGAAGATGACAGTGACTTATAAAGATTGGCACGAGATGTTACCGTTCGCTCTACATGGGTACCGTACCTCAGCCAGGACGTCAACCGGGGCAACTCCTTTCTCTTTGGTCTACGGTATGGAGGCAGTCTTACCAATCGAAGTGCAGATACCCTCTCTCTGGATAATGAAGGATGCAGATCTGAGTGAAGATGATTGGATCCAGACACGACTTGATCAGCTAAACCTTATTGATGAAAAGAGACTTGTTGCTATTTGTCATGGTCAGACGTACCAGAAACGGATGATCAGGGCATTTAACAAAAAGGTCAGACCACAAGAATATCAAGTTGGGGATCTGGTAATCAACAGAATCATCCTTCCTCAAAGTGATCCAAGGGGCAAATGGACCCCTACGTACGAAGGGCCATTTGTGGTTAAACATGTGTTCTCAGGAGGAGCCATGATTCTAACCAACATGGATGGTGACGACCTTCCTCACCCCGCCAATGTAGACATAGTAAAAAGATACTACGCATGAAAAAGACCCGCTAGGTTGACATACCTAGGCAAAAATTAGGGCTTCCCGGCGAACCAAAAGGGTTCGGGCAAAATGAAGGGATGAAATGAAAAAAATCTGTACACCCGGCAAGTCGAAAACCTGAAAAGGCGGCTTGGGCAAAAATGGGTATTCCTGTGGACTGAAAACCCGAAAGGGCGATCCAGGCAAAAGTTAGGGATAAAGCGTAATACTATGTCTCATTGGATCACTTTGCATCCAGAATCCGGTATCAACATCAAGTTCAGACGGCATCGATCAGTCATCTTCATCTTCAACTAAGGTCATCAAGTGATGAGACGCTCGGAGATATAAGGGCGATAGCAGAGTTAGAACCCAGTGGGATCATTCATTTCACACAGCTGTTTTATTTTCTCTTGTACAAATTTGTATAAATTCTTTTGTTCGGCAGCGTTCTCTTACTAGGACGTCAGCCTCTTGTACATAAAACGCCTATTTACAGGCAAATTCAAAATCAATACAAAAATCACTTTTCAGTTAAAATTGCCAATTGTTTTTCCTTTTCTGTTTTGTTTTGCGAAGAACGTCCAAGGTTCAATTTGTGATATATGCATTGATAATAATTTGCTCACTCATGAATATTTGCATACGAAACAAAGGATTAATTACAGGTAACAGTAGAAACAGGGGCAATAAAGAGTTGTCTAAGCAATCTAATTGTTCTGTCCTCCAAGGTATCAAGGTAGGTTCAGCTGAAGAACATAACCAGCATATCTTAATTCCCCAGAGAGCGCGTCAGCAAGTCAATACGCTCCCCCCAAGCAAAGCTATACTATCAACCTTAAGGAAGTTGGGTATCCTCCAGCAGATCTCAACATTCCCCAGCAATATACATGCATTCTTAACAAACATCCCCGACAGTCTTGGCCTAAAGATTGTTCCCCGGCGGTATATTAAACATTCAATGGAGTCACTTCCCCAATATAGTTCAAATTTTCCCCAGGAGAGTCCAATCCAGTCTCCCCAGGAAAGTTGGGATCCATCTCCCCAAGCAGTAAGCTTATCCCCAGTAGATTCTGGAAGCTTATCCCCGTAGAGCACGAACGCGTCTCCCGGCTTTATTCAAAGGTTATTCCCTTACCAGGGTATAACTGGGTTATCCTCAGCCAAAAGCCATGGAAAGATCGTCCCTGACGAAGTCTTCCTATCCCTAGCGGAGTCTATTAACACTTCCAACATATCAACGGTATCCCCAGCGAAGTTACCATCAATATCCTAGCAAAGTACCTCTCTCCCCACAGAGTATTGCTCCCCAACAAGATCGCTAGAGTACTTTTCTCCCCGCAGAGTAATCCATTTGCCAAGTTTATTCCCCAACGGAGTTATCTTCTCCTACCGGTATTCTTGCAACTATCATCCCCAGCGGAAGCAGAAATCTCACTCTTCAACATCAGCCCAGGATTTGACTTCCCGGCATCCGTCAAGGATCTATTTTCCTAGACGAAAAAGATACATTCATAAATATCACATTTTCATACATTACAGCATGCATATACGCATCATATCTTACAAATCTCATTTATGTTGAGAACATCATCGCTTGATTCATATCATGCCTTGCATATGACTGACCTTTACCTTTCAGGAAAGAGCCAGTTGAGTTCTCAGCTACATTCCAAGACCTTGTCCAGTTCAGTTAAATCGACCCTAAGATTTTCCTGATTCTTATCCAGTCAAAGGCCTTCTCTGGTTCAGTCAGATCGACCCTAAGATCTCCTTGATTCTTATCCAGTTGAAGTTATTCCAAGACCTTGCTTGGTTCAGTTAAATCGACCCTAAGATTTTCCTGATTCTTATCCAGTCAAAGGCCTTCTCTGGTTCAGTCAGATCGACCCTAAGATCTCCCTGATTCTTATCCAGTTGAAGTTATTCCAAGACCTTGCTTGGTTCAGTTAAATCGACCCTAAGATTTTCCTGTTTCTTATCCAGTCAAAGGCCTTCTCTGGTTCAGTCAGATCGACCCTAAGATCTCCCTGTTTCTTATCCAGTTGAAGATTTCAAGACCTTGTCCGGTTCAGTTAAATCGACCCTAAGATTTTCCTGTTTCTTATCCAGTCAAAGGCCTTCTCTGGTTCAGTCAGATCGCCCCTAAGATCTCCCTGTTTCTTATCCAGTTGAAGACATCCATGATTCTCTCAGTGTTACTGTTGAGGTTGAAGTCACCCAAGATTCTCTCAGCGTTACTGTTGAGGTTGAAGTCGCCCAAGATTCTCTCAACGTTACTATTGAGGTTGAAGTCACCCAAGATTCTCTCTGCGTTACTGTTGAGGTTGAAGTCGCCCAAGATTCTCTCAGCGTTACTGTTGAGGTTGAAGTCGCCCAAGATTCTCTCAGCGTTACTGTTGAGGTTGAAGTCGCCCATGATTCTCTCATCGTTCCTGTTGAGGTAGTAATCATCCAAGATTCTCTCAGCGTCCCTGTTGAGGTAGTAATCATCCAAGATTCTCTCAGCGTCCCTGTTGAGGTAGTAATCGTCCAAGGTTCTCTCACCGTCCCGATGAGGTAGTAACCATCCCTGCTTCATCCATCACCTTTTGAAGCTCCAGATTCAATTCCTGTAACCAGTCAGGGCACATCTATACAAAGAGTTTGAAGACTAGCTCCTGTAACAGGCCAGGTAATCACTTTCTTTTCAGGTACGCAAGTTCTCGCTAAGGAATCTCTTACGTGATCGACACCCAGATGGCATCTATAAGCCCATCCACTCATCCATCATCTCTCAGCATGGCATCTATAAGCCCATCGTCCTATCCATCAATCTCCAAATGGCATCTATAAGCCCATTCCCACCATCACACTACTATGTGAGCGCAAATTTCTGGGCACTCTAGTGTTCAATCATCTTCCACCTTCGGATTACGAAAGCCACGTCAGCCAATCTGCATCCTCAGGTTTAAGAAAATTGAACAGGGGCAACTGTTGTACCCCAAAATTTGCCCTCCCATATTCTTCAAAATTTGCAAAGAACAGGCTTCAAAATCTCCCCAAGGGTTGCACAGTTCAAGGGCCTCCTAACAGTCAAAAACTAGGGTTTTGGTTCTGGCAAAGAAATTGAAGTTCTCAAGGGTCCAATCAAGTCCCACATGCCTACAAACATGGTCAAGCATCTTCATTCCAAGTTTCAAGACTTACAGCACAAAATTGCACAGTCAAAAACCCTAATTGCTCAACAGTCAACTGTAGGGGCAAAATGGTCATTTGACAGTCAAAAGTTCAAATTTTTGGTCAACATCTTATTTTGAAGCCACAAACATCATTTGATCAATTCTTGATCATGATTTTCAAGGTATGGCTCAAAAAGTCTCAAGATGCAAAAGTTTCCATATTTGGACAGTTGAAAAAGTCAACTATAACTTGACCAAGGCATAACTTCCACATGGTTTATCAGAAAAATTCCATCCAAAGCTCATTTTGAAGAGAAAGACATTTCCTACAACTCCTCTTCACACTTCAAGTCCAAGAAATGCTCTCACAAAAAGTTATCAATTTCAACATTATAGGTCATTTTCAAAAGTCAACAAAAAGGGACTTTAAGTCAAAGACCATAACTTTAGATTGTTAAATCAAAATGACATGGGACCAAAGGCATTGGTTAGAGGACTTCAATACCTTTCCAAAATTTCCAAGAACATGATCAAAGCTTAAAAATTGAGTAAGATATGCCTTGTGGAATTTGGGAAATTTTTGAGAATTTTGAAAAGTCAACTTTACTTCAAATGCCTCAAAATTGCTAATGGGCCACATTCTCTTCCAAGAATCATCATCCAAAGGCTATGCACGACCATTTTGCCCAAAAGGGAGTTATTTCATTATTTTTTATTATTATTTGAATTTTTAATCACCATTAATTCATTTAATTAAATAAAATATGAAAAAAATACAAAAGCATGTATTTTAAATCTTTTTATGCAGCTAATAGGTCTAATAAAACCTAAGGATTTCGTGCATGCCCAAAGGAGAAAGATTCCATGCAAATTGGCTAGGTTTCATGATAAAAAAATTTGAAAAGATTATGCAAAATCATAAAAATCAAAAGCATTGATTCCATGGATATTGGACTTGTTTTGTTGACCTAAAACATTCCATATACATATACAAATGCAAACCTAATCAGAAGGACCTGGAAGCTGCGCCTGAAATCAAACAACAACTTTGCAATTTTGTCAAAAAAATTCAAAACCGAAAACACAGTTTCAGTGCGTTACAAGGCAAGATAACCATTCCAAAAGCTTTCTGAGACCTTGTTGAACATCACCCAACCCTTTTCCAGTCCCCACGCATCAAGAAGTGGTAGAACAGACTCAGACTTTCTCAAACATTTTTCCTATTCGTATTTTAATATATATGCCATATTCATGCATTCTAATAATCGTTTTGCACTAATATGCACTCCCTGAAGCTAATGGTGTATTTCAATTAAGTTTTTATAGCCTATATGCAAAGTTGCCATTGATGCTTTTTAGGTTTTCAGAGATGTGAAATTGGGGTTTCCCTCTTCTGGAAAAATCAGCCTACAAAACCTATGCCATCAGAATCAGAAGCTCATAACGATTCAAATGGCATACTCGCGCTCAATTTATCATTGGCCAATTCCTAATCGCTATTTTCCTATACTGTAGTTAGTGGGGGTTCAAAACCCCCGCTACTTGATGTATTTTTTTTCAGGGCAAAACGCACAAACGAGGAAGAAGATGAGTTGTCGTAGCCTGGTTGGATCATTCAAATGCTTTAGCGCGTTTTTTCGTTTCTACCAATAAGCGTGCTTTTTCACATATAATAATTTTATCTCATTATATTTATGAATGAACACGCAGCTCAGTTGGTGGAAAGCATTGTTGGCAAGCCTTGGGACCTGGGTTCGATTCCCAGGTCCCCCATATTTCTCTATGTTTTTCACTTTTCCATGTTCAGGTGATCAATACGCCTAGAGGTTCACCATGCACTCTCATCAATGGATTGCCAAGTGTCCATGAACGTCCATCCAGTGGCTAGCATCTGCATTCCACCATGCACCTTAGTCAGCTATTCTCTACGTGGCCATTTAAAGTCAAACAAGGCCAGGAATTGATTGGGCCTGATTGCTACAAAAACACCTCCATTGGGTCAACAAACCCCCTCCTGTTTGCATTTCTCTCTTTCATTCTTTTTTTTATTTATTTGTTTTAATTTATTTGTTTTCATTTAATTCCTCCAAATTAATTTTTTATAATATAATAAAAATACAAAAAAATCAGGAAAGACAAAAAATATAAATATATTTTATTTAAATGTTTTTGTAAATAAACTTTATTAATTAATTTAGTTTTAATTCTAGGTTCAATTCTAATATTTTTCTTAATAAACTAAAAAAATGTAGAATTAGGGTTTTAAATACTTTTATCCTTTTTTCTTTACTTTTTCCATAATTAATGATTAATTATTTATTTTGTAAATAAATTGCCATGTAAATAATTAATTTAAACTAGGTCTAATTTAAACATTTTCTTAATAAATTAAAAACAATTTAGAATTAGGGTTAATTAACTTTTCTTTTTTCCAATTTAATTTTCTTACTAAAATCCATAAATATGAAAAACTCAAAAATAATTTCCTTTTCTCATTTAACTTAATTAATTTATTAATTGTAATTTAATTTCCTTAAAAGGGTCCAACGCCCTCGCATTCCCGACTTTACTTCTTCTCGCATTTTACATTTATTTCTTTTTGTGAATATAATGTATTTATCCCAAAGCCATGTACTACATTAATTAGGGTATTTATTTGCCGCATTTTATTTTATTTCAAATCGGGTCCTGGTTTAATTTGGCGATGTGGACCCGCGCCGTTGTAATAGCGTAGGACTTTTTTAATTCCGCATCTTTTAACTGTTAATAATTTGCATGAAAGAATGAATGCCAAAATAAAAGCAACGCGTAGATCACCAATCCATGAACAAGATAAGCATAATTGAACATGACACACTAATCACACACCACCCCTAGGGTACGCCTCATTGTTGCCTTGCCCCTCGAAAGGTGGTCGTCGAGTAGAGGATGTTTTAGTAAGTCCTCATGTCCATGAATATGGCATGAGGGTAGCTTCTAAGGTGTCTTCCTATTGCTCCGGTGATAACCATGTCCCGAACCCTCGAATTGACCCGAACACCTCCAACGGTGGTGCTACATACCTCTCAATGGTGGGATGGCACTACTTTAGGGACATTTACACAGACGAATTCCTTAGGGTAGGTAGATTCTCGTAGATACTTGCTCTAATTTCAAAAAAAAAATCAAAAACCTCTTTTCACACCGACACCTTTTCAAAAAGCTTTCGAAAGCAACTTTTTAAACACTCTTGAGGACTGATACAAGAGTCGAACTGAAATTTTCAAAGAAACTTTTTTTTAAAACCCACAGTTGAAAAGCAAACAAACAATTTTGAAAACACAAATGAGCAAGTATCTAAGAGCCCATGGATAACCATGGATAGAAAGGGTGCTAACACCTTCCCTTTCTATAAATCTATCTCCCGAACCGAGAGCAATCTCTATAAGGAATTTTTCTGTGCTTTTGTCCTTTCCATTTGGAGAAAATAAAAGACGGTGGCGACTCTTGCTTCCGCAACATTTCGCGAACCAGCGTTAAACAGTCAGTTCCAGATCCACCGATCACAGGTGCTTGTGTGCAAAGTGTATCATTTTCATGCTTTTGTCTTGCATTTAGGGTTTTCTATTTGTTTTGTTTTTGTTCTTGTCATGTAAACCCTAGTTACTAAGCATAGTATATAAAGCAATAAATTGCGTAAAATAAACTAAGCTATTACAACAATTATTATGGGAGGGGGGATACAAGTTTGAATAGGGATTTTGCACAAATATAAACCTAAATATATTATTACAACCAAATCGAATATTGTGCGAATTAAATAATAGACAAATAATTAAAGTGCAATGCAATATGTATGTAAAAGAAAAGATTTTTTATGTCTTGTTTTTTGTATGAAAAAATATTTAATTTAAACCTAAAAATATGAGGAAAAAATATATTAATTCTTTTTGAAAGGGGTAAACCCTAGTTTTTAATTAAAAGAAAATAAATGTTCTGTATTTATTATTTTGTACATTTTTTGTATAAGAACAAAATAAATAATATTATATATAAATATTAAAAATTAAATATGTAAAAAAATAAGTTTTTATGAGTATAAATAGTATAATAAAAATATTAAGTATTTTTAAATATATTTACAAGTTATTTAAGAAAATAAAATCTATTTATCAAAATAAACTAATTTTTATGTTAAAAAAATAATTAAAAAAATTAAATAAAATTGCAAAAATAAAGAAATTATTTTTAGGATTTTTTATTATTCTGAAAATATAATCAAAAGCAATAAATATAAAAATATGAAAAATCTAAAAATCAAACAGGGGGTGTAATAGCAAGTCAAGGGGTGTGATTAGTGGAAAAAAAAGGCCCAGGCGCCAAAAAGCCCAAGACACTTCATCCATGTCCTTTGGCCAGCTTTTGCGCGCGCTTTATGTTCAAACCTGCATCTCTCTTATGCTTGCACAAAAACAAAAACTCATAACATGAAACATGTGGCATTTGAGCTCACGATTCCAACCATATAAATTATGTAACCTAACTCTAAAAGATCAAGGAGAATTTTGGAACCCCTAATTCGTGACCTAAAAATTTCAGGGACTTCAAGCTTCAAATTCTCTTAGCACAAGTAACATAAATGAAAAGTATTGATATGTACAGTTTTATCATGATGAAAGCTACATTTTTCCTTCACAAATCGTGGCTTGAAGTTGCCTATTCAGAGAGATAGAGTTTTAAAAAATACCTCATTTAGCTGGATTCGAGTAGGGCAATGTAGGGACTTTAATGGAGGCCTGGTGATTGTTTAAGCTTCACTGAACTTCCCTGAACCTATTCCAATGCTTAGCTTGCTCTGAGGATGGCTGAAACTCTCTGGACAAGTCAAGCTGCAAGCTTCCAAAGTGAAAATGGTGGATGCTGAAACAGGCGTTACAGAACCAGGGTGATGGCTTGGATTGCTTTGGTATGATGTTTATGAGATGCTTGAAGTGTTTAAACACAAAACGCACAAGCCAAATGAGAGTTGGCTATGGTTTTGCAGAAACTGTGTGTTTTGGCAGAATTTTGGTGTTTTTGAGTTTCAGAGTGTTTTAGGTCCAAGCAAATCGTGTTATGCCTTGTACGAAGATTTCAAATACGTAGAGAAGTGATACAAAGTCAGCCCTTACTAGTTGTGCAAGCTCTAGCACCTTTTGCAACTTTTCTTGCATTTGAAGTAAAGTGAAGTGACTAATCTCACATGCTTGTCCTTGCTTGCTTGAGGCCTGAAATGAACTTGTACCAATTGCTTGAGAGCTGTGTAAGTTATTTGTATCAAAGAGACAGGTTCAATGCTCAAGATTGACAAAGTTGCAAAAGCTTCTCTTTATGAAAATGGCATTGTGAACTTTTTGCCCAAAATGGAAATATCTTTTGTACAAAGTTTCAAAAGCAAAGATAAATTCTTTGTCAACTGAGTTTGCATTTAATTATGGAGTGTATAGCAAGCTTAGGACCTGTAAAGGAAGATACAACCAGCATAGGCTTGATTTGCAACTTGATCTTCTGTGAAAATGGCTTGAACAAAAGTGAGAAAATGCCAACTTCCCTTCTTCGATTCTCCCTAATAAAAAATGATCTTGGAGAGTTCTTGTACATTTTGGAAAGCCTGAAATGTTCTCTATAATCCATATTTGAAATGAAATTTTAGATACCTCTTGGAACTAGGTGAAAAATGTCGATGAAGTTAGGTCCAAAACATGCCTAAATTAGGGCAAAATTTCACTAAGTTAAGAAGTTCATGGACCTATATTCACAAATTCATAACTTGAGATCCAAGCATCTTTTGGGAAAATTTTGTGAATAAAAGTTGTAGATTTCATGGAGGACTACAACTTTCATGTTGGAAGTTTTCTTTGAATCAAAATGCATCATGGTGAAAAAGTGGTGAAAGGTTGGGAAAAAATAAGAAAATTTTTATACTTAGAAAAATTCTAAGTTATGAAATTTTTCAAATTAAAACCCTAATTTTCAATATTGGTTTTCTTGGTGAACAAGTTTCATATTTTGACATATCTTGATGAATTATGACCCTTGGAACTTGATTTTGACCAAAAAGTCAAAGTTTGACTTTTCAGTGCACAATTGACTTTTGATCAGTTGACTGCAAAATTCATCTATCAATCCAATGAACTTGAGATCTTTTGAACCATGTAACTTGGTAAAGATGATGCCATTGAACCCTTGAAATCATGTTTGAACTCAATTGGTCATTGGCTAGGTTAAAAATCAGAAATTGCCCTTTCTTAGTCAAAACCCTAATTTTGACCATTTTGCCCTTTTGATGATTTGATCAAATTTCTTGAGGGGTTGTGATCCAAACTTGATAAAATGGTATATATGAGTCTAAAATATTGATGTGGATCAAAAATTATGAAGTTTGACTGTAAATTGGCCATGGTTGACTTTCTCCCCAATACAGCTGATTTTTAGGTCAATTGTCCAATTGACTGATCAAAAATGTGGTTCAAGGCTTGAAACTTAACATGAGCAATCTTAGGGGTCCAAAATGGTGTATGAAAGTCACATGAAGCATTGGTGGTCCAAAAATCTTTGTGCAAACTCAAACCCTAATTTTGGGTTATCAGTGCAAGGTGAGATGTCTTGAGCTGACCAAACCCTAATATTGTCTTGAGTCAAAAAAGTCTTGTGAGAAAAATCTTGATAAATGAGAGGGAAAATTTTGGGGTACAACACCAATCTTTGTATGTCACCTTCATCTTCTGCACAATCTTCTTGATGTTCTTATCCGGGAACTCGAAATTCATGGATTGGTAACCATCCACGGCCTGATGTGCCAAATGATCCGCCAACACACTCCCTTGATTGCTTTTTGGGTTGTGTATTGGATATCATACTTGGTTAAAATCATATGCCATCTTGCTACTCTTCTGCACAAGGCAGGCTTTTCGAAGATGTACTTGATTGGATCCATTTTTGATATCAATGGGGTAGTGTGAGTCAGCATATATTGTCTCAGCCGGCGATCAGCCCATGCCAAAGCGCAGAAAGTTTTCTCGAGCAATGAGTATCGGGTCTCGCAGTCGGTAAACTTTTGCTAAGGTGGTAAATAGCATGCTCTTTTCAGCCAGACTCGTCATGCTGCCCCAGCACGCACCCCATTGAATTATTCAGCATTGTCAAGTATAAGATCAAAAGTCTTCCTTCAACTGAAGGCATCAGAATTGGTGGCTCTTGGAGGCTGTGTGGCCCTCTCTTCCTGTAGTAACAGTCTAGCAAGTTCCTCAGGCACTTCACAATCATCCCCACCTTCATCCTCGACTTGGTTGATCGGATTTTCGAAGTCATAATTGGTAGTAGCAGAGTTGTTATCAATGGGATCCAGAGCGGATATGGATCTGTATTATGATATGTGAGTATGTGTAAGACAATAGTTGTTTCATAAAGTTCAAGATAGAAAGGAAAAACAAAGAGCGAAAAATTTATAATGCAAGAGAATGTCCAATGCTTTATTGATTATATATGAAAATGACAAATAACAAGCCCTCACAAACAAAGCCAAGGTGCCTCAGGCAAGGCACCGGGTCGTAAAGTTTCAAATTATCTGTTACAGATCTCAAAACAAAAATTCAATTACTGTGTAATAAAAGAAACGGGCATGAAGTCTTTTGCCGTCCAGTTGTTCAATCCACCGTCGGTAGTTGGGTAAATCCAGCTATCAATATTTGGCTCTTCTTCATCATCTCCAATTGCATTGACTCCCGAGTCATGCTTGGGCATAGGAGCAGTTATGACGTTGGGTTTCTCTGGAGCGTCAAACTCGATCTCTTTAGCTTCAATCAAATCTTGTACCTTATTCTTCAAAGCCCAACAATTATTCGTATCATGACTCTGGCTATCGGAGTGATAGGCACAGCGGGCGTTCGGATTATACAGCGGAGATATGGTGCTGGGATTCTTCGGGGCTTCCCTCAGAGTTACCAGGTTGGTCTTCAACAATTGCGGTAGAATTTGGGACAAAGTCATATTAAGCCGAGTGTACTGTCTTTGCGGTCTCTCCGCTCTTTGCTGATTGTTGCGTTGTGGGGCAACGGTGGATCTTGATATTACTATCGTGTTTACTGCTTGGCGGCGTTCAGGACGGTTTTGGCTCCTCGAGCTGTAAACTGCACTAGCTTCTTTCTTACCAGTGAAAGGCCTCTTTTCTGCACTTGATGAAGCGCCTTTCTGTATCTTACCACTTCTGATACCAGCTTCTACTCTCTCCTCGATCAAAATCAATTCAGTGAACCCAGATGATGAACTGCCAATCAAGTGATTGAAAAATGGACCAGACAAAGTCCCAAGAAACATATCCACCAACTCCCTATCAGACAGAGGGGGTTGGACTCTTCCAGCCAGATCTCTCTGAAGGGGTGAAAAACACAAGAAGGGGGGGTTGAATTGTAAAACTGGAATCTTAAAGCAATTGACAAGATATTTTTATCCTGGTTCGTTTGATCTCAAACTACTCCAGTCCACCCGTCAAGGTAATTTCGCCTCTCTCCAACGAGGTCTTAATTCACTATATTCAACTGAATACAAATCTGCTTTAACAACTGCTAAAGCCTTCTTGATTCAAACCACAATCCGGTTTGTCAAGGCAACACTTTCTTACAAAGGTATAAAACAAATGTGTGTGAATGTTTTCTACAAAACTATATCACAACTGTGATGTATACACAAATGAAGCTTAGAAACTTAGAATGCTAAACACTAATGGAGTATCAGAGTTTGTTGGTTTAGCAAAACTGGTAGATGAAGATTATTGTTCAGCTTTGTGCGTGTAGAGAATTTGGAAGCATTAGTCATTATAATCTTCGAAGCCTTGTTTATATAGCACTTGAGAAGATGAACGTTGAATGCAATATTCTTGATTCAATGCTAATAACAAGCTTTCCTTTTTGAGCAGATCTTGTCTAGAATGATGCCGTTGGAATTAATTAGCGTTCAATACACAGTACCGTTGCTTCTTCAATGCACGTTCTGGCTTGGCTCATTCTGATTCTGCTTCGCTGCTGATGAACTATTGTTTCTGTATCAGAGTGTTTACGCGCAGTTCTGTTCATCAAGCTTCAGCAAGTACGTGAGTTGATCTTCTGATCTTGACGTTCTGATTCAGCAACTTCTGATGCTGGTGTATCAAATCAAATTCTGATGCTGAAGAAGTGATCTTGCTTATTTTAATCAGCGTATCTGCAAGTCAGAGCATAGTAATATTAGGCAGCATATAGTTCAAACATGAAACATATAAATACTATATCTTTTCACTTTGTTATCATCAAAACTTAAATATAGGGTACTAGATTCAAACATTGTTCTAACAATCTCCCCCTTTTTGATGATGACAAAAACTAGATATTTTAAATGAAAAAATAACGTGAAAAGGTATCTAGGAAATGTTTCAGAGTTAAGAAGTAAGGAGAAATCGGAGTTTAAGAGATACTCCCCCTGAGTTTGTTACTTCCCTTTGATATACGTGTTCTTCAGGATCAGATCTTTTTCTTTCTTTGAACATCAGATTATAGGTCTTTGACTTATCAGAGAGCAGAGCTTCAGAGCTTTTGCTGTCAGAGCTTTGCTTCGGATCAGAGTGTTAGGTCGATCAGAACTTCATATTTGATCAGAGCAACTTGAGCTTCTACATTTGATCAGAGCTTCTAGCTTCTAGTCTTCATTGTGCCTGTAGACTTAAAAACAAAACAGAAAAACATTTCAAGTAATAGAGTTAGAATGTTTGAGAATTTCTGTCTAGTTAGCCGTTATTGATTTTAAATATCATTCTTGTTCTCCCCCTTTTTGTCAGCAATCAAAAAGTGTTGGTGATGTGCTAAAACAATTTAGATATCAGAAAAACAGATTATATTAAAATAGTTCAGAGCAAAAGAACATTACAAAACATAGTCAAAACAGAAAATGAAGAAAACATGAAAAATTATGCATGAACAAGATTTATGGTTGAGGGGGCATGCGTGAGAACAGGCTTTCCAGCATTGCTTGAATCTTTTCAGAAGTTTCATTCTGCTTCTGAACCATGGTGACAACAGTGTCAATTTTGTTGTCCTGTACATCCATTCTTGCTTTCATTTCCTGATCATTCTCTTCCATCCGCTGCTGTAGACGCAAGTCATTCAGCCTTAGTTCTTCCAGAACCTGCCTGTCCAAGGCAGCTTGAGAACTTTCAGAAGGAGGAAGCTTCTCAGAACTTTCAGCTACATCTTCTGCTGGATTTTCTTCCTGAAGGGTCTTGTCTTCTTCTGATGGTTGCACCTGTGCAGCTTGCTCTTTCTCAGACCAAGATTCACTGTCCAGAGGGAGTACAACTTCTTGAGGCAGCTGACTCTCAACTTCCTTCAGCAGCTTGCTAAAGTTCTGTTGAGCCTGCTCGTAGTTGACGTCCTGCAGCTTGAGGGCTTCAGCACGTACCCATACTCTGAACTGTGACCAGAGCTGATCAGAAGCAGCTGGGTCGATCATCCCGGGACAGACTTGCTTCAAAGAAGCAATCCATTGCAGCATACCTGTTTCAAAATTCAAAATACCAGAGCCAACATCTGGTTGCTTTGGTTTGGGTATGGCAATTTTGTGTCTTAGATCAGCAAGACGTTCAAGACTTGTTAAGTCAATGAAAGTTCTGCTGGGGTTTTCAGCTGTTTTCTGAGAGGTTGTTTGTTTTGGAGGAGGGTTATCAGAATCAGAGGAAGATATTTCTATTGGAGTGGTTGGAGTTTTTGGAGGTGTTGATTCCTCTGAAGATGGCAACTGGGGTCTGACAATAGTGGTTCCACATGGCAACTGGATTGCCAGCGGTGAAGGTTGAGGTGAGTGGGGATCAGAATGATGTGGAGAAGGGGTTTCATAGCGGTGAAACTCTGTTTGTGGTGAAGGTGGATTATTTTCTGGTTGAGGAGGTGGAATCTCTGATTGCTCAGGGATCAGAGGTTCTTCTGTGAGTGGTTGTTGTTGTTGTTGTTGTTCTGGTTCTGATTGATGTTGTATTTCTGGTTCAGGTTGTGATTCTGGTTGTGGTTCTGGTTGTGGAGGAGGAATATTTGGTGATTCAGAATTTGGTTGAGCAGAAGTATGTTCACGCTCAATATCAGCTAGCACTCTATCAAGTGCTGGTGTTGTTGAAACAGTTGGTTGTTTGGTAATTTTGATTCTGGTTCTTCTGAGTAGTAAGGCCTCAGAAGGGTCTTCTGGTATGGTTTCATCAATAGTAGGGATTGGAATGGATATTCTGTGAGAGGTTTTGGGAGGGGCAGCAGATGTTGGAATAGTAGATGAAATTGAAATAGGGGCAGCAGATGAATTACCTCTTTTCTTTGGAGTCTGATGAGATGATCCTTCTGCTTTCCTCTTCTTTGTCTTCTTCTGAGTCACTTCAGGTTGGGGTTGACTCAGATCTTTGATCTTCAGCTTTGAACCTGTATCTTCTTCCTTGTATGAATCTGGATACTTGAGAAACATATCCGGCTGGGATTCCATTTCAGAAAATTTTGGGAAATCATTCAGAGGCACTCTTCTGCTGGAGATGTCAGCAGTTGAAGTAGCTCTGGGTTCCTTCCTAATATTTTCTATCAGCTTCATCTTTTTCAGGTTCTTAGCGTTCAGCGGTTTTCCAACAGTTGGTTCCATAGTGCCCAGCACTTGAGCTTCGCTCAGATAATCTATCAGCTTATTCTCTGTCAGAATATCTGATATGAGCCTTCCAAACGGTATCCAGTCCCTTTTGGTCCTTTCTTCTTCTCTTGTCTCTTTCACACTAGTCTTGAGATGGTTGAACAGAAAGTGTGCCAGATTGATCTTCACCCTCTGATCAATAAAGTAGATCAGAAATTGCTGATCCACGTTTATATAATCAGGAGAACTTGTTGGCTTCCTGTGATTGAAACAGCCCAGAACAATCTTGGCCCATACTCTGCAGTGATCCTTCAGATCCTTAATTTTGCTGCTGGGAAATCCAAGAGTGAAAATGCAGTTGGCTACCACACCTATATCAGGGCATCTGTCAGCCATGTCCACACAACGGACTCCACCACCACTTTGACCAATTAACCTAGCAATGAGGTCTTCAGAAATTACTATCTTCTTTCCCATGACAGAAGAGATGACTAGATGTTTATGAATCTTGGCGTGAATCCAAAATTCCTTGACAAGCTTTGGGAATGTTGGTCCAACCAACCTATCGAAATACCTCTCCCACTTTTGAGCCCTAATCTCTTCAGTTAGGTCAAATCCATTTTCCTTCAAACTTTCAAAGTCGATGATTAACTCAGAGAGAACCTCAAGATTCTTTACCGGTGTGAGAAGAGTTCTGATAGGCACCTGATATTGTTCAGAGGTTCCTTTCTTCTGATTTCCTGCAGAAATGCTGGAGGATGCCATTGTTCTCACTAAAAAAGCTTGAGAATGATTTAAAAAAAAAGGTTTGAAGGAGATAAACTCAGATGTATGCAGAGAATATTTGAATGATTATGAGAAAGCGTAAAGAGTAAAAGTGAAGGATTAATGTGTTTAAATAGAATTTTCAAAAATTATTTTGAAAAATTAAACGTTTTTAAGAGAGAGAAAAAAAATAATGATTGCCATTAACAAGCGTGATTACTTTTCATTAAATGCTTGCTGATTTTGGGGGATTTGAGAAAGATACTTAAAAACGGTTACCAGACATGTGTCTCAATGCACCCAATCAGCGCTTTGCCTTCTCAGAAGCGTGCACGCGTTCTGCTTCAGGGATTTGCTGATGATTGGATGACACTTGTTTGATGTAGTGATCAGCACGTCTGTATTTGAGATTAGACTCTCAGATCTTTAGACTTGCATCTGATACAATCTGCATGTTCTATCTTTCTGAAAGGAGATTGATCAGAAGTTCACAGTAATATAATTACATTCTGAAGATAAATACATGGAATCAAAACATTTTCATTCTGGGCATACTTTCATGCTGAGATGTTTCAGAATGAAATTAAACCTATCTTCTGAAAGGGGTTTAGTAAAGATATCAGCCCATTGATGGTCTGTATCTATAAATTTCAAGTTTAAAATACCTTTCTGAATATAGTCCCTAATGAAATGATGTTTTATTTCTATATGCTTAGCTCTAGAATGTAAAATAGGATTCTTACTTAAGCAAATAGCAGAAGTATTATCACAAAGAATAGGAATGTTACTCTCAAAAATCTGGAAGTCTTCAAGCTGACTTTTCATCCAGAGCATTTGTGTGCTACATCCTGCTGCTGCTATGTACTCAGCTTCTGCTGTTGACAGAGCAATTGTTGACTGCCTTTTGCTGGACCACGAGATCAGATTTTCTCCCAGAAACTGGCAGCTTCCAGAAGTACTTTTACGTTCCACTCTGTCTCCAGCAAAATCAGCATCACAGTAGCCTACTAAGCTGTAATCACTAGATTTTCTATAAAACAAACCCAGATTAGTAGTACCTTTCAGATACTTGAAAATTCGCTTAACAGCTGTTAAGTGAGATTCTCTAGGATCTGATTGGAATCTAGCACAGATACATACGCTGAATAAGATATCAGGTCTTGAAGCTGTCAGATAAAGGAGAGAACCAATCATACCTCTGTAGACCTTCTGTTCTACACTTTTGCTTACCTCTTCTCTATCCAGAATGCACGTGGGATGCATTGGAATCTTTGATGGCTTACATTCTGAGAGGTCAAACTTCTTCAGAAGATCTCTGATGTATTTGCTCTGATGAATGTAAGTTCCCTCTGGGGTTTGATTGATCTGAATTCCTAGAAAGAATTTCAGTTCCCCCATGAGGCTCATCTCAAATTCTGCCTGCATACACTTAGCAAATTTTCTTCCAAGAGAAGGATTAGTAGAACCAAAAATAATATCATCAACATAAATTTGACAGACTAAAATGTCACTCTTAACTGTTTTACAGAATAGAGTAGTGTCCACTTTCCCTCTGGTGAATTCATTTTCAAGCAGAAAGTTACTTAGCCTTTCATACCAAGCTCTGGGAGCTTGTTTCAGACCATACAGTGACTTTTTCAGTTTGAAAACATGTTCTGGATGTTTTGTATTTTCAAAACCTGGGGGTTGGTGAACATAAACTTCTTCTTCTATATAACCATTTAAGAATGCACTTTTGACATCCATCTGATACAGAGTGATGCCTCTATTAACAGCAAATGAAATTAAAAGTCTGATAGATTCTAACCTGGCGACTGGGGAAAAGGTTTCTGTATAGTCTATCCCCTCTTGCTGACTATAACCTTGTGCAACCAGTCGTGCCTTGTTTCTGACGACTTCACCTTGTTCATTAAGCTTGTTTCTGAACACCCATCTTGTTCCAATGACGTTGAATCCTTTTGGTCTGGGAACGAGATCCCACATGTCGTTTCTGGTGAATTGATTCAGCTCTTCTTGCATTGCCAGAATCCAGTCGTTGTCCAGAAGTGCTTCATCAATAGAAGAAGGTTCAATCAGAGACACAAGTCCCATAAGAGTTTCTTCAGAGTTTCTGAAGCTTGCTCTTGTTCTGATTGGATCTTCCTTTCTTCCTAGGATAGTCTCTTCTGGGTGATCCAAACTGCTTCTGGGTAATCTCTTCTGAGGTTGATCAGCAGCAGTTGTAGGATTTCTAGCATTGCTTCTTTCAGACGTTGAAGGAATGTCTGTGTTGAGAGCTTCTGATGACTTGTCTTCAGAACCTGCAAATTCAATTTCTATACCTGCAAGATTTTCATTCTGCTTTGACTTTTCAGAGTCAAGCTTGTCATCAAAACGAACACTGATTGATTCTTCCACAATCTGTGTTTCTGTATTGTATACTCTGTACCCTCTTGAGCGTTCAGAGTATCCTAACATAATACACTTCTGTGCCTTAGAATCAAACTTGTTCAAATAATTCTTTGTATTTAACATAAAGCAAGTACATCTAAATGGATGAAAATATGAAATGTTGGGCTTTCTGTTCTTCCACAATTCATATGGAGTCTTTTCCAGAATAGGTCTTATTGAGATTCTATTCTGAATGTAGCACGCTGTGTTTATTGCCTCTGCCCAGAAAGTCTTAGCAACGTTTGTCTCGTTGATCATGGTTCTGGCCATTTCTTGCAATGTTCTGTTCTTTCGTTCTACAACTCCATTTTGTTGGGGAGTTCTAGGACAAGAGAAATCATGCAGAATGCCTTTGTCATTAAAGAATGACTCAAAATCTTTATTTTCAAATTCTCCACCATGATCACTTCTGACTTTAACGATTCTAAGATCTTTTTCATTCTGAACTTGGTTACAGAAGGTAACAAACACAGAGTGTGACTCGTCCTTGTGTCTTAAGAACTTTACCCATGTCCATCTGCTATAGTCATCTACGATTACTAACCCATACTTCTTGCCACTGACTGAAGCAGTTTTAACTGGTCCAAATAAGTCAATGTGCAGAAGTTCTAATGGCTTAGAGGTAGAAACAACATTTTTGGATTTAAAAGAAGGTTTTGCAAATTTGCCTTTCTGACATGCTTCACACAGAGCATCTGAATTGAACTTCAAATTAGGAAGTCCTCTGACCAGATTGAGTTTGTTAATCTGAGATATTCTTCTCATACTAACATGCCCCAATCTTCTGTGCCAGATCCACTGCTCGTTGTTAACAGACAGAAGACATTTTACGTTCTGACTTTTTAGTTCAGAAAGTTTGATTTTGTAAATGTTGTTTTTCCTCTTTCCATTAAACAGGATAGTCCCATCTTTCTGACTAACAGCTTTACATGATTTTTGATTAAAGATTATATCATAACCGTTATCACTTAATTGACTTATGGATAACAGATTATGCATCAATCCATCAACTAGCAGAACATTATTAATAGAGGGAAGATTTCCGTTACCTACAGTTCCAGAGCCAATAATCTTTCCCCTCTGATTGCCTCCAAAGCCAACGTGGCCTCCAGGCTTAAGTTCCAGGCTTTGGAACATATGCCTTCTTCCCGTCATGTGTCGTGAGCAGCCAGAGTCCAGGTACCATGACTGGTGTTTCTCACTTGCTGCTAAAGATATCTGCAACATGTATTATTTTATCCTTAGGTACCCAGATCTTCTTGGGTCCTGATTTGTTAGTTTTACCAAAACTCTGGTTGAATTTTGGTTTCACAGAGTGCTTACTACTAGTATATTTGATGTCATGTGTGTGACCATACACAAAGTGTGAATTTAGAGGAGTGTGTTTAATAACTAAATCCATGACATTCTTAGGTGTAGGAACCTTACCTTGGTATCCTATTCCTTTCCTGCCGTTTCTGCTAACTCCATAGATCATTGAAGCCATTCTGCTTCTATCTATGCTTTTAGCAAGGAACTTCTGGAAACTGTGATCATACTCCTTTATGATCTCATCAGCGTTGCTGGGAGTTTCAGAAATTGGTTCCTTCTGAGAGTTTTGTAAAGAGTTTTCTAATTTTAAAATTTTATCTCTCAGCTCAGAGTTTTCCAATTTGAGACTCTCAGACTTATTAGAGTCAGATTCAAGATTCCTTTTCAGGTCTCTGAATTTGGCTCTAATCTGCTGATAACGTTCCAGAATTTCATTGAGGCTTTCAGCAAGTTCAGCCTTTGTAAAATTAACAGCGAAGTTAGGGAATACCTCTTCTGTGTCTGATTCTGAGTCTGATTCAGAAGCTTCACTGTCATCTGGAATGTTAGCCATGAGCGCTATGTTTGCCCTTTCATCATCTGATTCTGAGTCAGCTTCAGACGAGTCAGAGTCATCCCATGTGGCCATGAGACTTTTCTTCTTCTCTCTTCCAAACTTCTTTTTGGGCTTTTCCCTCTGAAGCTTTGGGCAGTCACTCTTGTAGTGTCCTTGCTCATTGCACTCGTAGCAGATGATGTCTTTTGTGTTTGGCTTCTTGCTACCGGAGGAGCCTTTAGATCTTCTGTATCCAGAGGAAGAATCTGTCCTTCTGTATCTGGAAGAAGACTCGTTCTGATCAGATCTTCTGGGATTCCTGAACTTCCTTTGTCTTTGCTTCCACAGTTGATTTACTCTTCTGGAGAGAAGGGAAAGTTCGTCTTCTTCTGATGAGGATCCATCAGATGTTTCTTCAACTGCCTGCAAAACTTTAGATTCAGATTTTCTGTTAGATTTTAAAGCTAAAGGCTTACCTTGCTTCTGAGGCTCATCAGCTTCTAGCTCTATCTCATGACTTCTGAGGGAGCTTATAAGTTCCTCCAGAGTGATTTTGTTGAGATCCTTCGCTAGCTTCAGAGCAGTAACCATAGGCCTCCACTGCTTGGGTAAACTTCTGATTATCTTCTTGACATGGTCAGCAGTAGAGTATCCTTTGTCCAGAACTTTGAGACCAGCTACCAGAATCTGGAATCTAGAGAACATAGTTTCAATGGATTCAGATTCTTCCATTTTGAACGCCTCATACTTCTGAATGAGCGTCAGAGCTTTTGTTTCTTTGACTTGAACGTTGCCCTCATGCGTCATTCTGAGAGAATCAAAGATGTTCTTAGCTGTGTCTCTGTTGGAGATCTTCTCATACTCAGTATAGGAGATGGCACTGAGGAGGATGGTTCTGGCCTTATGGTGATTCTTGAAATCACGCTTTTGTTGATCAGTCATTGATTTTCTTTCAATCTTCTGACCAGTTGCATTCACAGGGTGCGTGTATCCATCTGTCACCATATCCCACAGATCAGCATCATGTGCTAGAAAGAAGCTTTCAATTCTGTCTTTCCAGTAGTCAAAGTTTTCTCCATCAAAAACTGGAGGTTTGCCGCTGAATCTGTCTCTATCCTCATTGTTGTCATTGCTGAAATGAGAGTTGTTTCCTGCCATTGTGTTTTTCTGACGATGGATCCTTTACTGACACGGTTAAGTGTTTTAGCTCAGAACCAGGCGCTCTGATGCCAATTGAAGGGGTGAAAAACACAAGAAGGGGGGGTTGAATTGTAAAACTGGAATCTTAAAGCAATTGACAAGATATTTTTATCCTGGTTCGTTTGATCTCAAACTACTCCAGTCCACCCGTCAAGGTGATTTCGCCTCTCTCCAACGAGGTCTTAATTCACTATATTCAACTGAATACAAATCTGCTTTAACAACTGCTAAAGCCTTCTTGATTCAAACCACAATCCGGTTTGTCAAGGCAACACTTTCTTACAAAGGTATAAAACAAATGTGTGTGAATGTTTTCTACAAAACTATATCACAACTGTGATGTATACACAAATGAAGCTTAGAAACTTAGAATGCTAAACACTAATGGAGTATCAGAGTTTTTTGGTTTAGCAAAACTGGTAGATGAAGATTATTGTTCAGCTTTGTGCGTGTAGAGAATTTGGAAGCATTAGTCATTATAATCTTCGAAGCCTTGTTTATATAGCACTTGAGAAGATGAACGTTGAATGCAATATTCTTGATTCAATGCTAATAACAAGCTTTCCTTTTTGAGCAGATCTTGTCTAGAATGATGCCGTTGGAATTAATTAGCGTTCAATGCACAGTACCGTTGCTTCTTCAATGCACGTTCTGGCTTGGCTCATTCTGATTCTGCTTCGCTGCTGATGAACTATTGTTTCTGTATCAGAGTGTTTACGCGCAGTTCTGTTCATCAAGCTTCAGCAAGTACGTGAGTTGATCTTCTGATCTTGACGTTCTGATTCAGCAACTTCTGATGCTGGTGTATCAAATCAAATTCTGATGCTGAAGAAGTGATCTTGCTTATTTTAATCAGCGTATCTGCAAGTCAGAGCATAGTAATATTAGGCAGCATATAGTTCAAACATGAAACATATAAATACTATATCTTTTCACTTTGTTATCATCAAAACTTAAATATAGGGTACTAGATTCAAACATTGTTCTAACACTCTCCACTTCTGAGCATAGTCCTTAAAGCCTTCACCTGCATCCATAGACATACCCTGAAGCTGAGTACACGTGGGAGCAAGGTCGGAGTTATACTGGTATTACTTGTAAAAAGCAACAGCAAGGTCCTCCCAGTTGCGGACATTAGTTCCTTCCAATTGACAAAACCATTCAAGTTGAGTCCCTAACAGACTATCTTGAAAGAAATGGACCCACAGATTCCTATCAGCAGTGTAGGGTTGGATTTTTCTGACGTACGAGCGGAGATGGAGTTTTGGACAAGATACTGCATCGTACTTAGCAAAAACTGGAGCTTTAAACTTGTGAGGAATCACCACCCTAGACGCTAGTCCCAAATCCCCAAAATCCAGACCAGGGACCTTCTGAATCTCCATAGCACTTAAACGGTCTTCAAGCTGTTTGTACCTATCCTCAGCAGGAGGGTACTGTTCATCATTAAAATCAGTATCATTATCAGAGGCTACAGGACTAGGACCCTTTCCTTCCTCTTGATTCTCTCCTCCTCTAGATGAATGAGACAGATCAGCTTCATGTCGCAACCTATTCCCAAATTTGTGACCCATATTCAGCAGAATCACCTTCTTCTTCTTCTTCTCCTTCAGGATGAGAGTCTTCAAATCCTCCTTCCCTTTATCCAGGTTCAAGAACATTTATTTGAATTGAGCATTATGTGCTTGAAGAGCTTTTATGGCTAGATCGGTAGGTATTTCAGAAGACATTTTGTGCGTGAGGTAAACAGCGAAGAAGATGAGAAACCTGTAATGGTACCTGTAATGAGGTGCATGATAATGGAATGCGTATGAAATGATTTCAAAGACTTTGGGAGATTTAAATTTGCAAACCAAGGAATAAACAAACTTTATTAGTTTAAACTAGTAAAATGTTTAACAATTCCTTTAAGGCGTTACAAAAGAAATAACTGAAAAACAAATCTAAACTAAGAAAAAGCAAAAAATCAGAAATCCCATGGTCGCTTCCCCTTTGTGCTGATGTAGTCATTGATTGTCCTTTCATTCTCAAGTTGTCTCGTGAGCTTCAAGATCTTCCTTTCTTGCTCATGATACTTCTCCCGGTAAGTATCCCTCTCCTCTTTCATCTGAATCCAGGATCTCTTCAATGCCCCCAGATCAATAGGCATGTAGGGATAAAGGACTGTATAAGGAACGCCCTCTTCATTAGTATGCTCCACAGTCACTGGTAACACAGCTTCATAAGGCATCCCAAGCTTCTGAGCACGGGCTCGAACCCACGGGAGGTATGGTTGCATAGGGAGATAAGTCTTTGGTCCTAGCTCGTGAGGGTCAGACCTATTCACCATGCCTCAGGCTCGTATAAACCTTCGGCGATGCTCGTCAACATCCTCCTTATAGTCAAAGACAATATCTGTAAGAAGGAGCTCATGAGGATCGTCTCTCCGAGCACGACCAAACTGTCGTAAAGCCAAACAATGACTGTAGGTTATTCCCCTTCTAATTCCAAGCAACGGGATATTAGGGTATTCCCCACATCGATCGATGACAGCAACACTTTCCATATCCTTAGAACTCCAAAGAATGTCTGTATGGGCCAGTGACATGATTCTGTAAGACCATCCTAACCCTTTCTCATTCTTCAATACAGACTTGGGGAGGTGCGAAATAAACCACCTCACCAGCAGCGACGTGCAACACATGAGGGTCCCTCTTCTTCGCACGGTACGAGTATAGAGAGCATGCAAAATATCACCTAGAAGAGTAGGCACAGGATTGCGAGACAAGAAGATCTTAACCGTGTTCACATCTATGAAGGAATCTGGATTCGGGAAAAGAACCAAACCGTATATGAGGAGAGCCACGATATCTTCAAAAGCCTGAAAGTCCAAACTGTCCCAGAATAGTTGAGCTTTATCCATCAGAAACTTGGCTAAGAAACCTTTAGCTCCGCTCCGCGTCTCCCAGTTAGATACTACATCAGCCCTTTTCAAATGTAAAGCTGAAGCAGTGTCCTCTGGTCTAGGAGTCTCTTCCAAACCTGTGAAAGGTGTTTGCTCAAGGATGGATATACCTAATAAGTCAGAAAACTCTTACATAGTGGGAACTAGATGATAGTCTGGGAAAGTGAAACAATGATGCACATGATCAAAGAACTGGAACAGCACACTCATCATTTGCTCATCAAATTTTGAGGTAACCAAGCTAAGAAGCTGACCATGTCTTCTAATGAATGATGAAGTATCAGAAACTCTCGAGGCTAAATCTTTGAGTTGAGCAGGTATTTGCATAAAGTTAACTCGGATGGTGTTTTTGCGCATGGAAGCCATAATCTGCAAAACAGAACAAAGATAAATCCCCTTGATCTTTGAAATGGTTAGTAAATGAAGTATGCATGCTATGTTATGATGCATGATGTCATGATAAAATACACAACAGGTATAGCAGATAACAGACATGGTGAAGGCAAACAAGTCACACAATAGCCCTTAAGTTTCAGGCTTGCATGGGGTCTAGGAACTACCCTCTTGAAGTTCAGTTGGTTTCAACCTGTCCTAATAATAGTAACCGGGTTCTAGAGGTTCTCAATATCACTGACCATCCTCCATCGGTCATGGTTTCAGCTCACGCAATATTTTCTTGCGGCCGGAACTATCTCGAGAGTATGGTCTCAATGAGTGTAGCATCGAGTATCAACCAGTTCCCAACTTTACACCGAGACCATCTATCTCACTACTTCCTATGGCCAAGTTGGTCAATTATAGGCTCTAAGGTTAGTTGATGCTTAACGACCCATATAGCAGCCTCGTATTCTCCTTGTTTCTCCATAAGGGATACCGGTACCAACCAATGTGCCACATCAACGTAGCTACTGATTCAACCATATCGGTCTATGTCGTACAGTTCCCTCACAGTTTATTGCTACTTACCTAAAAGGTGTCCCCCAGATCCAAGTTAGGATCTATAGTAACTCCCAATACAAAGCCATCAAAGGTAAAGCAATCAAATCAAACAATAGAAGCAAATATGATGAACTAATCCTAAGGTATACCCCACTTATTAGTCCCCAACAGAGTCGCCAGTTCTGTGATACGGTGGCTAGAACCGGACTGTTTAAATGCTGGTTTGCATTTTGCGTTTGTGTTCACAAAATGTCGCGGTAAGAAAGAGTCGCCACCGACTTTTATTTTATCCAACTAGAAAGGAAAAAAGCACAGAAAAATTCCCTTTTTTGAGATTTTGAGTACGGGGGGTAGATTATAGAAAGGGAAGGTATTAGCACCCTTTTTATTCGTAGTTTTCTACGGGCTCTTAGGTACTTGCTCATCATTTTCAAAATTTGCTTGTGTGTGTTTGACTTAAAAAAAGTTTTTGTTTTACTTCGATTTAACCCTTACTTCTGTCTTCAAGAGTGTTACGAAGTCGTTTTGAAAACTTTGTTTGAAAAAATGTAAGTGTGGAAAAAGTTCGTTTTGAGCAAGTACCTACTAGCATCTACCTACTCGAAAAAGAGAATGTTTCTGTTCTTATGTCCTTTAGACAATGCTATCCTACTATTCTGAAGTAGGTAACACCGTTGTTGGAGTTGTAAGGGTCAATTAGAAAGGGACGTACGATCACTAAAGCAATGTTAGGACGTCTTAGTAATAACCCTAATGTCTTAAGATCAATATTCGAGGCAACATTTCCGAGGCAACTTTTACGAACGGGACTTTGATCTTAGTTTAAACAAGAGAGCGACCACTAAAATACCCTATACTTAATGATCGTTTACCGAAGGCAACCGAAGTGAGAGTATACCCTAGGAGTGCGCATGTGCGAGTGATTCAATTTCAAGTTATTATCTTTGCACATTTAGGGTTTGCTAACCGTTTTAAAATTTACATACAGTCTTGTCATGCAACCTTATTATCATACATCTAACAGTTAATATTTGTGGAAGTTAAAGTGCGGAAAGTAAAGCTACGCTATTACAAGGCTTCGGTTATTAATTACATAGCCAAAAAAACCCGCTAAAATGATAAATGAAAGGAAAAAAACCCTAATTAATATATTACATCCTGTGAGCAGTTACATCAATATGGTAAAAATAAGTAAACACGCGATGAATCGAGAAAGAAAGGAAATTAGGGTTTTGACCCCGTCTAACCTAATTAAAAGAAAAATTAATTTTTGGTTGTTTTTGATTATTTTAAGAAAATAAGGGTTTAAATTAAATGTGCAAAAACCTAATTACTAATTAAATTAAATTAAATTAAATAATTTACATTTGACCTATTTTTGTATTTTTGGTTATTTTTTGAGAAAAAGAAAGATAGAAATTAGATAAAAAAACCCTAATTCTTCTAATTGGTTTTAATTTATTTATAAAGAGAATTAAAGTTACCTAATAAATTAAATTAACTAACCAAATTAATTTTTATAAAAATAAAACCTAAATCTACTTTTGATAAAAAACTGATTTCATGATTTTATAAAAAAAAAGAATTAACTTTTGTTAGTAAAAATAATTAAATGAATTAAATAAAAGAAATTATAAAAGAATAGAGAAAAAGAGTAATGGGCCTGTTTGCAAGTAATTTGGAGGGGTGTGAATAGTAGCTTCTGGGCTCAAACCAACTGATCCACGTTGACTTCCAAGATCCCATGTTGTGCATTAACCAGGGTGCATCATGGTCCTTCATGCAATGGCCTTCAGATCTGGCCTCCTGGAGATCTTAATGGTTGAGCCTTAAGGCATATGGTGGACTTCACGCAATGTGGGATATGGAATCTGTAAAGAAAATTCAAGAAAAATTTCAAATGTTTGGAGGCAGGGGTCGAACCCCTGACCTCATGCCCTCTAATGCCTTTGCGCCTCCTTGGCTACCACTGGGCCACTTGATTCCATTTGTTAATATATGAAACAAAAATAATAAAATAAATAAAGCGAAGCTGGCTACCAAACACGCGCCAGATTTCAAATAGGCGAATGGGATGGTGCCACGCAGGTTGTCTTCTTCCCCTCTCTGTTGGTAAAAGTCAGAGACTTTTACCTACGGACAAACATCCGTCACTATAACCCCTGCTTGTTTCAAAACCTCACACAGGCATGATAAACAAAATCTAATGATGTAGATCCAATCATCCTGACTCTGTGATCATCATGGCACCCTTTTTATGGACCAATTTTTCCTGTACAGAAAAAACCCAAAACACACGAAGAAACCCTAGCAATGGTGGATTCCTATATAGTTAGCAAAGATGCAATTAAATGGTACCGTTAGCTTGCAAACATGATCAAGATTACAAATATGTTATTGAAACATGGTAAGGATGCAAGAATAAAAGAATACAGTTTTAAAAAAAAAGAACCAAACTGTGAGGGTCGTGGATATGAATTCTGGGCACGAGGATGCTTGTTTTTGATTGGTATAGCTTCCTTGTATGCCCAGGAAGCGAATGAGATGGCTTGGGAGTCTTGTAAACGCCTAGAAGTATGAAATCAAGTCAGCACTTTTTGGTGATTTTTTCAAGTTTTATTCTTCCTCTCCACGCCTCAAAACCTTGTGATTTTGGTCTGCAATTGTACACTATATACCATTGATTGAATTAGGGTTACAATTGTGCTCTCAATCTTTGTCAATTATGATCTTTGATCATGATTTGATCTTCATAAATTTCTTTCCAAAAATAGGCCAAAATCAATCTTTTTATGCACACCTATGCCTTGCATGATTTGATTCACTTGCTAGTTGTATATGGGACCTGAAACATGGATCAAATCTTAAGGTTTGAATGATTTGGATATTTTCATGATTTATTTTGATTTAAATTGATTTAATTGAAATAAAAAATCAAAATAAATAGAAAAAATAAAATAAAGGCAAGTGGAAAGATCTAGGGATCGTGGACCATGCTGCAAACTCAAAACAAGTGCAAAAAGTTAGGCCCATTTGACAAAAATTGCAATTTGAGGCATATTTGACTTTTGGCAATTTTGCAAAAAAGGTCAACTTCACCAATGCATAACTTCTTCAATTTTGACTCTATGAAGGTGTTTGTGGACTTTTTAGAAAGCTTGAGATGTCCTATAAGAAACCCTTTTGGTATAATCTCAATTGAGTCTTCCATGTTCATGTATGAAGCTTTTACAAAAAAGGTATTTTTGTTGACTTTTCAAAATGACCTATAATGTCCAAGTTCATAACTTCTTGTGAGTGCATATTTTGAACTTGGGAGATGAATATGTATTGTAGGGAATTGCATCCTCTTAAAAAATGAGATTTGGATGGGTCATTTCTCATAAAGTATGAGAAAGTTATGCTTGGTCAAAGTTGAGTTGACTTTTCCTACAAAACGCTAATTTAGCAACTTTTGGGTTTTGATGAATTGTGAGCAATCCTTGATGAATCATGATCAACCCTTGATCAAATGATGAACAAACTTAAAAATGAGAATGTTGACCAAAAATCTTTAAGTTTGACTGTATGTGGGCCACTGTTGACTTTTTGCCCTAGCACAGTCGATTTTCAGGCCTTTGAGCACTTGACTGAGCAAACTTCCACTGCAAGGCTTGAAACTTGTCATGGAAGATCTTGAGAACATATTAGGACAATGGTGAGCATTTGGGATCCCTTGGACTCAAGTATCTTGATGCAATATGAAACCCTAATTTGAGGTAGACTGCCTTAGGAGAGAGTTTGTCTGGTCAACCCTTGGACTTCCTTGAGCAATTTGAGGATCTCACTTGAAATGTTTTGAGAAATATGGGAGGGAAAATTTTGGGGTACAACAGCGTGAATCCAAAATTCCTTTACAAGATGTGTAAAAACAGGGCCAACAAGACGATCAAAGAAATTTCCCCATCCTTGAAATTCCACTGCAGGAAGAAGGTCAAACCCATTTGCCTTTAGGTTTTCAAAGTCCACCATCAATTCACTGATTACTTCTAAACTATCAACTGGAATATTAGTGGTTTTCTCAGGGATGATGTATTGTTCAGCTTGAGTGTTTCCAGAAGGAGTAGAGGATGGAGCCATAAGAGCACTTAGGTTGAGATGAAAGAAAAAATGGGTTGCAGAAAAAAAATACACAGAGACGGTAATTTGAAAGAGAAGGTAAAAAGTGAGAAATGGGTTTTACAAAAGTATTTATATGTAAAATTTTGAGAAAAAGGTTTTAAAATAAAAACTATCAAAAGAATTTTAAAAAATTTAATCATTACTAGCATTTAATGACATTGAAAAATGAGGGTAAAGCGTGAGATTTTAAACAACTCATAACAGTTATCTAGGAACGGCGTCAATAGCATAGCACGCGTGACATTTCAGAAACACAACACGTGTTCATGTCCTGAAGTTTGCATGAGACATTTGTTTGATATAATGAACTGCTGAACTATACTTGTAATTAAACGATAGAACATTTCAGAACTTTATATATAGTTTCTGATGTAACTTCTCTTCTAACTTCTGAAGAGTTGTTAATCAGAACATTCATTTCAGAACATTCTGAAAGCAATCACAGAAGATAAATACAATTTTATTCAGGACAAAATTCCATACTAATATTTTTCAGAATGAATATAAATCTATCTTCAAAAAGGGGTTTGGTAAAAATATCAGTCCATTGATGGTCTGTTTTTACAAAGTTTAAATTTAAAATTCTTTTCTGAATGTAGTCCCTTATAAAATGATATTTAATTTCTATGTGTTTTGCTTTAGAATGCAAAATGAGATTTTTAGAAAGACAAATTGCAGAGGTATTGTCACAGAAGATAGGAATCTTACTTTCATAGAGATAAAAATCTTCTAGCTGACTTTTCATCCAAATCATCTGAGAGCTACATCTAGCAGCAGATATATACTCAGCTTATGTTGTTGAAAGTTTTATGGTAGCTTGCTTCTTGTTGTACCACGAGATAAGGTTGTCACCCAGAAACTGACAGCTTCCAGAGGTGCTCTTTCGTTCAATTCTATCTCCAGCAAAGTCAACATCACAATAACCTACTAGTCTGAATTCTTTTGATCTTCTGTAACACAGGCCCAGATTAGTAGTACCTTTCAGATACCTCAGAATTCGCTTAACAGCAGTTAAGTGAGATTCTCTAGGATCTCATTGGAATCTAGCACATAACCATACGCTGAATAATATATCAGGTCTAGATGCAGTCATATATAGAAGGGATCCAATCATACCTCTGTAGAGTTTCTGATCTACCTTCATACTTACCTCATCTTTTCCCAGAATGCATGTAGGATGCATTGGTGTCTTTGCATCTTTACTTTCTGACATCTGGAATTTCTTCAGAAGTTCTTTAACATACTTCGTCTGATGTATGTAAGTACCTTCTGGAGTCTGGTTTATTTGTATTCCCAGAAAGAACTTTAATTCTCCCATCATGCTCATCTCAAATTTAGCCTGCATGGTCTCAGCAAATTCTTTTCCAAGAGAGATATTAGAGGTTCCAAAAATAATATCATCAACATAAATTTGAAAAATTAAAATGTCATTTTTAAATGTTTTTTCTGAATAAAGTTGTGTCCACTTTCCCTCTGGTAAAATCCTTTTCTAAAATAAAATTACTTAAACGTTCATACCAAGCTCTGGGAGCTTGTTTCAGGCCGTATAAAGACTTTTTTAGTTTAAAAACATGTTCTGGATATTTTGAGTCATTAAAGCTCGGAGGTTGATGGACATAAACTTCTTCTTCTATATAACCATTTAAGAATTCACTTTTAACATCCATTTGATATAATGAAATGTTATTTTGAACAGCAAAAGAAATAAATAATCTAATTGACTCTAACCTTACGACTGGCGCAAAGGTTTCATTATAACCAATTCCTTCTTGTTGACTATAACCTTGTGCAACCAGTCGTGCTTTGTTTCTGACCACCTCTCCTTGCTCATTTAATTTATTTCTGAAAACCCATTTAGTTCCTATAATATTGAATCCTTTAGGTCTTGGAACTAGATCCCATACATCGTTTCTGGAAAATTAATTGAGTTCATCTTGCATAGCTAGGATCCAATCATTCTCTTCCAGTGCTTCATCAATAGAGGTTGGCTCAATCAGAGATACCAATCCAAACAAAGATTCTTCATTGATTCTGAGGGAGGATCTTATTCTGATGGGATCTTCTTTCCTTCCTATAATCACGTCTTCTTTATGAGCTGAAGAGATTCTGGGAAACCTTTTCTGAGAGGGTTATTCAGAGATTCTGAGATTATCCAGAGCATCATCAAGAGGAGGATCTTCTGAGTTGTCCTTTGCTTCTGACTTCTCAGAGTTTGAGAGATGATCTTTTGTATCTATAGAAATATCAATCTGCTTTGGCTGTTGCTGGCCAAGCTTATCATCAAACCTGACTTTGATTGATTCTTCAACAATCAGAGTTTCTGTGTTGTATACTCTATAGCCTTTTGAGCGTTTAGAATATCCAAGCAGAAAACACTTTTGTGCCTTAGAATCAAACTTGTTCAGATTATTTTTAGTATTCAGAATATAATAAGTACATCCAAAAGGATGAAAATATGAAATGTTGGGTTTTCTGTTTTTCCACAATTCATAGGGAGTCTTTTCAAGAATAGGTCTTATAGAGATTCTATTCTAAATATAACATGTTGTGTTCACTGCTTCTGCCCAGAAGTGCTTAGCCATATTAGTTTCATTGATCATGGTTCTGTCCATTTCTTGTAAAGTTCTATTCTTTCGTTCTACAACTCCATTTTGTTGGGGAGTTCTAGGACAAGAGAAATTATGAACAATACCATTTTCTTTAAAATATCTTTCAAAATAATGGTTTTCAAATTCTCCTCCATGATCACTTCTAACTTTTATAATTCTAAAATCTTTTTCATTTTGCACTTGGTTACAGAAGTCAACGAACACAGAATGTGACTCATCCTTGTGTTTTAAAAACATAACCCATGCCCATCTGATGTAGTCATCAACAATGAACAATCCATACTTCTTGCCTCTGATGGATGCAGTTTTAACTATCCCAAACAGATCAATGTGAAGTAGTTCTAATGGCCTAGAGGAAGAAACAACATTTTTTATTTAAAAGAAGGTTTTGAAAAGTTTCCTTTTTGACATGCTTCACACAGAGCTTCTGAGTTGAACTTCAGATTGGGAAGTCCTCTGACTAAATTTAGTTTATTTATTTGAGATATTTTTCTCATACTGACATGTCCCAATCTTCTGTGCCACGCCCATTGCTCATTGCTAACAGACAAAAGGAATTTTACATTCTGAGTTTTAAGATCTGACAAATCAATTTTATATGTGTTGTTCTTTCTCTTTCCAGAAAAGAGGATTGATCCATCTTTTTGACTAACAGCTCTACAGGAATTTTGATTAAAGATAATGTTATAACCGTTGTCACTTAATTGACTTATGGACAGCAAGTTATGCGCTAATCCTTATACTAACAGAACATTAGAGATAGAAGGAAGGTTACCGTTTCCAATGGTTCCATAACCAATAATCTTTCCCTTCTGATTTCCTCCAAATTTGACGTCTCCTCCAAATTTAAATTCCAGGTTTTGGAACATAGACTTTCTTCCCATCATGTGTCGTGAGCATCCAGAGTCCAGGTACCATGACTGGTGTTTCAATTGAGATGTTAAGGACATCTGTAACAAATATTATTTTCTCCTTAGGTACCCATATCTTTTTGGGTCCTCTTTGGTTAGAGTTTCTAAAGTTCTGTTTGAACTTTGGATTAGCATAAGAATTTCCAGAGTGAGATGTGTATTTAATATCATGTGTGTGCCCAAAACTAAATTGTTTGTTCAAAGGTTTATATGTGAAATCCATCTTAGCAACAGGTTTTGGTATATATGTTTCCTTCCCTTTGGGAGTTTCATATCCAATTCCTCTTCTGTTGTTTCCACTAACTCCATATATCATTGAAGCCATTTTGTTTCTATCTATGCTTTTAGCAAGAAAAGTTTGAAAACTAGAGTCATATTCTTTAAGAATATCTCTTGAACTTGAAGCAGAATCTGAAATAGAAATTTTTTGAACTTTTTGTATTTCCTCTTTGAGTTTAAAATTATTTTCTTTAAGTTCATATTTTTCTGTATCAAGTTTCTCAAGATCATATGCAAGACTCTTTTTGAGTTTCTTGTATTTGATTTTGAGTTGACTGTAGTTTTCCAGAAGTTCTGATAAACTTTCAGCAAGTTCAGCTCTAGTAAATTCAGAGAATACCTCTTTTGGTTCTGACTCACAGTCTGAGTCATCTGCTGTGGTAGCCATAAGAGCTAGGTTGGCATTCTCATCTTCAGAATCAGATTCATCTTCAGAGGATTCTGAATCGTCCCAGGTGGCCATCATGCCTTTCTTTCTACCAAACTTTTTCTTTGGTCTTTCTCTTTGTAGTTTTGGACAATCACTCTTGTAGTGTCCTGGTTCTTTACATTCATAGAAGATTATCTCTCTTCTGTTTGACTTCTTATGTCCATAAGATTCTGGTTTATCTTCTGACCTCTTGTAGTTCCTGAACTTCTTCTGTCTGTGCTTCCACATCTAGTTGATCCTTCTGGACAGCAAGGATAGTTCATCTTCTTCTAACGCACATTCTTTAGAGTTTCCTTCTTCTGTTTGTGCTTCCACATTTTTTAACAAACTTACCTTTCTTTTGAGGCTCGTGTTCATCAAGTTCTATCTCATGACTTCTTAAAGCGCTGATGAGTTCTTCAAGAGACACATTGTTCAAATATTTTGATACTTTGAAAGCAGTGACCATAGGTGCCCATCTTCTGGGTAAAATTATGATAATCTTCTTAACATGGTCTGCCTTGGTGTATCCCTTGTTCAGAACTCTCAGGCTAGCGATCAGAGTTTGGAACCTTGAGAACATAGCTTCTATAGATTCAATTTCTTCCATTTTGAAGGCTTCATACTTCTGGATAACAGCCAGAGCTTTAGTCTCTTTCACTTGAGCGTTTCCTTCATGAGTCATTTTGAGAGACTCAAACATGTCATGTGTTGTATCTCTATTTGTGATCTTCTCATATTCCATTTTAGAGATAGCATTCAGAAAGATATTTCTAGCTCTATGGTGATTTTTGAAATCAACTTTTTGTTGTCTATCCATAATCTTTCTATCAATCTTGTTTCCTTCTGAGTCTACAGGATGTGTGTAACCATCTAAGACCACATCCCGTAAATCAGCATCATGACCTAGAAAGAAACATTCTAGTCTATCTTTCCAATATTCAAAATCTTCTCCATCAAACACGGGAGGTTTGGCGTAGTTATTGTTGTTTTATTCAGTTGCCATTGTGTTTTCCTTCTGGATCTTTTTTTGACACGGTTAAGTGTTTGGGCTCAGAGTCAAGCTCTGATACCAATTGAAGGGTGAGAAAACACATAGAAGGGGGGTTGAATAAGTTTTTCCTTTTTATTTTTCTTACTAGCTCAACAATAATGGAAAGACACAATTATTTTTATCCTGGTTCGTTTGAACTCAAACTACTCCAGTCCACCCGCCAAGGTGATTTCGCCTTTCTCAACAAAGACTTAATTCACTATAATCCAACAGATTACAATCACACAAACAAATTGTTGTGACTAACAATACAAAGCACAAGTAAACTTACAAGTGACTAACACCACTAAGACTCAAACTAGTCCTTAGCCTTCTTGAGAAATCTGACCAAACTTGGTCTCTCAAGGAACAAATACAAGAATTAAATCTTTACAATAGTGAAACAAATTGCTTCTTAGAAAGTTATATCACAAACTGTGATTTATCACTAAGATAAGTTTATGCACTTGAGAAAATAACAAAGTGTTTGTGAGCAGCAGAATAATTTTCACGTATGTTAGTTGGGTAGTTGGCTTGCAATAAATGATCTTCTATTTATAGCATGAAGAAAATGATCGTTACTGCCTTCAAAAGTGAGGAGCAATTAATGTTTGCATGTTTGCTTGCAGAATTTATTTTTCCAATGAACTAGCGTAGAGACACTTGAGTGCTTTTAGCTGTCTTTGCATTAAATGAACAAACGGCACTGTCGGAGCATGTTTCCTGAAACTTGACAAGACTTGTTTGCTTCTTTATTCTTTCAGAACTTGCTTGCAAATAACTTCTCATCAGAGCTTGCTTGCAAAATACTTCTGAACAGAGTTTGCATGGAAACTTGCTAAGATTAGAAGACGCTTTAAATTGCTTCTTATCAGAGCCAGCGTTAGAACTTGCGCTAAGTAAATAGTTCTTTCATCAAAGAACTTCTTCATTTTTATTCAGCTCAGCACGTAAAAATGATTTTCACCTTAGAAAATACTTCAGTGAGAACATTATCTGAAACAAAGAAATATGCTCATCAGAGTATCAATTATACAAAATATATTTTATTGTTATCATCAAAACTCTGAGATATGATCAGAACCAATCTTGTTCTAACACTGAAGACTCTGAAGACCAAGGTTCTGAAGACTCGTTTCGATCCTTCTAAACATGATTTAACTTATATACATTCTAAACCTCTGAAGATTATAAGAGAATATCAAAGGTTTTACGTGAGAAATAGTACAAGATCACCTACTTCCACTACTCTGATTTTATGGCGCAAGGACTGTACTATTGGTACAATGTTGTCTACCACTCATACTGACCGTTATGTAAGAAGACAACTAAAAATTTGGTATTCCAATTTTACCCTCCAACGGATTTCTTTTTGGCTATAAAAGGAAGACTTGGATGAATTGGAAAATGGTGAATTCTCTGCAAAACTTACGTTGAAATGTTGCTTAACTCTATTCATATATTCTTTTGTAAAGTTTTGTAAAGCAATGAACTTTTGTTCATAAACTTGCTAGCAAGTAACTATTGTTCATTAACTTTCTCTTAACACTGTTGTGTTATTATCTATACTTCATTTGTGTAATCTGCTTTCAAGAAGTTGTTATGTAAACACACAAACTTGTATTCAATAGTGAATTAATTGTTCCTTGAAAGACTATGGCTTTAATCAGAATTCTCAAGAAGACATTGACGGGTAGTATTTGTGGTTGTAAACATTGATAGTAAGTCTTTGTTTGTGTCTGTAATCAGTTTGGTTATAATGGATTAAGTCCTTGTTGAGAAAGGAAAACCACCTTGGTGGATGGACTAAATTAACTTAGTTATCGGTGAACCGAGATAAAAATAATTATGTTCATTTATTTTTGTTTTTGTGTTAACTTAAAGTGCTTGGTTTCAAAAAGATTTTATTTCTAGAAATCCAATTCAACCCCCCCCCCCCCCCCTTTCTTTTATTTCTTACACATTCATATATGTATTATATATATTCGATTTTCTTACCATTTTCCCTTTTGAAAAATTAGTGTTAACTTAAAGTACAGACATCACTAGTTTTGAAGAAACAAATTATAAGGTCTCCATATCAAAAGAAATTTTTTATCTATATATATTTTTGAGATTAGCACAAAAATTAAAACATAAAAGGTATACCTTTTCAATTCAGAAAGTTTCTTCTTCAAACGGGTAGCTACAAAGTATAAAAAACAAATTGTTATTATTATTCTTCCCATAAAGTGAAAATGAATAACCAAAAGAAGAAAGAAAATATAATCTTTGGTGTAAATTTGAGTTCATTAGAGTTCATCATAGCATTAGAGTTCACCAGAGCATGTAAAAAAACAAAAATATTAGTCAAAATCCTAATAAAAAACAAACCCTAAATCCCGCATACTTGCAGAGAAGTGAGAACAAATACCTTCTTCCAAAATGAAATGCTTAATAGTTGTTATTCTGGATACAATAAAAGTAATAAGGAAACAAAATCAGTAAAATTGAAAACAAATGAATGTACATATATTTACTGTGAATATATTATGGATTGAAACATTTACAAATGATTGAGAATAAATAAATCATTGATGGAGGCACACAAACATGAAATATGGAGGTGCACGAACATGAAACACGGCGGCGGCGACGCAAGAAGGGACTAGGGTTTCTTTTTTCTCTCTCACTCTGCTTTTTCTTCTCACCCAGCTTTCTCTCACATTTTTTTAAGAGTTTTATGTGTTTCTTCTACTAGGGTTATGTCTAAGTAAGAAGTAAAATTAGATTGGGACAACGATATCAATTTCAGCCAAAGACCGGTTATAAGAACATATAAAAAAATAATGGCAGTTGGGCTCAGTCGATTTGGGCTTCAATGGGTCTGGAGCACAAATCTGATTTCACCCATTCAAACCCAAACAAACCTACATATGCTTACCCATTTCATCTGCGACCCGACCCACGTTCACCAAGAAATCTTTTTTTGAATCAGGTTGGACGGGTTTTAGACGGGTTGGCTTGTTTGTCCAGTCCTAGTGGTATGTGATAAGGATGCTCCCCAACCCTTTGATCTCTCTCACACACACAAGCTAAGTCATAATGACTAAATGAGAAAATATCAAGATATTTGTAACTTTATGTCACATAAGTTACTCTATCTTATGTTCGTTCTCAGACGAGTCATAATTCGCTCACGAATAACTTTTACGAAAACGAAAAAAATTCTACTGTAACCTTTTAATTAAAATAAAACATAATTTTTTAATAAATTTTTATTCTGAATAGTTTTTTTCTCCTCAACTTAGAAAAATATATTGAGATTAAGCTCTCGTTCTAGGCGATATATAAAACTCCTATTTAAATTTTGACAACAATCACAGTCTGTGAAAATTTAAACGACATGTATATTTTGCTCGTTTTCTTAAGATTCAAAACAAACTTATTTTTGAAATTTCGACATAATGAAAATATTTTGCATAAATAGCTAAAAACTATATGAACATTGTGTCAATCATACCAAAGCTTTGGTAGCACTTAGGCACGATCTCAACAACTTTATGTGATTTATAGACAATTACTTGAATTAATAATAGAAACCCTCTAACTCCTTTACTATTCATAAATCCTGATACTTAGTTACTTTAGAACCATGAGTCTTACAGAGATAAAGTTTCAAATAACTCATTTTCTATTTTACGTTGCATTTATAACCATTATTCACATGTGTTGTACCCAAAAATTTTCCCTCCCATTTCTCAAAGATTTCTCATCACAAAACCTTTGAAGCCCAAGATCCAGTTAGGGTTTCATCTGCTCAAGACTTCTCCTTGCACTGTTGACCCAAATTAGGGTTTGTGTTTGCACCAAGATGTTTTGACCTAAAATGCCTAAGATGACTTTCTTGCTTCATATTGGACTCCCAAGTTTATCCATATCAAGTTTCAAGCCTTGATTCCAAGTTTTGCCCAGTCAATTGGACAGTTGACCTAGAAATCAGCTGTATTGGGGAAAAAGTCAACTGTTGCCAATTGACAGTCAAACCTCATGAAAATTGATCCACATCAACATTATAAACTTCCATGAACCATTTGGTCAAGTTTGGATCACAATTCCATAAGAAATTTGATCAGATCACCAAAAGGGCAAAATGGTCATTTTTAGGGTTTTGACTGCACAAAGGCAATTTTTGACTGTTTGACCTAGCCAATGGCAAACCAAGCTCATATATGGACTCAAGGACCCCATGGAATTATCTTGACATGCTCAACAAACTCAAAAGATCCCAAGTACACAAGATTGACAGTTGAATTTCCCAGTCAATTGATCAATTTTGACTGTATACTGAAAAGTCAAACTTTGACTTTTTGGTCAAAGTCAAGAGTCAAGATTCATTTTTCATCAAAACATGCCAAATCATGAAACTTGTTCACCAAGAAATCACAGAATGCAAATTAGGGTTAGAAATTAGGATTTTTCATAACTTAGAATTTTTCTAAGTTATAAAAAACCCTAATTTTTTCCTAACTTTGCCCCACTTTTTCACCAAGATCCATTTGGATTCAAACAAAAGTCAAAACATGAAAGTTGTAGCTTGTTGCATAATCTACAACTTTGATTCACAAAGTTTTCCCATTTGAGGCTTGTATCTCAAGTTACAAATTTTTGTATAAGGGCACTAAACCATTCTTAACTTAGTGAAATTTTAACCTATTTTGACAAGGTTTTCTACCTAACTTCAAGACCATTTTCCATACACTTCCACTTGGAATTTCAACTTGAACTTCAAAGGTGGATTGTAGTACACATTCCAAGATTTCCAAAATTTCCAAGAACTTCTCAAACAACCTCATGGTTAGGGAGAATCGAATTTTGCAAAATGGGAAAAAGTCACTTTTGTTCTTGGCCATGTACATGTTCATAACATTATGCATTTCAATCTCAGCTTGCATATCTTGATTACAGGTCCTTAAACCATCCAACACTCATAAATTTAATGCATATTCTTTGTGCCAAGGCCATGTTCTTTGTGTTCTAGCATTGCATAAAGGATTTATCCCAAAATAGATAAAGCATTTTTTCCATTTTTACAAAAGGTAGCTTTATGTCCAATTACAAATCCAAGAAGTACAGTCCATATCTAATTGGCAAAAGTTTATGTGTTAATCACACTGATCAAGGAGGGATTATGCAGCATAGTATGAGGGCCTGTACAGGCTAGAGGCACAAAGTAACCATTGCTTGCTTAAAGTGTAAGAAACACATCATAACTAAAAACAACTCTCATATCAGCTTGAAAACCCTTAAGTGAACTTGACAAACATACTCAAGACATCTCAACCAAGCTATTGCACGACCCTAACACCTCTCATACACCCTAAATCCCAGAATCACCTTCAAATTGCAAAAACAGGGCCAGGCCTGCAGTTTGAGTGCCATCTTCCATTTCCCTCAAGCTCTCTTGCCCAAACCAGTTCACATACATTCCCTAGCATCTATGCAAGCTAACCATGCCTTGAAACACGACCTGTAATCCCTCTAACCAGTTCCACCATTTTCAGTTTCTTGTTTTGCAGGTGAAGTGCTCTAGCACGATTCAAAAGCTTTCAAGACAAAGTAAACATTGGAATAGCATCCCTGGACCTCAAGGAAGCTTTTCCAATCATCACCTTGCACTGAAAGCTTCCTCATTGCCAGATAGAACTTCAGCTAAACAGGTATTTTGGTGAACTTCTATCTCTCTTATTAAGCATCATTAGCTCTAAGTTTGTGAATAAACAATGTTCTACTCATGCCACTGAACATGTACATGTTTTTACTTTTCATTTCTTTTGCTTGAGCTGTGAGAATTTAAGGTTTGAAAATGGAAGAAAATCTAGGTTAGGATTTGGGGGAGAAGAAATTCTCCCTCATCTTAGAGAGTTAGATCAAGTTCTGCATATGGTTGGATTCGTCTCTTCATGCTGAACATTTTTTATGTTATGAGTTTTCATTGAAAAGCCAGGAATCAGGAGTTGGAAGTTGAGAAGAAGGGCGCGCGTTTTTTGAACTGGTTCTGTCTGAAGGTTGAAGATAGTGGCTTCTTGGGCTGGGCCTGAGTGTTTTTTCTTATTCACACCACTTTTTTTGTTTTACACCCCCTGAGCCCATTTCATTCATTTTTTAATGTTTTTGACTTTTGCTTTTTTTTATTGGCTCATTTATTTTTTCTCAGCATATTAAAAATTTAAAAATATTTTTTCTCACCATTTTTGATTTTATTAGGTATTTATTTGATTTTTCTTTTAGTTTGAACATAAATAAATAAATATATATGTTTTGTTTAAAATATTAAAATATTGGAAATACATTTTTACATACTTTTATCTTATTTTTACTTCCTGAAAATATTTTATAGAAAAAATACTTTTTTATTTTAATATTAAATATTATTAATTAATATATATGATACATATTTTGTAAATAATATGAATAAATAGATATATATTAATACACTTAGGATATAAATACCAAAAAATGTACATATTTTATTTTTTAATATTTAATACTAAAAAAATACATTTTTTAAGTATATTATATTTTTATCTTATTTTTTGTATATAAATAGTAAATATTACAAATATTAAATAACTAATACCATTTTGATTAAAATTAGGGTTTTGCCCTAAATTTGAAAATACTCCAAAATATAATACCTTGTTATTTCTCTTTTTATTTCACATAAATAATATCTTTTTTTGCATACATATAAAAATTCCCTTTTTTATATTTTTGCATATTTATTTCAATTTCCATTTAATTATACAATTATTTGTCTTGTAAATATTCAAAGAAAATGATGTAATAGTTAGGTTTAAATTTTTGTCTAAATATACCCCATTTGAGACATTGTACCCCCCTCCCCATATCATTGTGTTGTAATAGCGTAGGAATTTAAATTTCGCACTTTATCGCTTTCTAAATATACTATGCTAGAGTTAGGGTTTGCATGCGAATAAAATGAACAAAAAATAGTTTGACCTAATACAAGACAAAAAAGCATGAAAATGGACAACACATTTCAAACTTGCACCCCTAGGGTATTCCACTTTGTTGCCTTCAAATAAATTGGGCCATATTGTATGTTGAACTTCTTTGGGTAAAACAAACAATCAAATAATCATAGTCCCTCAAAATGTTGCCTAAATGAATGATCAAGTCCCTTTTAAAGAAAAATTGCCCAAAGATATTTAACACTATTGCAATTATGGTCTAAAAACGATGACCCTCGCTTGTCCCTTTCACCTCCTAATACAAGATTGTCCACCAAATGCAATGGTGGAACAAAATTGTCAAAAGGTTTAAAACATAACAAAAATCTTTGAGAAAACTTTAGGGTAGACAACTCTTAAGTACTTGTCAATTTGCCAAGAAAACACTTGCCTATTTTCAAAACCCACTTCACAAACACTTTCAAAACCAACTTTCAAAAAAAACCTTGAAACATCTTTTCTAAAGACAAAACACCTTTTGTAAAACATTCGAGTAAAGAATTGTTACAAGGGTAGCCTATACAAGGCATCTTTTCAAAACATTTTCAAAAACCACACACCAAGCACCATTTCAAACAATTGAAAACCAAGGCAAGTTGATCTAACCAAGTACCTAAGAGCCCATGGATAACCATGGATAGAAAGGGTGCTAATACCTTCCCTTTCTATAATCTACTCCCCGAACCCAAGAAAAATCTCAAAGATTTTTGCTGTGCTTTTTAAACCTTTCCTTAGGATAAAATAAAAAGTCGGTGGCGACTCTTGCTCAACCGAAACATTTGCGAAAACAAACGCAAAACCCTAGTCAGTTCTCCCACCGTATCACAGAACCGGAGACTCTGCTGGGGAAAATTTTAAAGTGGAGTAACCTTAGGGCTTAGATCACCCTCTTGCATGACTAATTGTTTGATTTGTTTGCTTTATACTTTTGCTCTATTGTTTGGGTTTGCAATCCTACACCCGGATTTTGGGAAACATTCATAGATAGCAATACGTTGTGGAAACTGTGCGGGGTATACCGACACAGTCAAAGCAATAGCTATATTAGTGCGACATATTTGTGAGTACCGGTAACCCTTGAGTTCAATCAAGGAGAGTACGGGGCCGCTGAGTGATGTCACTAAGCACTAATGACCTAGAACCTTAATTGACCATCTTGGCCTTTTGTTAGGGGTAGTGAGATGACCGGCTTTGGTGCAGTCCGAAGTTGGTAGATACTCGATACTACACTCATTGAGGGTTGTTTTCTTGGAATATTTTGGTCGCTGGTTAAGTGGCTAAACCGAAACAATGAACAATGAAAACAATCCCGTGATATTGAGCTCCTTAGAACCCGGTTACTATTTATAGGACAGGTTTTTAAGCCAACTACACTCAAGAGGGTACTTACCTATGAAACCCCACGCAAGCCTGAAACTAGGGTTTGATGTGATTTGCTTGTACATATGTTTTGTGCATACATCATAAACATCATGAAGCATCATATGCATTTACTAACCATTTCAAGGGTTTGGATCTTCATCTTTGTTCCTGTTTTGTAGGTCATGGAAATTCCTCGCAGAAATACCATTCAAGTCAACCTTGTGAGAATCTCTCCTCAACTCAAGGAGCTCACCTCAAGAATTCCGGAAAATTCATCCTTCAGTGAAAGACATGGTAGACTGCTCAGCCTAGTCAACACCAACATTTAAGAAGACATGATGAAAGTGTTATTCCAGTTCTTTGACCCTCTTCACCACTGTTTCACTTTCCCTGATTATCAGTTGGTACCCACTTTGGAGGAGTTTTCTCAACTCCTGAGAATTCCTATCCTTAATCAACTACCCTTCAACGGTATGGAAAAGGAACCAAAGCCGGAAGATGTTGCTCGAGCATTACATCTACAACCATCCGACATCAAGGGGCATTGGGAAATCAGAAGCGGCGTTAAGGGATTCTTAGCAAAATTCTTGTTTGAGAAGGCACAGGAATGTTGGAATTCATTGGACCTACAAGCCTTTGAAGAAATTGTGGCACTCCTTATCTATGGGTTGGTCTTGTTCCCAAATCCTGACCAATTGGTAGATGTCAACACCGTCAAAATCTTCTTGTCCAGAAATCCAATACCAACATTGCTTGGGGACATCCTTCACTCATTTTACACACGAACAATGAGAAAGAGGGGTGTTCTCATGTGCTGTACTCATATCCTTGCAAGGTGGTTTATTTCTCACCTTCCGCAATCTGTCTTGAAGAATAACAAAGGTACAAGGTGGTCCCAACGGTTGATGACTCTTACTCATTCTGATGTGCATTGGTGTTCTCGGTCCAGAGAAAATGTCATCATCATCGATCGTTGCGGAGAATTTCCTAATGTTCCTTTACTTGGAATTAGGGGAGGTATCACCTACAACCCTTGCCTAGCTTTGAGGCAATTTGGATATGCACGAAGGGACGGCCCTCATGATATGTTGATTCCTAGCCTAGTTTTTGACTTCGACAACGATGCGCAAGGACTTCGCCAAAGATTCATCAGAGCTTGGGGAAAACTCAACAAGGTTGATAGCAAGACTCTGGGACACAAGAACTCCATCCCTCTTGAGCCCTATCTCAAGTGGGTACGAGCTCGAGCCCAAAGTCTAATGATGCCTTATCCTCATGTACTCCCAGTGATTAAAGAGCCCGTCAATGAAGGAGAGGTTCCCTACACCATCCTACATCCAGACATGCCTACATCGTGGGAGGAAATGCAGAAAAGTTGGATTCAGCTCAAGGAGGAACGGAATACTTTTGAAGCTAGCTACTACGCCAGTGAAAAGAAGGTTCTAGAGCTCACCCGCCGACTCCACGAGCAAGAGGCCCTCAACACCTACATCGCACCAAAGAGGATGCGCAATGTCTTTTTGCCTTAAGAAGTTTATTTTGTAATATTTGGCCCATGGGGCATTTATGTACTAACAAAATTCTTCTTATTAATATGACGTGCGTTCTTCTTTGTCTGAAACAATTTTGAATGTTCTAAATCCTTGAATGCATTGCATACATCAGCATACCATTCATCATGTGCATAAGCAGGTCTCACTCCAGGTTTCCTTATCTGTCTGCTGTTTATTTCAGTAGGATGGATCTCGAGCAAATAGTCAAAGACCTACAAGCTCAGAATGCACAGTTCCAGCAACTCCTGATGACCTTGGCTAAGGGTCAGGAGGATATCAAGACTCAATTAGGGAATAAGGACCCAGTAAAGAAGAAGAAAAAGAGGATTGGGGTGGCTACTTTGGGGAGAAGATTTGACGGAGAAGCTCGGAGAGTGCTTGAATTTCCTCCTACTTCTGATGAAGGGACTAGTAAGAGAGATGGAGTTGCGGTGCCTTCCGAGTCTGATACGGAGGAAGAAGAGGTTGAAGAGGATGAAGATTATTCTGACCAGCAATACCCTCCAGCTGATGATAAATACAAAGGGTTAGAAGACAGATTGGCCGCCATGGAATTACAAAGAGTACCAGGTTTGGATTTTGAAGACTTGGGTCTGGTTGCCGGGATTGTGATTCCCCCAAAATTCAAAGTGCCAGTGTTTGTGAGGTATGATGGGCTGTCCTGCCCCAAAATGCATCTCAGGTCCTACGTGAGAAAGATTCAACCCTATACAGCAGATAAAAATCTCTGGATTCATTTCTTTCAAGACAACCTGTCGGGAGCTCAGTTGGAGTGGTTTTATCAGCTAGAAGGAACCAGTGTCAGAAATTGGGAAGATTTGGCCACCGCTTTTTACAAACAATACCAGTATAATTCTGACCTTGCTCCTACTCGTACCTAACTTTAGGGTATGTCACTAGGAACAAGCAAGGGATTCAAAGAATATGCGCAAAAATGGAGGGATTTGGCTGGCAGGGTGCAGCCTCCTTTAACCGACCGTGAACTCGTTGATATGTTTCTTGGGACCTTATCTGGGCCATTTTTCAATCATCTAATTGGTAACTCTTCCGCGGGGTTTACCGATTTAATCTTAACAGGCGAAAGAATAGAGGCTGGCATCAAGTCAGGAAAGATTCAGAAGGGTGTTGCTGCAAGTATTGAGAAGAAGCCTTTTAAGAAGGAGACAGCTATAGTATATTCTCAGAGAAGAGCAGGGAAGATGGAGCGTCGGCCAACCGTGGGGGCCGTAATGATTCAAAACACTCCGAGTGAGCAGCCTCGCTATAACCAGTCCAGACCAAATCAGCAACGGGTGGAACGGCCACAACGGCAGTTCACCCGTATTAATATGACTCCAGCGCAAGTGCTTCCCCATCTATTGAAGTTGAATCTTGCCACCATCAAGGAGGCACCAAAGAATGTGAATACGTCCTCTCCGTATTATCATGCTAATGCTAAATGCGCCTACCATTCAGACAGTGTTGGACACGACACCAATGATTGTTGGGCACTCAAGCATAAGATCCAAGACCTGATAGAGGCAAAGGAGGTGGAGTTTGACGCTCCGAAAAAGCCTAATGTGATATCTGCACCCATGTCGAAGCACGGCCGAAATGTCAACGCCATTGAAGAAGATTTGTATGTTGCTGATGTCAGTGATCTGACTACTCCACTGCTAACCATTAAGTTGAATTTATTAAGAGCCGGGATCTTCCCGGGATGTAAAGAAGACTGCTATTGTTGTTACTCTCTGCCATTTGATTGTTCGCTACTGAAGAAAGGCATCCAAGGCCTTATGGATAGTCGACAAATTTTGTTTGAAAAAGTTTCTGCTGTTCCAGTTCATACTGAAGATGTCTCAATCATAACCATTCACGCCAATCTGTCCAAGGCCGTCAAAAAGCCTGTTAAGATTACACCAGCTGCGAAATCTGTTCCTTTGAAGATAACAATGCCAGGACATGTTCCCTATGTTTCTGAGAAATCGATACCTTGGAACTATGGAGGTGACGTCTACTACCATGGTATCAAGCAAATCGAGGTGATTGAAGAAAGTTTGGATGATGAAGAAGCCAGCATTAGTAACATTGCGGGCACTAGCAAAATCACCAGGAGCGGGAGAATATTTTCTCCAGAGATTGCCCCTCCAAGAGCAGTCTTTGGACCCTCATCAGCTAACAAGGTCCTCCCTGCACCAATAAAACTCTCTGCTAGAACTCCTCTGATTGAAGACATTGTTGTTCCTAGTACTGTCTCTCCTACCGCTGCTGACAAAGGTAAGGGAATCCAAGATGAGCCTGTCAGGACGAGGGCTCAACCCTTGGTAATCCCGGAAACCTCCAAGAAGGAAATGGACGAGATTATGAGGATAATCAAAAGAAGTGATTACGATGTGGTGGAACAGTTGGGGCAAACCCCCTCCAAGATCTCCATGCTTGCACTACTACTTTGCTCAGAAGCGCACGCTAAAGCCCTGATAAAATTCCTGAAGGCAGCTCATGTGCCCCAGGAAACCTCTGCGGATCAATTTCAGAGTTGCATGGCTAGCCTGACTGCGGACAATGGATTAGGTTTTTCTGATGCCGACCTAACTCCTAAAGGTAGAAATCACAATGATGCTTTGCACATTTCAAACGAGTGTCGAGGAACCACTCTCGCACACGTATTGGTTGATACTGGTTCGTCGCTGAATGTTTTGCCTAAGAAGGCCTTGGACCGACTAGATTGTGAGGGGTTGGATTTGAAGCCGAGTGATATTGTTATCAGAGCTTTCGATGGTTCGAAGAGAATGGTCCATGGAGAGGTTGAAATTCCCATCAAGATAGGCACCGAGGTGTTTAAATCCACTTTCTATGTGATGGACATCCGTCCATCATACTCTTGCTTGCTGGGTAGGCCTTGGATACACCATGCTGGGGCAGTTACCTCCTCCTTGCATCAGATGTTGAAGTATCCTGTCAAGGGAAAGATCACCACTGTCCATGGCGAAGAAGAGTACATGATTAGCCACTTAAATTATTTCCGGTATATGGAGGTTGAAGGAGAGTTCATTGAGACACTGTTTCAACATTTCGAAGAAGTCCTTCCTGAAATAGCAGTAGCAAAGTCGGCAGCCGAGACACCGAGACAGATGGCCAGGATGGCATCTCTGGAGGACGCAAGGGCCGCAATAAAAGAAGGGAAGAATTCAGCATGGGGGCAGTTACCCGACTTTCCGCATAAGACTGACAAGTTTGGGTTAGGGTTCACAGCCGCCGGCCAGAAAGCTATGCGCCGTGCGAAGATTGAAAGGGAGCCAGTCAAAATTTCTCCCTACGGAATCAACGCCCTGGAAGATGAAGACAAGGAGAGCAACATTGAAGAGTGGATTTATCCAACTGTCAGAGGAGGATTGAGCAATTGGGAGGCTAAGGACTTTGTCCCCATCACTTTTATTCATCAGTAATTTATCTGTTAAATATTTCTTATTGGGTCTGTAATATTTACTTTCAAACAATCTGTACACTATCTTTTCACCTCCTGCCTTGCCCGGGGCATGTAGGTCCATTTGTAAGTGTTTTGATTATTTTTCATATCCATATGCCATGTTTAATGATTCATTGGACGTTTTTCATTTGATAAACTGCTTATGTTCATTTTCTTTCCTTTTTCATTTTTGTTTAAGGATGGCTATCCCTTACACACACCCACACTCACCAATGCAGGTACCCATCCACTCCGGATTCCATGGGTGACTATTCTGCTATATCTTTCAATAACTCTGAGGATCTGGTCAATCTAGCCGAGTATGAAGATGATGAAGGTTGTGAAGTACCCGGGGAACTAGCCAGACTTCTGCAACAAGAGGAAAGGGCCATCTTACCGCATGAAGAGTCATTGGAAACTGTTAACTTGGGGACCGAGGAAGACCGGAAGGAGGTGCAAGTGGGTGCCAATCTGGAACCAAAAGTCAAGGAGCGCTTGGTACAGTTGTTGAATGAGTATGTTGAGATCTTCGCTTGGTCTTATGAGGACATGTCGGGTTTAGACACAGACATTGTGGTTCACCGTCTCCCCACAAGAGAAGACTGTCCACCAATCAAGCAAAAAGTTCGCCGAATGAGGCCTGACATGTCCGAAAAGATCAAAGCAGAAGTAATGAAACAATTCGATGCTGGTTTTCTGGCTGTTATGTCCTATCCTCAATGGGTCGCTAACATTGTGCCAGTACCTAAGAAAGATGGCAAAGTCAGGATGTGTGTGGACTACCGGGATTTGAATAGGGCCAGCCCTAAAGATGATTTCCCGCTACCTCATATTGATATCTTGATCGACAATACAGCTCAGCATAAAGTGTTTTCCTTCATGGACGGATTCTCGGGCTACAATCAAATCAAAATGGCTCCCGAGGACATGGAGAAAACGACTTTTGTCACACAATGGGGCACTTTCTGTTACAAGGTGATGTCGTTCGGGCTGAAGAACGCAGGGGCAACTTATCAACGCGCCATGGTAGCTTTATTTCATGATATGATACATCATGAGATTGAAGTTTACGTAGACGATATGATAGCTCGGTCACAAACAGAGGAAGAGCACCTTGAACATCTAGAAAAGCTGTTTGCCAGGTTGAAAGAATACAAGCTCAGGCTGAATCCAAGTAAATGCACTTTTGGAGTTAGGTCTGGTAAACTCCTGGGATTCATTGTAAGCAACAAAGGCATTGAAGTCGATCCGGCAAAAGTAAAAGCAATACAAGAGATGCCTGCTCCCCGTACTGAAAAGGAGGTTAGAGGATTCTTGGGGCGCTTAAACTATATTGCCAGATTCATCTCACATCTGACTTCTACCTGTGAGCCAATTTTCAAACTCTTGAAAAAAGATCAGGTAGTGGAATGGAACGACGATTGTCAAGCCGCTTTTGATAGAATCAAGGAGTATTTGCTAGAACCTCCTATTCTGATGCCACCCGTCGAAGGAAGACCATTGATCATGTATTTGACCGTCTTGGATAACTCAATGGGGTGTGTTTTGGGCCAGCATGACGAGTCTGGTCGAAAAGAGCATGCTATTTATTACCTTAGCAAAAAGTTTACCGACTGTGAGACTCGCTACTCACTGCTCGAGAAAACTTGTTGCGCTTTGGTATAGGCTGCTCACCGACTAAGACAGTATATGTTGACTCATACTACCTTGTTGATTTCCAAAATGGATCCTATCAAGTATATCTTCGAAAAGCCCGCTTTATCTGGAAGGATAGCTAGATGGCAAATGATCTTGACCGAGTATGACATCCAGTACACCACCCAAAAAGCTATAAAAGGGAGTGTATTAGCTGACCATCTGGCTCATCAGGCTATCGAAGACTATCAACCCATGAGATTTGACTTCCCAGACGAGGACATCATGAATTTGGACAACGTTGAAGGTGACGGACCGTATGACGGACCTGAAAAGGGATCCCGATGGACCCTGTACTTTGATGGTGCTTCAAATGCGCTTGGAAACGGTATCGGCGCAGTACTCATTTCTCCGGAAGGTTGTCACACTCCTTTCACGGCCCGACTTTGCTTCAGCTGCACAAACAACATGGCTGAGTATGAAGCTTGCATCTTTGGTCTCAAGGCTGCTATAGACTTGGGGATCAAATCTTTGATCGTATTTGGGGACTCGGCTTTGGTTATCAATCAAATCAAAGGAGAATGGGATACCAAACATCCTAATCTCATCCCATACAAAGAACATGTCCTGACATTGTTGCCTCATTTCGAGCAAATTACCTTCGAGCATTTCCCGCGAGAAGAGAATCAGCTAGCAGATGCTCTAGCCACAATGTCCTCCATGTTTAAACTCAACTGGGATAACGAGGCTCCCTAAATCACCATCGAGCGAATGGATGAACCTGCACATTGTCACGAGATTAATACCGAAGAAGTAGTGGAACAACCCTGGTTCCATGAAATCAAAAGGTATCTCGAGACTAGAGATTATCCCGAAGGAGCTTTCATAAATGACAAGAAGTTCTTAAGGAAATTTGCTGCCAAATTCTTCCTGAGCAACGACATCCTTTACAAACGAAGCCATGATTGTGTATTACTCCGATGTGTAGACAAAGCTGAAGCAGAATTGATCATGACTGATATACACAGCGGCACATTTGGCACTCACTTGAGCGGGCATACAATGGCTAAGAAGATCCTGAGGGCAGGCTATTACTGGTCTACCATGGAAGCTGACTGCCATCAACATTCCCGTACTTGCCACAAGTGTCAAGTCTATGCTGACAAAGTTCATATCCCTCTGGTTCCTCTCAACGTCCTGACTGCTCCGTGGCCCTTTGCAATGTGGGGCATTGATATGATTGGAGAGATCAAGCCCACGGCTTCCAACGGACATCGCTTCATCCTGGTTGCCATTGACTATTTCACCAAATGGGTCGAAGCAGCTTCCTTCGCCTCTGTTACTAAAAATGTGGTTGCCCGCTTTATCAAGCAAAATCTCATATGTCGGTATGGTGTTCCAGACAGAATCATCACAGACAATGGTACAAATCTGAATAACACAATGATCACTGCATTGTGCGAACAGTTCAAGATTTATCATCACAATTCATCTCCCTATCGGCCGAAGATGAACGGTGCTGTTGAAGCTGCGAACAAAAACATTAAGAAGATCATTCAGAAAATGACGGTCACTTACAAAGACTGGCATGAGATGCTACCGTTTTCTCTGCATGGATACCGTACGACGACACGTACTTCAACTGGGGCAACCCCATTTTCTTTGGTTTATGGCATGGAAGCTGTTTTGCCTATGGAAGTCCAGATTCCTTCTCTAAGGATTATGAAGGATGCAGGCTTGAATGAAGATGATTGGATGCAAACTCGACTTGATCAACTCAATCTGATCGACGAAAAGCGACTTGCTGCTATATGCCATGGTCAGACGTATCAAAAGCGGATGATCAAGGCCTTCAATAAAAAAGTCAAACGTCAAGTGTATCAAGTCGGAGATCTAGTAATCAAGCGGATTATCTTGCCACAAAGTGATCCCAGGGGCAAATGGACTCCTACATATGAAGGACCGTTTGTGATCAAGAGTATATTTTCTGGTGGTGCAATGATTCTGACCACCATGGACGGCGACGATTTGCCGCACCCTGCGAACGCAGACATAGTCAAAAGATACTACGCATAAAATAACCCGACAGGTCGAAAACCCGAAAGGGCGGCTTGGGCAAAAATGGGCATCCCGGTGAACCGAAAACCCGAAAGGGCGGTTCAGGCAAAAATTAGGGATAAAAACAAAAAAAATCTGTACACCCGGCAAGTTGAAAACCCGAAAGGGCGGCTTGGGCAAAAAGGGGTTTCCCGGTGGATCGAAAACCCGAAAGGGCAATTCAGGCAAAAGTTAGGGAATTAAAGCGTATTACTATGTCTCGTCGGATCACTTCAAAGACAATCTCTTCATCAACCAGTTCCAGGCTTCTGATCAATCCAGTCATCGGCAAACGAAGCATTGAATGGACAGATATTCAGAGTTGTGAAGGCTATAGCGGAATGGAATCCCATGGAATTATTTCACATAGCCATCTTTATTTTGTATAAATCTTTCAATATGTACGACAAAATCCTCTTACTAGGATGATTGTCTCCTTTGTACAAATATACTCATAGAAAATCAATACAAATACTTTTCCCAGAAATTTGTGTCATTTCCTTTTCTTTTCTCTTGCACTATTTGTTTTATTTTGAGAAACGTCCAATGTTTTGTTAAATAGGCATATGCATTTGAAACATAATCATTTTCTTATAAGTCGGAAAAAAGGATTACAGATAGGTCAAAGGAACAGTTGGATATCTTGATACCCTTCAAAGGAAACCCCCGGGAGATTTGGGATCCATATCCCTGGCAAGTTTTGAAGCTTATCCCCTACGGAGTACGGACGTCTCTCCCGAGTTTTATTCAAAGTTATTCCCCACAAGGGCTTATAACTGGGTTATCCTCAGCTAGCAGTCACGAAAGATCGCACTCGCTAAAATCCTTCCTATCCCCAGCGGAGTTCATCAAAATTCCCCAGCAGTAACTTATCTTTGCAATTCCCCAGCCAGAAGGTCCTCAGGAGCTCATTTCCCCTCAGAGTTTAAATTTCAGAATCCCCAACGAAGCCAGGCTAATGAACCTTCTCCCCACAGAGTTTTAGGAGAGTAAATCTTGAGTTCCCCAGTGAAGTCGCCAGAGACACTTCCCACCGAACTGAAGATTCCCGGTCTTGTATCCCCAGCATAAGTCTGCTAGATTGGTGCTCCCCAGTAGAAGTCATCAGGAATTCCCCAGAGGTTTGGTATACAACCCAAGCTCCTTATTTCCCAGTCACAGCCAAGGAATTATTCTTCCCGGTAGCAGTCAGGATGTTTTTATTTTTAGCCATCCAGGATTCATCTATCCCTAGCAAGACAGCTCATCAGCTTACATGCGCATTCATTACATTCATATCATAAACATTGATATAACATATATGGCATCATACATTTCATGCAACACAATTTTGTGTTTAGACTGACATCTTGTCCTTTACAGGATAAGAATAAAAAGCTATCCTTAACAGTTTCAGATGCAGTTTTACACGGACTCATCATCAAGTAACCCTACACCTGTTCTTATTCAACCTCAAGATTTCTGAAAACAGTTCACGGGTTCTCCAAGTAACGGATGATAACCTATCACTTGTTCAGATTCTTCTACAGACTTCTGAAAACAGTTTATGGATTCTTCCCAACAACGGATGTTAATCTATCGACTTGTTCAGATGCACCTTTCTGAAAACAGTTTACGGACACTTCCCAACAACGGATGTTGCTCTATTGCTTATTCAACTCCAAGATTTCTGAAAACAGTTCACAGGTTCTCCAAGTAACGGATGTTAGCCTACCACTTGTTCATATTCTTCTCAAGACTTCTGAAAACAGTTTATGGATTCTTCCCAACAACGGATGTTAATCTATCGACTTGTTCAGATGCAACTTTCTGAAAACAGCTTACGGACGCTTCCCAACAACGGATGTTGCTCTATCGCTTATTCAAACTTCAAGATTTCTGAAAACAGTTCACGGGTTCTCCAAGTAACGGATGATAACCTATCACTTGTTCAGATTCTTCTCCAGACTTCTGAAAACAGTTTACGGATTCCTCCCAACAACGGATGTCAATCTATTGCTTATTCAGACCCCCAGTTCGAAGATGGTCCAAAGCATGGACACCTTCCTGATACTCATTCCATATGGCATCTTTAAGCCCATCCCTGACAAGTTTCTGTCACCCCTCTCAAGATGGCATCTCTAAGCCCATCTCCAAATGGCATCTCTAAGCCCATCCCCGCATTCATTGTTTTGACGAGTGCAAATTTTCGGGCACTCTAGTGTCCAATCTCCTTTTACCCTCGAGTCACGAAAGGCAAACTTGCCAATCTAACTCTTCGGATTCAAGAAGATTGAACAGGGGCAACTGTTGTACCCCAAAATTTGCCCTCCCATTTCTCAAAGATTTCTCATCACAAAACCTTTGAAGCCCAAGATCCAGTTAGGGTTTCATCTGCTCAAGACTTCTCCTTGCACTGTTGACCCAAATTAGGGTTTGTGTTTGCACCAAGATGTTTTGACCTAAAATGCCTAAGATGACTTTCTTGCTTCATATTGGACTCCCAAGTTTATCCATATCAAGTTTCAAGCCTTGATTCCAAGTTTTGCCCAGTCAATTGGACATTTGACCTAGAAATCAGCTGTATTGGGGAAAAAGTCAACTGTGGCCAATTGACAGTCAAACCTCATGAAAATTGATCCACATCAACATTATAAACTTCCATGAACCATTTGGTCAAGTTTGGATCACAATTCCATAAGAAATTTGATCAGATCACCAAAAGGGCAAAATGGTCATTTTTAGGGTTTTGACTGCACAAAGGCAATTTTTGACTGTTTGACCTAGCCAATGGCAAACCAAGCTCATATATGGACTCAAGGACCCCATGGAATTATCTTGACATGCTCAACAAACTCAAAAGATCCCAAGTACACAAGATTGACAGTTGAATTTCCCAGTCAATTGATCAATTTTGACTGTATACTGAAAAGTCAAACTTTGACTTTTTGGTCAAAGTCAAGAGTCAAGAGTCATTTTTCATCAAAACATGCCAAATCATGAAACTTGTTCACCAAGAAATCACAAAATGCAAATTAGGGTTAGAAATTAGGATTTTTCATAACTTAGAATTTTTCTAAGTTATAAAAAACCCTAATTTTTTCCCAACTTTGCCCCACTTTTTCACCAAGATCCATTTGGATTCAAACAAAAGTCAAAACATGAAAGTTGTAGCTTGTTGCATAATCTACAACTTTTATTCACAAAGTTTTCCCATTTGAGGCTTGTATCTCAAGTTACAAATTTTTGAATAAGGGCACTAAACCATTCTTAACTTAGTGAAATTTTAACCTATTTTGACAAGGTTTTCTACCTAACTTCAAGATCATTTTCCATACACTTCCACTTGGAATTTAAACTTGCACTTCAAAGGTGGATTGTAGTACACATTCCAAGCTTTCCAAAATGTCCAAGAACTTCTCAAACAACCTCATGGTTAGGGAGAATCGAATTTTGCAAAATGGGAAAAAGTCACTTTTGTTCTTGGCCATGTACATGTTCATAACATTATGCATTTCAATCTCAGCTTGCATATCTTGATTACAGGTCCTTAAACCATCCAACACTCATAAATTTAATGCATATTCTTTGTGCCAAGGCCATGTTCTTTGTGTTCTAGCATTGCATAAAGGATTTATCCCAAAATAGATAAAGCATTTTTTCCATTTTTGCAAAAGGTAGCTTTATGTCCAATTACAAATCCAAGAAGTACAGTCCATATCTAATTGGCACAAGTTTATGTGTTAATCACACTGATCAAGGAGGGATTATGCAGCATAGTATGAGGGCCTGTACAGGCTAGAGGCACAAAGTAACCATTGCTTGCTTAAAGTGTAAGAAACACATCATAACTAAAAACAACTCTCATATCAGCTTGAAAACCCTTAAGTGAACTTGACAAACATACTCAAGACATCTCAACCAAGCTATTGCACGACCCTAACACCTCTCATACACCCCAAATCCCATAATCACCTTCAAACTGCAAAAACAGGGCCAGGCCTGCAGTTTGATTGCCATCTTCCATTTCCCTCAAGCTCTCTTGCCCAAACCAGTTCACATACATTCCCTAGCATCTATGCAAGCTAACCATGCCTTGAAACACGACCTGTAATCCCTCTAACCAGTTCCACCATTTTCAGTTTCTTGTTTTGCAGGTGAAGTGCTCTAGCACGATTCAAAAGCTTTCAAGACAAAGTAAACATTGGAATAGCATCCCTGGACCTCAAGGAAGCTTTTCCAATCATCACCTTGCACTGAAAGCTTCCTCATTGCCAGATAGAACTACAGCTGAACAGGTATTTTGGTGAACTTCTATCTCTCTTATTAAGCATCATTAGCTCTAAGTTTGTGAATAAACAATGTTCTACTCATGCCACTGAACATGTACATGTTTTTACTTTTCATTTCTTTTGCTTGAGCTGTGAGAATTTAAGGTTTGAAAATGGCAGAAAATCTAGGTTAGGATTTGGGGGAGAAGAAATTCTCCCTCATCTTAGAGAGTTAGATCAAGTTCTGCATATGGTTGGATTCGTCTCTTCATGCTGAACATTTTTTATGTTATGAGTTTTCATTGAAAAGCCAGGAATCAGGAGTTGGAAGTTGAGAAGAAGGGCGCGCGTTTTTTGAACTGGTTCTGTCTGAAGGTTGAAGACAGTGGCTTCTTGGGCTGGGCCTGAGTGTTTTTTCTTATTCACACCACTTTTTTTGTTTTACACCCCCTGAGCCCATTTCATTCATTTTTTAATGTTTTTGACTTTTGCTTTTTTTGATTGGCTCATTTATTTTTTCTCAGCATATTAAAAATTTAAAAATATTTTTTCTCACCATTTTTTATTTTATTAGGTATTTATTTGATTTTTCTTTTAGTTTGAACATAAATAAATAAATATATATGTTTTGTTTAAAATATTAAAATATTGGAAATACATTTTTACATACTTTTATCTTATTTTTACTTCCTGAAAATATTTTATAGAAAAAATACTTTTTTATTTTAATATTAAATATTATTAATTAATATATATGATACATATTTTGTAAATAATATGAATAAATAGATATATATTAATACACTTAGGATATAAATACCAAAAAATGTACATATTTTATTTTTTAATATTTAATACTAAAAAAATACATTTTTTAAGTATATTATATTTTTATCTTATTTTTTGTATATAAATAGTAAATATTACAAATATTAAATAACTAATACCATTTTGATTAAAATTAGGGTTTTGCCCTAAATTTGAAAATACTCCAAAATATAATACCTTGTTATTTCTCTTTTTATTTCACATAAATAATATCTTTTTTTGCATACATATAAAAATTCCCTTTTTTATATTTTTGCATATTTATTTCAATTTCCATTTAATTATACAATTATTTGTCTTGTAAATATTCAAAGAAAATGATGTAATAGTTAGGTTTAAATTTTTGTCTAAATATACCCCATTTGAGACATTGTACCCCCCTCCCCATATCATTGTGTTGTAATAGCGTATGAATTTAAATTTCGCACTTTATCGCTTTCTAAATATACTATGCTAGAGTTAGGGTTTGCATGCGAATAAAATGAACAAAAAATAGTTTGACCTAATACAAGACAAAAAAGCATGAAAATGGACAACACATTTCACACTTGCACCCCTAGGGTATTCCACTTTGTTGCCTTCAAATAAATTGGGTCATATTGTATGTTGAACTTCTTTGGGTAAAACAAACAATCAAATAATCATAGTCCCTCAAAATGTTGCCTAAATGAATGATCAAGTCCCTTTTAAAGAAAAATTGCCCAAAGATATTTAACACTATTGCAATTATGGTCTAAAAACGATGACCCTCGCTTGTCCCTTTCACCTCCTAATACAAGATTGTCCACCAAATGCAATGGTGGAACAAAATTGTCAAAAGGTTTAAAACATAACAAAAATCTTTGAGAAAACTTTAGGGTTGACAACTCTTAAGTACTTGTCAATTTGCCAAGAAAACACTTGCCTATTTTCAAAACCCACTTCACAAACACTTTCAAAACCAACTTTCAAAAAAAACCTTGAAACATCTTTTCTAAAGACAAAACACCTTTTGTAAAACATTCGAGTAAAGAATTGTTACAAGGGTAGCCTATACAAGGCATCTTTTCAAAACATTTTCAAAAATCACACACCAAGCACCATTTCAAACAATTGAAAACCAAGGCAAGTTGATCTAAGCAAGTACCTAAGAGCCCATGGATAACCATGGATAGAAAGGGTGCTAATACCTTCCCTTTCTATAATCTACTCCCCGAACCCAAGAAAAATCTCAAAGGTTTTTGCTGTGCTTTTTAAACCTTTCCTTAGGATAAAATAAAAAGTCGGTGGCGACTCTTGCTCAACCGAAACATTTGAGAAAACAAACACAAAACCCTAATCAATTCTCCCACCGTATCACAACATGAAATAGTTACTGGTTACGTTGTACCATCTCACGTCTCAAGGTTAGTCCATAATAAAATGAATAAATTCATTTGTTTACACTTAAAAATAGTTAAAGTGTTAGCTAAAATAAAAAGATAGACAATTATATTGTTAATATAGTGTTCATTAGCTGATATCAAGACAGACGAATGTAAACATAGACGAATATGAGTCAACCAAATCTTTCTAATATCTATTGAAGTATGTCATGGTTGCCAATACTCTAGACTCAGTCAAAATACATTAGGAGTGAACAATTGTACATTATTTAATCATGTTTTATGTTAATAATGTCAATAATCGAAAATAACAAAGATTGTAGAACCAACAACTAGAAAAAATGATGCATATAAGACATCATATATCTTAAAGTAAATAGAATACCCATACATTATCTACTTAAATAGCCAAATGAAACAATATTTTCTTTAGGCCACAAGTGTATGTCGAATAGAATAATTTTCTTTATAAGTACCACAACTTATAATCAATCAATTAAACTATTTTTTATATTTTGTCTTCTTTACTTTTTTTATATTTATATTCTTTTAGATTAATAGTTTAACATCCTTATTGTATTTAACATTTTTTTTTAACAATTAGTAAACCCTTCAACTAAAGAAGTTATTTCATCAATACAGTTCCTTAAAGACAAAAATAATTATTGACAACTATAAGTCACTAACTTTATATGTACTACTTTATTCCAATGACGTGGTATATTACATTATCCTAGTTGCAACTAAATGACTAGGTTTACTAAATAAAATCAAATTAAGTTAGCGTGTCTCAACGGGGACCTTAGCAATACCCATAACGGAATCTTTTGAAGCGGAACGTGTTCGCACTCTTGAGTTGACCGTATAGTGTATATTTGTATCAAATTTGAGAAGTATATTTGTAAATTATATACACATAATATTTGAATTTAAGATTTTTTGTAAGTCTTAAATTTGTATTCGACTAAATAATAACGCTTATAATCTAATTTATTATAATATGTAATTAATAAAGCAATTTCAAGTTTAACAATCAAATGATTTTAACGATGAGTGAGAGTGAGAGAGGGAGAGGGAGAGGGAGAGGGAGGGAGAGAGAGAGAGAGATTTGTTTAGTCTATTAACCAATCGTCCTCGCTATGTAGGGGTGGCAAATGGGCATGTCCGTCCCGTTTAGGCCCGTCCCGCAAAAACCCGCAAAAAAACGGGGCGGGGACAGGCATAATTGAGAATGAGGGTCTAATTTAGGCCCGCCCCGCAAAAAAGTGAATGCGGGGCGGGGAAAGCCTGCCGACACTGCATCTTTTAGGCCTAAAAAAGCAAAATTTTATGCTAATAATCATACCCACAGAAACCCGCGAAAAAACGGGGTGGGGCGGGGCGGTCACATTAGAGGGTGAGGGCCTAAATTCTTGGTCCTCCCCCACACTAAAGTGTGGATAAAACAGGCATGCCCAACGGGTCGGGCCCATTTTGCCACCCCTATCGCTATGGCTACGTCTGCCCCACATTCCAAATGGAATTGAGATATCAATCTTACTTAGCAAAAAGTCAATTACAAGAGAAATGTAGCAATACAACCCTACAAACTCAATGTTTGGTGTTGATTCTAACTTTTTATCTTCCTTTGATCTTTATCTTGATCAAGTATCCCGATAACACCAATTGATTCACCGTCTCACGCTAATCCTTTGTAAAAACTCCAGTTCTTCAAAGCTTTCACTTGATCAAATCCAATTGCATATTATCGTGTCCCAAGATTTCCAAACGATTCACTGTCTCATGCTACTCCTTCGACCGAACCCACCGTTCTTTGAAGTTTTCCACTCTATCAAATCCAATATTTGTGAAATCTTGTGTAAACCCCCAAATCAACACTGAGGACAAACCCTAAGGTTTTTCCCAATGAAACCCCCAAAGATTCTCAACCCAATTTATCGGTACACCAACCTAAATTGGACGTTATCAACACTTGTCTAGATGACACCCAAACAAAAAATGAGCATGTATAGTTTGCTTGTGTGTATGCATATATGGAAGGTTGAAGATGAAGAGCAATCTTTGTTGTGTGTTTATAGTTTCATCATGTTGGAAATGATGCATGTATGAAGTATTTATATGTGTGTGTAAGTTGGAGGCAAAAGAGAAACTTATAAATTGAAAAAGAATATGATTTTTTCAAAAAAGTTATATCATGTGTCGACACATATAAGTCATGTGTCGACTTGTTCAAGGTCGTGTGTCGACACATAGAAACATAAACTACAGGCTTTAAAAATGGGTTACACGTGTTGACCTGTACATCATATGTGTCGACACATAAACGAGATTTTTTCAGTATGCGTCGACCTGAAAGGTTATGTGTGTTGACACGTAGAAATAGAGGCTACAGGCTTTAATATTGGCACACATATGTCGACTCACATCTCGTATATGTCGACACATAGACCTGTTTTCGTGCATAAACTGATTTTTAATGCATGATACCTATTCCAAACATGTTCTAAATGCATTCTAACTACCCTAATGCAAAAATGCACATAATGACTTAGAGATATCGTCCAATATACAAAAATATTAAAGTTATCATATTTTTGACATCATGCAAAACATCTAACAGACAAGTGCGCTCAGATACTCCCTATTTTTTATGATGGTAAAACTTACGACGATGCATTTCGTATCTTCATGAAGGCTCCCCCTGAATATATGCACCCAGTTGCGTCTTCTCATATGCTTCTCCCCCTTTTACAATATCAAAAAGAGGCAAAGCAGGTCATGAGAAGTATCATTGATCATACAAATACTAATAAATCACGCAGTGGTGTTTTTGCAAAGAAAGAACGTGCGCTCACATATATCAATATACATGGAGTGACGCAATGCTTAAACATAAATAACAGGAAATATAAATAATCACATAACAAATACAAAGGCATTAAAGATGATAAATACAATGCAAGAGCAAACTCGAGTCACTTTAAAAATGTCACGATGATGCAATACTTCACAATGGTGCTCCTGATGTTACATGTGCATGTTCCTAGCTTGGTGAAAAGTACATCATCGCTAAAACCAAAACCAAATATGCTATCGTAGCATGTTACATGACTTGATCAAGAATTACATTTTCACAAAAACATGATCAAATTAGTTCATGTGCAAATGAATAGATGACAAACTTACATGAAATGCAAGGAATAATAATCTAAAACATACATGTACACCAAGAACATATACTTTAAATGAGAAATAATTAATATCATGAAGTCACTATAATCATATAAATTGAAAACACATAATGGTTGTCAATTGAAATTTTTGGAAGTGAACATTCATGAAATATATCATATATTGAGCATATCAAGCATTTGGAACATAAACAATATTGCAATGGTAAAAGGCTTACTTTCAAGGAGAAAATGGAACAAAATTACCTCATAGATGCACTCACATAGTATAAAACTTTCAAATAAAAGATTGAGCAAATGTATATAGAGTGCATGAAACAAATGTATTCAGGCAACATTTGAGATATTAAGAATCCTCAATTCCCTTCTAATGTTGAAAAATGGTTTAGTTGCAATAGGTTTCATAAAGATATATGTAAGTTAATTTTTACTATCAACGTGCTCAAATACAACATCCCCTTTTTCAACATGGTCACGTAGGAAGTGGTGACATATCTCAATATGCTTAGTGCATGAATGTAACACCGAATTTTCGATTAGGTTAATTGCACTACTGTTGTTGCATATGATATGAATATGTGAAAGTTTAATATCAAAGTCAAGTAGTTGTTATTTGAGCCACAAAATTTGAGCATAACAACTACCGGCTGCGACGTGTTCCATCTTGGCCATAGACAAAGCAATGGAAATTTGTTTCTTGCTATGCCAACTAACTAAGGAATTTGAAAACATGTGACAAGTTCCACTAGTACTTTTCCTATCCAATTTGCAATCAACAAAATCAGAATCAAAATAATCGACCAAACTACAATCGCTTCTTTTGGAATACCAAAGCACATACTTAGATGTACCATGAAGGTATCTAAGGATGTGCTTAACAGCTTCTAAATGCAATTCCTTTGGAGTCGGTTGATATCAGGCACACATACAAACATTAAACATAATGTCATGCCTAAATGCAGTAAGATATGGAAGAGATCCAAACATACCTATATATTTCTTGACATCCACATCCTTACCGTTTATATCTTTATCCAAGTTACCGTTTGTTGGCATTGGAGTGTCAATTGATTTTGCCTCATCCATATTAAATTGTTTTAGCAATTCGTGATAATACTTTATTTGACACATGAACGTTCCTTCATTGAGTTGCTTGATTTGAAGTCTAATAAAGTAGTTCAACTCCCCAATTAAACTCATCTCAAATTTAGCTTAGAAAACTCCTTGACCAATTTAATGTTAGTAGAACCAAATATGATATCATCAACATAAATTTGAACTATAAGTATGTATTTTCTTTGACGTTTAATGAAAAATGTTGTATCTATCTTCCCACTAGAGTATCCTTGGTCAAGTAATAACTTGCTAAGCCAATCATACCAATCCCCAGGGGCTTGTTTGAAACCATATATTTGGTCATATATTTGATTTCCTCTCCTGCCGTGATACTAGTCATATATTTAATAACTTACCTCTCCTGCCGTGATACTGGTCATATATTTGATTTCCTCAATCCTCTTTCCGATCTCTTACTTTTTCTTATTTTATTTGCAGGTACCAGAGTGGTGGCGATGTAGCGGCGAAGAACTTTAGGGTTTTAGATATTTAAGCCCTAAACTTCTTTTCTTCTCCTTTCTGTCAACTGCATTCTTCTAAATTTCTTCCCCTCTTTTAGAAATTTTTTAGGTTCTATTTATAGGCTTATATTAGAGAAGATTAGGAAAATGTTTTATGATTGTCGTTACTTTTGTAATTGACTTAGGGTAGATTGGTTTTGTTAGGGATTAAAAGATTTAATTTGATTGTGTTTTTAGACAATTTTGTACAAATTGTTATGTAAAGATTTGATTAAAAATGTTTTGATTCTTTTTTAGTTTTGTGTGTGTTACTTCTGTTTGGATATGAACAATAGGTGTTTGTGGGCTTGTATTACTTAGGGATGAAAGGCTTAGCCAGAACAGGGCGTCGCTGGGAGCTTGGGTTGAAAACTCTAGCTTTGGTTTGGTTGACTTTAGTCAATGTTTGAGACAATAAAATAAATAATATACTTATCTTAATAAAATAATAAAATGATAATGTTATTAGTAAATACTTTATTATGGTAATTTTATAAATAAATAAATGAATAAAAACAGTGACTCCAGTTAACAGTCTTAGCACAACTTTAATGGGCCATCAAATTTTGATGGCCCAAAATGCTACACCCCTTGTATTGTAATATACCTCTCACTTATATCTTGTAACGAATTCAACAATTTTAACAAACCCCCTAAAACACATAAAAACGCCAAAATGGGCCTTACCCCTTTAATGGGCCTAAAACGTATATACCCAATATTAAGCTTAAAAACTAAATACAACCCCTTTCTTTATTTGTACAGACCAATGAGTGGATCATCAACCCCACACGGGCCCTTCTGATTTAGAAAGCCCACGTTCTCTTTTGTTAAAACACACTCCCTTTTATCAACTTACACCCCACAATAATTTGTCAATAATAAAAGAAAAAAATTAATGAGGAATTATTTTTAGAAATCTATAGTGTGAGAATACACAGGTCTCGCACATTCGAATAAGAGGTTTATTAAATAATGGAAGACCCCCAAAATTTGTCTGAATTATTTATAAGGATATACTGTACAACGTTCCCCAGAGTATTAAAGGAATAAGCATAAATGACGATGTATCATCTCACCAGAGTTTGAACAGAAAGTTTTGATTTGACTTAGATACGACAACATGAATAACTCACCAATATCTAAAAGAGATCATAGATTTTTGCATATTTACCATAACCTATGAGATAAATGATACGAGTTTAAAAAGTTGACTTAGTAATGCTTAGAGACTAATATAGTAAGTTTATAATGCAAATTTTGTCTATTCGTCGCAACCTAGGGAATGAACAAAATAAATTTTGATAACACATTGCTGCATGGAGACTGACGTAATGAATTATGCAGATTTCATTATGTTCACTACGACCTAGAGAGTAAACAATACGAGGACGAACCTGTGCTTTTATCATGACCTAGGGTTAAAAGACAATAGGGATAGGCTTAAGTTATTCATTACAACCTAGGGGATGAATAGTATAAACCTTAAAATTCGCATACCTATCGCAACCTAGGGGATAGATTTTTGAAGAATTTGTGCGTTTATCATGACCTAGGAGATACACGACACAAATATAGACTCACTTATTCATTACAACCTATGGAATGAATAATATGAACCTGGTAATTTGCACACCTACCACAACCTAGGGGGTAGACGATTGAAAAATGTTTTGGTGATCAAATCTTAGATAACTAGATCAAAGATGAGATCGGAGTTTTACCGATTGTGTCTGTTCTCAACCAAGGTAATTGTTTGTTTTGCTACACTGACAAAGGGTCCAAGATATTGGTTTTACCAAAAGTGAGTTTTGAAAAATGCCATGTATGATGTATGTGCATAATGTCCTAGATCGATATGGAACCCAAAATTTATTTGCATCAAGTACTTTGTGTAGGCCCCAAATGTTTAAATATGCACTAAATGTGTGTATATGCCCCAAAATGTAATGAAAAAATGTTTTTCGATATTCTTTCCTTTTTAAACCAATGGTTTTGTGTTACTAACTCCCCAATGTTGCGTTGTTGTGGTATCTTTGAATTGATTTAAATCGGATGAAAGGTGACAGCAAGATCTTGATATTGGTATCACATGCGCAGGTGTATGTATGGATGCAGTTGTGGACACAGACGTGGATGTAGACATTAACATGGACGTGGACGTGCACTTAGGCGTGGATTTTCTTTTTGATGTTTTTCTAACCAAAATGTTTTTTGATGTTATATCAAATGCTTTTATTTGTCAAATCCACAAAATTATTTCAACGTAGTATTCACAAAAATAATCTTAGTATAAAAAGGAAGAAACACAATTAAAAGATTTGAAAAAGTAAATGTTTTACTGATAAATATGCCTCTGAATAGGCGAGAGTACACTATGCAATTCCTTAAAAGAGGTAATTACATAAAGTTTTAAAACTGAAAATGGCAATGAAAATGATAATTGTTATTGTGTTTCCCCAATATCCTTTTAATAGCTCCAATCTCCTTTACTTTTGAGTCAAATGGTTTGGATAAATCCCTTCCTTTTGTGGTTGCAGCCATGGTTCTTAGATCGCAGTCTTTTTGTTCTTTATTTTTGAATAAAATCCCTAATTTTTTCCTGGATCGCCCTTTCGGGTTTTTAATCCACCGGGATTTTGTGTGTGTGTATGTCCCTAATTTTTGCCTGGATTACCCTTTAGGGTTTTCAATCCATCGGGTTTCTCATTTTTGCCTAAGTCGTCTATTTAGGGTTCGAACTTAGCGAGCTTTTTATACATAGTATTTTTTTTACTGCATCTGAATTTTCCAGATGTGGTAGTTCTTCCCCATCCATTATTGTGAGGATGAGACCACCACCGAAGAATGTCGTTTTTACCATATATGGACCTTCATAGTTGGGTGTCCATTTACCACGTGACTCAAGGCGAGGTAGCAGAATCTTCTTGAGCACCAAATCCCCTTTTTTGAACACTCGAGGACGAACTTTCTTGTCGAGTACTTTCTTCATCCTTTATTGATATAACTGACCGTGGCACAAAGCTGTCAAACACTTTTCTTCAATGAGGTTAAGTTGATCAAGTCGCTTCTGAATCCACTGTGCTTCTTCAAGACTTGTTTCCATTAGAACTCGAAGTGACAGAATTTTTACTTCAATTGGGAGTACTGCCTACATGCCATATACAAGAGAGAAAGGAGTCGCACTTGTTAATGTACGTACGAAAGTACGATAGCCATGTAAAACAAAGGGAAGCATTTAATGCCAATCTTTGTATGTTTTTACCATTTTCTAAATGATTTTCTTGATGTTCTTATTCGCAGATTCAGCGGCCCCGTTCATCTTGGTTTGATATGGTGAGTGTTGTACCCTAAAATTTTCCCTCTCACTTATCAAGAATTTACTCACAAGATCTCCTTGGGCTCAAGACTGCATTAGGGTTTGATCAGCTCAAGACACCTCCTTATGCACTGATGACCAAAATTAGGGTTTGAGTTTGCACAAGGATTTTTGGACTATCAATGCTTCATATGACTTTAAAGGATCATTATGGACCCCAAGATTACTCATGTCAAGTTTCAAGCCTTGGATCACACTTTTGATCAGTCAATTGAACAGTTGACCTAAAAATCAACTGTATTGGGGAAAAAGTCAACCATGGCCAATTTACAGTCAAACTTCTTAATTTTTTATCCACATCAACATCTTAGACTCATATGATCAAGTTTGGACCACAACTTCTCAAGAAATTTGATCAAATCATCAAAAGGGGCAAAATGGTCAAAATTAGGGTTTTGACTTGGAAAGGGCAATTTCTGGTTTTTGACCTAGCAAATGATCAATTAGGTTAAGGCATGATATCAAGAGTCAAATTGCATCACTTTACCTAATGACATGATTCAAAACATTGCAAGTCCATTGGATTGACAGATGAATTTTGCAGTGAACTCATCAAAAGTCAATTGTATATTGAAAAGTCAAACTTTGACTTTTTGGTCAAATTCAAGTGCCAAAGATCATAATTCATCAAAACATGTCAAAATATGAAAAATTTTCATCAAGAAATCAAAGATTCAAGATTCTGTTTTGAAAAGTTGAAATTTCTTAACTTAGAAAAATTTTTAAGTATAGAAAATTTCTTATTTTTTCTCAACTTTGAGCCAAATTTTCACCATGATGCAGGATGATTCAAAGGAAACTTCCAACATGAAAGTTGTAGATCTCCATGAAATATACAACTTTTATTCACACAATTTCTCCTAAAAATGCTTGCATCTCAAGATATAATTTTGTGAATACATGGTCATGAACTAAAAATAACTTAGTGAAATTTTGCCCGAGTTAGGCAGATTTTTGACCTAACTTCATGGCAATTTTTCACACAATTCCAAGGTGAATCTTCAAAAGCAATTCAAATATGAGTTGTAGATCACATTTCAAGCTTTCCAAAATGTCCAAGAACTCCTTCAGATAATTCTTGAGTAGAGAGAATCAAAGAGATGAAGTTGGTGTTTTGTCACTTGGATTACAAGCCATTTTGTGAAGAACATTGGATCCAATCCTCAAGCATGTTGTACAAATCCCACTTTGCAGGCTTCTAACTTGACTTTCACTCCATAATTAAATATTTTCACAGTTGTTGGAAGCTTTAATCCAAGCATTCAATGCATTGTACAAACTTAATTACATTTTGGGAAGAAAGGCAACATTGCCATTTTAGAAAAGTAAGCTTTATGCAAAGTCAGCTTGCATTGAGCCTTGCATTTGTTCTTTCTGCACAAACACACTCCACACAATCAGAACAAGTATGTTTAAAGGTCTCAGCCCCCCTACACGCTTTGTACTGCACCTTGAAACCATGCTTGCTAGCTTTAATTCAAAAACAAGTAACCAAGCAAAACATGTGAGTTTTTGAAATCTGAGTTGCTACAAGTCTTAAAATCTCTTGCTTATAAGTAGACACACAATTTGCAAGAGGACACACGAATTCTCTTTCCCTGAAACCACCTCAAACACTCAAAGACCAAAAACCTGCCCAAGAACACCATTAACACACAGTTCTAAACCAAAACTCATGATATTCATTTTCACTCGTGCGTTTTGAAAACTAATCACTCAAACCCCTCCTATACATCATACCAAAGCAATCCATACCCTTGTTTCCTCACTGTAACTCCTCCATCACCATCCACTATTTTCAAATATCAAGCTTGCAGGTTGACTTGAGTAGAGAGATTCAGGAACTTTGAAGGCAAAGTAAGGGTTGGAATACACTCAAGGAGGTCCAGGAAAGCTAAACAGATCCTCAGGCCATCTCAAAAGTTTCTCAAACTCCATTCACGACTTATGCTGCAAGAGATAAAAATTCAAACTTTTATCTCTTCATACAAGCATCATTTGATCTTGATTTGTGAAAACAAAATGTAGATATCCTTGCTATAAAGCTAACCATGTTCATAGTTTCCATTTATATTGACTATGTATAGAGAATTTTGGATTTGAAATTTCTGAGAAAATTAGGTTTCAATTTAGGGCCAGTAAAATTAGATTTTATCTTTGACATTTAGCTTACATAAATTATATGGTTGAATTCGTGGGAAGAAACCCCATAACTTTCATGTTTGAACTTTCCATTTTTGTGGAGAAATGAGGAAGATACAGGTGGCCCGGCTAGGCTTAAGGTTGAAGACGAAGTTGCCTTCAAAAAGCAGTTTCTAATATATATTTATGCTTTGATTATATGACCGGATGAAACAGCCACCCGAGTGGCAAGCGCGCGCGTACTAAGGCATTGTGTTACCTAAAGGGAAAGGGTTCGAACCAATTTGAACCCCCCTTTTGCTTCTTTTTTTCTTTAATTTTCTGATTTTTCTAACACCTTTTTTGCAGGCGCTGGGCCCTTTGGGCCAGACATTTTTTTTTTGTTTTTGCTAGCATACTCCCCTGTCTACTTATGACACCTCCCTGGCCCATTTCATTTTTATTTATTTATTTATTTCTTTTTTATATATATTTTCTAAAATACCAAAAAAATCATACAAAATGTAAAAATAATAGATTTGTATTTTGACATGATTTAAATATTTTTCCACATGAAAAAATTATTTTTGTTCATTACACTTTATTTACTTTTAGTAATTTCCTTGTAAAATAAATTGTAAACTTGGTCATTTATTTATTTCTTTATACTTATTTAAATATATTTTATTTTAATATAAAAAAGACCAAAAATATTTCATAATGCCATATTGTTTTCAAGACAAAAAATACAAAAAAATACTTTTCCTTTGAAACTTATTCTCTTTTAATCAAATAGAATTAGGGTTTTACTCATAAATCTTTTCTTAATTAATTTCTTTTCTTAAATTAACTTAAGTTGGTTTAATTTTGATTTATTATTTATTCTCTAATTAGGTTTAGGTTAAAACCTCTTTCATACAAAAAAATCCAAACACAAAAAAATCTTTTCTTTCAATTTGCATTTGTATTTTATATATATTTCTTCAATTATTTGTACAATATCCAATTTGGTTATAATAGATTAATTAGGTTTGTATTATTGCAATCCCCATTCATAAATTGTATACCCCCCTCCCATAAACGTTGTAATAGCGTAGTAACTTTAAATTTCGCAATTTATCGCTTTTACATAACATGCTAGTAATTATGGTTTGTATGGCAAGATAAAAACAATCAAATAGAAAACCCTAATCCAAGACAAAAACAAGCATGAAAATTACACCCTTTGTACACAAGTACCCCTAGGGTTACTCCACTTGGTTGCCTTATACAAAATGACCATATTATGCATGTAAGGTATCTTAGCAAAAACAAACAAATACAAGATCATAGTCCCTCGATGACGCTATCTATGTTGCCTTTTCAAAATGATCTTAGTCCCTCAAAAATGCTAAGATAACTTGAAACATTGCTAATCATGGTTATACGATGACCCACGCCCGTCCCATTTACATCCAAAGATAGGGTTGCTTACCAAATCAATGGTAAGAAAACAATATCAAAGGAAGAGAAAATGAACAAGAAAGATATTTGAGTAGGTAGATTGCTCCTAATTACTTGCTCCATTTCAAAACAAAACATCCTTGCTATTTTTAAAACAAAAACCTACACATTTCAAAACATCTTACAAAATTGAAAACATTTTCAAAAAAGATCAACATCTTTGTATACATTCTTACGAACGAGAATCATTACCAAGATTTCCTAAACAATGGCCTATTTACAAAAATACTTTCAAAAACCACACAAAGCACAATTTCAAAAAAAAGCAAGTGATCTAGCAAGTAACTAAGATCCCATGGAAAACCATGGATGAAAAGGGTGTTAATACCTTCCCTTTTCATAATCTACCCCCCGAACTCAAGAAACAATCTCAAAGGTCTTTCCTGTGCTTTTTCACCTTTCCTTTTGGATAAAAGAAAAGTCGGTGGCGACTCTTGCTAACTGCAACATTTGCGATCAAATGCAAAACCTTCAAGTCAGTTCTCCCACCGTATCACAGAACTGGCGACTCTGCTGGGGAGATTTCTAAAAGTGGGGTTACCTTAGGAATAGATCACATTTATTTGCTTACATTGTTTGACTTGTATGCTTTACATTATGGTTCTTTGTTTGGGTTTGAATCCTCTACCCGAATTTGGGATACATTATAGGTAAGTAGCAATACGTTGTGGAAACTGTGCGGGATATACCGACATGGTCTAAGCAATAGCTACGTTAGTGCGACATATTTGTGGGTACCGGTAGCCTTTGAGTTAATCAAAGGGAATACGGGGCCGCTGAGTGATGTCATGAAGCACTAATGAACTTTTAGAATCTTTACTTGACCAACTTGGCCTTTAGGATGTATTGAGATAACCGGCTTTGGTGCAGTCCGAAGTTGGTAGATACTCGATACTACACTCATTGAGGTTTGGTTTCTTGGGATATTTCGGTCTCCATTAAAGAGGTTTGAGCTGAAACAATGACCAAGGAAACAAACCAGTGATATTGAGCTCCTTAGAACCCAATTACTATTACTAGGACAGGTTTGAGCCAACTAAACTTCAAGAGGGTACTTACCTATAAAAATCCATGCAAGCCTAAACCTAAGGGCTTGTTTTCTTTGCTTTTATATGCATACTTGTACATAACATCATGAACATCATATACATCCACTAAACATTTCAAGGATTTTGGGATTCATCTTTGTTCTTGTTTTGTAGGATATGGATTCACTTCGTAGGAAAACTATTCAAGTCAACCTTGTGAGAATCCCTCAACAACTTAAGGAGCTAGCTTCAAGAATTCCTGAAAACTCTCCATTCACCGAGAGACATGGTAGTCTACTCAACTTGGTCACCTCCAACACAGATGAGGACATGATGAAGGTGCTCTTTCAGTTCTTTGATCCTTTACACCATTGCTTTATATTTCCCGACTATCAACTTGTGCCAACTTTGGAAGAATTGTCCCAACTCTTGAGGATTCCCATTCTCAATCAACTACCTTTCAACGGTACGGAAAGAGACCCAAAGCCATAAGAGATTTCTCAAGTTCTACACTTGCACTCATCTGATATCACAACCCATTGGGAAACAAGGAGTGGTGTCAAAGGTTTCCTAGCAAAGTTCCTGTTTGAGAAAGCCCAAAGTTGTTGGAATTCTTTAGACTTGCAAGCCTTTGAGGAAATTGTGGCTCTCCTCATCTATGGGATGGTTTTGTTTCCAAATCCTAACCAACTCATAGATGTGAACACCGTCAAAATCTTCATATCACGCAACCTGGTGCCTACATTGCTAGGAGATATCCTACACTCTTTTCACACTCGCACAATGAGGAAAAGAGGTGTCCTTATATGTTGCACTCCTCTCTTGGCAAGATGGTTTATTTCTCATCTTCCCCAATATGTATTAAAGAATGAGCAAGGTTCAAGGTGGTCACAAAGGTTGATGACGCTCAAACATTCAGACATTCATTGGTGCTCCCGATCCAAGGAGAATGTTATCATTGTTGATCGTTTTGGGGAATTTCCTAATGTCCCTTTACTTGGCATTAGGGGAGGTATCACCTACAACCCCTGTTTAGATTTAAGACAGTTTGGTTATGCCCGAAGGGATGGCCCGCATGAGATGCTGATTCAAGGTTTGGTATTTGACTATGACAACAACGATCAAGGTCTTCGCCAGAGATTTATCCGAGCTTGGAGGATGTTAAATAAGATGGATAGCAAGACTTTGGGGCACAAGAATCTCATCCCTCTTGAGCCTTACCTCAAATGGGTACGAACTTGTGCTTAGAGTCTTATGATGCCTTACCCCTCCATTTTCCTGGTAATCATTGAGCCTATCATGAAGGGAGATGTTCCATACACTATCCTATATCCTGACATGCCCACATCTCTTTAAGACCTACAAAAGGATTGGATACAACTCAAAGGAGAGTGAGATACTTTCAAAGCCCAATTCTACACAAGCGAGAAGGTTTTGGAAATCACTAGGCTACTTCATGAGGAGCAGACTCTGAATGCCTACATTGCACCAAAGTGGATGCGTACTACCTTTTTATCTTATAGTTTTTGTATTATTTTGCCTAAGAGGCATTGATGTATTCAAGCTTTAATTGATTAATATAACGTGTGTTTCCTTTTTGTATAAAACAAATTTGAATCTTTGAAATCCTTGAAATCATTACATATGCATATACCATTCATCATAACATAAACAGGTCTTATACATCAAGTCTCCTCATCTCTCTACTGTTTATTTCAGTAAGATGGATCTTGAGCAAACAGTGAAGGATCTCCAAGCTCATAATACGCAGTTTCAACAGTTGCTCTTGACCCTAGCCAATGGAAAAGAAGAATTGAAGACTTTGTTGGCTGAAGAGGGGAAAAAGAAGACAAAGAAGGTAACCGGAGTCCTAAACATGGGGAGAAGATTTCATGAACAGACAAGAAGGACATTGAACTTTGCAACAACATCCGGTGAAGGAGACAATCGAGAGGGGAAAGGAAAGGAAATAGTTGTCCCATCAGAATCAGAAGAGGAAGAGGAGGAGGAAGACTACTCTAAGGAACAATACCATTCAGCCGATGACAAGTATAGACATCTTGAAGAGCGGTTGAGCGCGATGGAAATCCAAAAGGTGCCAGGCTTGGACTTTGAGGAATTGGGTTTAGTGTCGGGGATTGTGATTCCTTCGAAATTCAAAGCACCTATTTTCACTAAATATGACGGAGTTTCATGCCCTAAAATGCATCTCCAGTCATATGTAAGGAAAATCCAACCCCATACCGCTGACAAAGACTTATGGGTACACTTCTTCCAAGATATTTTGTTCGGAACTCAACTTGACTGGTTTTACCAATTAGAAAGAGCCAACATTCACAATTGGGAAGATCTTGCCGCATCTTTCTACAAACAATATCAGTACAATGCTGATCTGGCGCCTACCCGTACTCAACTCCAGAGTATGGCCATGGCTTCCAATGAAGGTTTCAAGGACTATGCGCAAAAATGGAGAGACTTGGATGGAAGAGTTCAACCCCCTCTATCTGAGAGAGAGTTGGTAGACATGTTCTTGGGCACCTTGTCTGGTCCTTTCTTCAATAATTTAATTAGAAGTTCGTCTGTAGGCTTTACTGAACTAATATTGACTGGAGAGAGGGTAGAAGCCGGTATCAAGAGTGGAAAGATTCAGAAAGATACGTCTTATTCTACAACTGTAAGGAAGCCTTTCATCAGAAATAAAGAGGTGGCTTTTGTATATCCGTAAAGAAACCAAGATAGGGCCGAACGCCGACCAATGGTGGGGGCTGTTATGATTCCTAAGACTGTGTTTGATCAACAAAGAAGTAATCAACCGAGGATGGAAAGGCCAGTCAGGCAGTTCACCAGAATTAACATGACCATGTCTCAAGTATTACCGCATCTACTAATATCCAACTTGGTAACCTTGAAAGAAGCTCCGAAAAACCCCAATATAACATCTCCTCATTATCATCCCAATGTCCGTTGTGCATATCACTCTGAAAGTCCTGGTCACGATACTAATAACTGTTGGGCTTTGAAGAACAAAATACAAGACCTCATTGAAGCAAAAGAAAGTGAGTTCGATGTGCCCGAGAAGCCAAACGTCATTTCTGCTCCTATGCCCAGACATGGCCACAATACCAATGCTATTGAAGAAGGATTGTTTGTTACTTTAGTTAATGAACTTATGACCCCACTTCTGACTGTTAAAATGAACTTGTTGAATGTCGGTGTGTTCCTGGGCTGTGATGAAGATTTCCATTTCTGTTTATCCTCACCAACTAGTTGTCTTTGTTGAAAGTAGGCGTTTAGTGCCTGATAGATAACAAAGATATTTTGTTTGAAAAGACTCTTGTTCCACCTGTTCCTTTTGAAGATGTTTCTATCATTACCATTTCCGCCAATTCTTCCAGGGTCTCCACCAAAAGACCCGTTAGAATTACATCAGTTCCGAAAGCAACTCCTTTAATAATCGCAATTCCTGGACCAGTCCCATATGTGTCAGACAAAACCGTGCCATGGAATTATGGAGGGGATGTCTAATACCATGGTATCAAGAAAGACTGGCCGGCCACCGAAGAAGAAGATTCTGACGTTAGTAATATTGCCGGAACTAGCAAAATTACCCGAAGTGGTAGAATCTTTTCTCCAGAAATTGCTCCCCCAAAATCAGTTTCTGGACCCGTAATCATCCCTGTGGCTGATCCAAAGGCTACTCCTACACCCATGATCATCTCTACAAGTACTCCTATTGATGAAGCCGTTACAACCCCTGTTATTATTCCTACTGACAATCCTACTGCCGAGACTCGAGGAAAAAGTATTTTGGTTGAGCCTGTCTGGACGAAGGCCTAATCATTGACTATCCTTGAGACTTCCAAGAAAGAAATGGAGGAGGTCCTAAAAATTATAAAGAGGAGCGACTACGATGTAGTTGAACAACTGGGGAAAACTCCCTCTAAAATCTCCATGCTAGCACTACTACTATATTCCAAGGCGCATGCAAAAGCCTTGGTAAAGTTCTTAAAAACCGCCCATGTACCTCAAGAGACGTCTGCTGATCAATTCCAAGACTGCGTAGCCACTTGACAGCAGATAATGGCCTAGGTTTTTCGGATGCTGATCTAACACCAAGGGGAAGAAAGCATAATGAGGCATTGCATGTCTCGGTTGAATGTAGGGGCACAACCTTGGCTCATGTTTTGGTGGACACTGGCTCATCTCTGAATGTACTACCCAAAAAGGCTCTTGATAGACTTGACTGTGAGGGGTTGACTTTGAAGCCAAGCAACATAGTGGTAAGGGCTTTTGAGGGTTCGAAGAGGATGGTGCACGGGGAAATGGATATCCCCATAAAGGTTGGAACCCAAACTTTCAATTCAACCTTTTATGTAATGGACATCCGCCCTTCATACTCCTGCTTGCTAGGCCGACCATGGATCCATAATGTTGGCGCTGTTACTTCGACGTTGCACCAGATGATGAAGTATCCTGTTCAAGGGAAGATTATCACCGTTCATGGAGAGGAAGAATACATGATTAGCCATCTCAATTCCTTCAGATATGTGGAATTAGATGGTGAATTTATTGAAACTCCATTTCAACAATTTGAAGAGGTCCCGCAAGAGGTGGCAGTGACCAAGGTTGTGTCTCAGGTTCCCAAGGTTACAAGGCCTCCACTCCGAATGTCATCGCTAAAGGATGCTAAAACAGTGGTAGAAGAAGGAGGGTGCACTATCTAGGGACAACTCCCAGATATCCCATATAAGTCTGACAATTTTGGCCTAGGTTTCACTTCAAGTGCCCAAAAGGTTGTACCCCACGCTCGTGCTGGAGGACCACCCCCGAAGATAAGCAATCGTGAAGTCAACACGGCAGAAGATGGTTGCAACTTGGAGGACTGGATATTCCCGACTGTCAATGGAGGGCTCAACAATTGGGAGGCTAGAGACTTTGTCCCGATCACTTTTATCCCACAGTAATTTGTCTTTACATTTTGTTGGATCTGTAATATTGAAACAATTCACACTCTTAAAACCTTGTGTCTTACCCGAGGCACAATGGTCCATTTGTAAGGGTTATTATCTCATTTTCATATGACATCAATGAATCATGGACGTTTTCACATACAAACTTTTGTGCTCTTTGTTTTTCTTTTACATTTTATTTTCTTTCAAAGATAGATATACCCTTACACACACCCACACTCACAATGCAGGTATACATCCATTCGGGATCCCATGGGTAACGATACTGCTATGGCCTTTTGTGACTATGAGAATCTAATCTACCAAGCTGAAGACGAAGGTGAGGAAGATTGTGAAGTACCAGGGGAACTTGCCAGACTACTACAACAAGAAGAAAGAACCATTCAGCCTCACGAGGAACCCTTGGATACAATCAACCTAGGTACCGAAGAGGACAAAAAAGAGGTTAAGGTAGGTGCCAATCTGGAACCCAGTGTCAAGGAGCGTCTGATTCAGTTATTACACGATTATGTTAAAGTCTTTTCCTGGTCGTATGAAGACATGCTGGGACTTGATGCCAACATTGTGGTACATCGTCTGCCTACAAGAGAAGATTGTCCGCCGGAAAAGCAAAAGGTTCGCCGCATGAGACCTGATATGTCAGAAAAGATTAAAGCAGAAGTCATGAAGCAATTCAACGCTGGATTTTTGGCTGTCACCTCTTACCCTCAATGGGTTGCCAATATTGTTCTCGTACCCAAAAAAGACGACAAAGTGCGAATGTGTGTGGACTACATAGATTTGAATAGGGTGAGCCCTAAGGATGATTTTCCACTCCCCCACATTGATATCCTAGTTGACAATACGGCACAGCACAAAGTGTTTTCCTTCATGGACGGATTCTCAGGTTACAACCAAATCAAAATGGCGCCTGAGGACATGGAGAAAACAACATTTGTCACACAGTGGGGAACATTCTACTACAAGGTGATGCCATTCGGACTAAAGAATGCTGGGGCAACCTATCAGCGTGCCATGGTAGCTTTATTTCATGACATGATGCATCACTAAATAGAGGTCTACGTGGACGATATGATAGCCAGATCACAAACAGAAGAAGAGCATCTTGATCACTTACAAAAACTGTTTGAGAGACTGAAGAAATACAAGATGAGGTTGAATCCAAACAAATACACATTTGGAGTACGATCGGGTAAACTCTTAGGCTTTTTCGTCAATAACAAAGGTATCGAGGTCGATCCTGCCAAAGTTAAAGCAATACAAGAGATGCCTGCTCCTCGTACTGAGAAGGAAGTCAAAGGATTCTTGGGACGTCTGAACTATATTGCCATATTCATTTCCCACCCGACAGCTACTTATGAGCCAATCTTCAAACTATTGAAGAAAGATCAAGTAGTCAAATGGAATGATGAATGCCAAGTTGCTTTTGACAAAATCAAAGAATACTTAAAAGTGCCTCCTGTGTTGATGCCACCAGTCGAGAGAAGACCATTGATCATGTATCTAACTGTTTTAGAAAATTCAATGGGGTGTGTATTGGGGCAGCATGACGAGTCTGGCCGAAAAGAGCACGTTATTTATTACCTGAGCAAAAAGTTTACCGACTGTGAAACCAGATATTCACTGCTCGAGAAAACTTGTTGCGCTCTGGCATGGGCTGCTCACCGGCTGAGGCAGTATATGCTAACTCATACTACTCTACTGATATCTAAATTGGATCCGATAAAATACATCTTCGAGAAGCCTGCTCTTTGTGGGAGAGTAGCAAGATGGCAGATGATTCTGACAGAATATGATATACAATATACTACCTAGAAAGCAATAAAGGGCAGTGTATTAGCCGATCACCTTGCTCACCAAGCTGTAGAAGACTACCAGTCCATGAAATTCGAATTTCCGGATGAAGACATCATGACATTAGACAATTGTGAAGAATTCAGGCCATATGACGGACCTGAACAAGGATCCCGATGGACCTTGTTCTTTGATGGGGCATCCAATGCACTTGGAAATGGTATCGGTGTTGTACTCATATCTCCTGAAGAGTGTCATACTCCCTTTACCGCAAGACCCTGCTTCAATTGTACAAACAACATGGCGAAATACGAAGCATGTATCTTTGGTCCTAGAGTTGCCATAGACTTGGGGATCAGATCATTGGATGTATTCGGAGATTCAGCCTTGGTCATCGGTCAGATCAAAGGGGAATGGGACACCAAACACCCTAACCTTATCCCTTATAAAGAACATGTCTTGACATTGCTACCACATTTTGAGAAGATTACCTTCGAGCATTTATCGCGAGAAGAAAATCAGCTAGCAAACGCACTAGCCACAATGTCATCTATGTTTAAACTTAATTGGGATAACGAGGCTCCCCAGATCACCATCGAACAAATGGATGAACCAGTACACTGTCACGAGATTAATACTGAAGAAGTATTGGACCAGCCTTGGTTTCACGAAGTTAAGAGGTATCTCGAGGCTCAAGAATATTCGGAAGGAGCTTCGATCAATGATAACAAGTTCTTAAGGAGATTCTTCGCTAAATTATTCCTTAGTAATGGCATTCTGTACAAACGCAATTATGACTTTGTATTACTTCGTTGCGTAGATAAGATTGAAGCTGAAAGGATCATGGCTGAATTGCATGAAGGCACTTTTGGCACTCATTCCAGTGGGCATACGATGGCAAAGAAAATCATACGGGTAGGCTATTACTGGTCTACCATGGAAGCATATTGTTATCAACACTCTTGAACCTGCTAAAAGTGTCAGATTTATGCTGACAAGGTGCACGTACCTCTGGTTCCTTTGAATGTCTTGACGGCTCCTTGGCCCTTTGCTATGTGGGGATTGATATGATTGGGGAAATCAAGCCAACGGCCTCCAATGGACACCGCTTCATCCTAGTGGCCATTGACTATTTTACAAAGTGGGTTGAAGCAGCCTCCTTCGCCTCCATTACCAAGAATGTTGTTGCCCGTTTCATCAAGCAAAATCTCATTTACCGGTACGGTATCCCGCAAAGGATCATCACCGACAATGGTACAAATCTCAGTAACACTATGATCACTGCCTTGTGCGAGCAATTCAAGATTCAGCATCACAATTCTTCTCCTTACCGGCCAAAGATGAATGGTGTTGTCGAAGCTGCAAATAAGAACATTAAAAAGATCATACAAAAAATGACAGTCACATACAAAGACTGGCATGGGATGCTACCATTCGCTCGCCACGGGTATCGTACCACAGCTCGCACATCAACTGGGGCAACACCTTATTCTTTGGTATACGGCATGAAGGTCGTCTTGCCTATTAAGGTTCAGATCCCCTCTCTGAGGATTATGAAAGATGCAGGATTGAAAGAAGACGATTGGATCCAGACTCGACTTGATCAGCTGAATTTGATTGATGAAAAGAGACTTACTATTGTTTTCCATGGTCAAATGTATCAAAAACGGATGATCAAGGCTCTCAACAAGAAAGTCAGGCGCCAAGTGTATCAAGTTGGGGATCTAGTGATCAAACGCATCATATTGCCACAAGGTGATCCCAGGGGAAAATGGACTCCTGCCTATGAAGGACCATTTGTAGTCAAAAGAATATTCTCTGGTAGGGTAATGATCTTGACCACCATGGATGGTGACGACCTACCGCATCCTGCGAATGCATACATAGTCAAAAGATACTATGCATAAGAGACCCGCTAGGTTGACATACCTAAGCAAAACAAGGGCATCCCAACGAACCAAAAGGTTCGAGCAAAAATTAGGGATAAAACAAAATACTTTGTACACCCGGCAAGTTGAAAACCCGAAAGGGAAACTTGGGCAAAAAGGGTTTCCCGGTGGACTGAAAACCCAAAAGGGCGGTCCAGGCAAAAGTTAGGGAATTAAAGCGTATGACTATGTCCCATTGGATCACTTTTCGGACAACCTTTGATTTTCACTGACAATCTCGGAGGTTCTGATCAATTCAACCATCCTCGGACAAGGAAACAAATAGACAAGATGCTCAGAGATACGAAGGCTATAGAAGAATGGAAACCCCATGGGATTATTACACATAGTTATCTTTTCTTTGTATCAAAATTTTCATTTTTTACGACATAATTCTCTTACTAGAATGTTTGTCTCCTTGTACAAAAATAATTACTCAAAGTCAATACAAAAATATCTCTTTAAAAGTGCAAAAACTATCTGTTTTTCTTTACGCTTGTATTTTGTTTACAAAAACGTCCAATGATTCATTGGTGAACATATGCATTTGAACATAATTACTGTTTACAAATAAGCAAAATGAGAAAGGCAATTACTGACAGGTGGAAGGGATAGGGAAAAACATCTAGGTTATTCCATAAAATAATCCCCTGCAGTATGTCGTTTAATCCCCCAGCGGAACAAAGCTCCCATTTATCAACCCCCGGTAGAAATCATCCAAATTTCTCCAAACATTTTAAGTAACACATGGCATTTCCCTAACAACAGAGTTTATTTCTCTCGACAGAAATTCATCAATACTTCGACTTCAAGACATGAAGACTTACATATCCTCAGCAGCCGTTAGGGATTTTTTTTCCCTAATACAATAGCAGGGCAGCAAATTAGCTCACATGCGCATACATTACATCCATATATCATAAACGTTGATAAAGTAAATGCATTACATCATACATTTCATGCAACATGACCTTGCATTTTAGCTAACTTTTTACCCTTTTCAGGATAAGATTAAAAAAGCTACCATTAACAATGATTCAGAGTTTTCAGATACAGTTCATATACGCTCCAAACACGGATGCTATTCTGATACTCATTCAGACTCAACTTTCAGATACAGTTCAGATACGCTCCAGACACGGATGCTATTTTGACACTCATTCAGATTCAGTTTTCAGATGCAGTTCAGATACGCTCCAGACACAGATGTTATTCTGATACTCATTCAGACTCAACTTTCAGATATAGTTCAGATACGCTCCAAACACGGATGCTATTCTGATACTCATTCAGACTCAACTTTCAGATACAGTTCAGATACGCTCCAGACACATATGCTATTTTGATACTCATTCAGATTCAGTTTTCAGATATAGTTCAGATACGCTCCAAACACGGATGCTATTCTGATACTCATTCAGACTCAACTTTCAGATATGCTCCAGACATGGATGCTATTTTTTGTACTCATTCAGATTCAGTTTTCAGATACAGTACAGATATGCTCCAGACACGGATGTCATTCTGATACTCATTCAGATTCAGTTTTCAGATATAGTATATATACGCTCCAGACGCGGATGCCATCCTGATACTCATTCAGACTCGACTTTCAGATACAAAATAGATACGCTCCAGACACGGATGCCATCCTGATACTCATTCGGACTCGACTTTCAGATACAGTTCAAATACGCTCCAAACACAGACGCTATTCTGATACTCATTCTTTATCAACCCCTAGATACAGTTCAGATACGCTCCAGACACGGACGCCATTCTGATACTTATTTTTTCAGCTTACAAATTACAATTCAACAATCATTCTTGGATGGCATCTACAAGCCCATCTCCAACAAGTTTTTATTATCTCTCCAAATGTCATCTTTAAGCCCATTCTCTCAACCTTCACATCGTCGAGTGAAAATTTCTGGGCACTCTAGTGTTCAATCATCTTCCACCTTCGAGTCACGAATGGAAAAACTCGCCAATCTAACTCTTCAGCTTTAAGAAGATTGAACAGGGGCAGCTGTTGTACCCCAAAATTTTCCCTGTCACTTATCAAGAATTTACTCACAATATCTCCTTGGGCTCAAGACTGCATTAGGGTTTGATCAGCTCAAGACACCTCCTTATGTACTGATGACCAAAATTAGGGTTTGAGTTTGCACAAGGATTTTTGGACTATCAATGATTCATATGACTTTCAAGGATCATTATGGACCCCTAAGATTACTCATGTCAAGTTTCAAGCCTTGGGTCACACTTTTGATCAGTCAATTAAACAATTGACCTAAAAATCAACTATATTGGAGAAAAAGTCAACCATGGCCAATTTACAGTCAAACTTCATAATCTTTTATCCACATCAACATCTTATACTCATATGATCAAGTTTGGACTACAACTCCTCAAGAAATTTGATCAAATCATCAAAAGGGGCAAAATGGTCAAAATTAGGGTTTTGACTAGGAAAGGGCAATTTCTGGTTTTTGACCTAGCAAATGATCAATTGGGTTAATGAATGATCTCAAGAGTCCAATTGCATCACTTTGACCTAATTACATGATTTAAAACATTGCAAGTCCATTGGATTGGCAGATGAATTTTACAATCAACTGATCAAAAGTCAACTATATACTGAAAAGTCAAACTTTGACTTTTTGGTCAAATTCAAGTGCCAAAGATCATAATTCATCAAAACATGTCAAAATATGAAACATGTTCATCAAGAAATCAAGGATTCAAGATTTTGTTTTGAAAATTTGAAATTTCTTAACTTAGAAATTTTTCTAAGTATAGAAAATTTCTTATTTTTTCTCAACTTTGAGCTAAATTTTCACCATGATACAAGATGATTCAAAGGAAACTTCCAACATGAAAGTTGTAGATCACCATGAAATCTACAACTTTTCTTCACACAATTTCTCCTAAAAATTATTGGATCTCAATATATAATTTTGTGAATACATGCTCATGAACTAAAAATAGCTTAGTGGAATTTTGCCCTAGTTAGGAAGATTTTTAACCTAACTTCATGGAAAATTTTCACATAGTTCCAAGGGGAATCTTAAAAAGAAATTCAAATATGAGTTGTAGAGAACATTGCAAGCTTTCAAAAATGTCCAATAACTCCTTCAGATCATTCTTGAGTAGGGAGAATCGAAGAGATGAAGTTGGTGTTTTGTCACTTAGATTACAAGCCATTTTGTGAAGAACATTGGATCCAATCCTCAAGCATGCTGTACAAATCCCACTTTGCAGGCTTATAACTTGACTTTCACTCCATAATTAAATGTTTTCACAGCTGTTGGAAGCTTTAATCCAAGCATTCAATGCATTATACAAACTTAATTCCATTTTGGGAAGAAAGGCAACATTGCCATTTTAGAAAAGTAAGCTTTATGCAAAGTCAGCTTGCGTTGAGCCTTGCATTTGTTCTTTCTGCATAAACACACTCCACACAATCAGAACAAGTATGTTTAAAGGTCTCAGCCCCCCTACAAGCTTTATACTGTACCTTGAAACCATGCTTGCTAGATTTGCTTCAAAAACAAGTAACCAAGCAAAACATTTGAGTTTTTGAAATCTGAGTTATTACAAGTCTTAAAATCTATTGCTTATAAGTAGACACACTATTTGCAAGAGGACACACGGATTCTATTGCCCTGAAACCACATCAAATACTCAAAGACCAAAAACCTGCCCAAGAACACCATTAACACACAGTTTTGAACCAAAACTCGTGATATTCATTTTCACTCGTGCGTTTTGAAAACTAATCACTCAGACCCCTCCTATACATCATACAAAATCAATTCATACCCTTGTTTCCTCACTGTAACTCCTCCATCACCATCCACCATTTTCAAATATCAAGCTTGCAGGTTGACTTGAGTAGAGAGATTCAGGAACTTTCAAGGCAAAGTAAGGGTTGGAATACACTTAAGGAGGTCCAGGCAAGCTAAACAGATCCTCAGGCCATCTCAAAAGTTGCTCAAACTCCATTCATGACTCCAGCTGCAAGAGGTGAAAATTCAAACTTTTATCTCTTCATACAAGCATCATTTGATCCTAATTTGTGAAAACAAAATGTAGATATCCTTGCTCTAAAGCTAACCATGTTCATAGTTTCCATTTATATTGACTATGTATAGAGAATTTTGGATTTGAAATTTCTGAGAAAATTAGGTTTCAATTTAGGGCCAGTAAAATTAGATTTTATCTTTGACATTTAGCTTACATAAATTATATGGTTGAATTCGTGGGAAGAAACCTCATAACTTTCATGTTTGAACTTTCCATTTTTGTGGAGAAATGAGGAAGATACAGGTGGTCTGGCTAGGCTTGAGGTTGAAGACGAAGTTGCCTTCAGAAAGCAGTTTCTAATATATATTTATGCTTTGATTATATGACCGGATGAAACAGCCACCCCATCGGCAAGCGCGCGTATACTAGGGCATTGTGTTACCTAAAGGGCGAGGGTTCGAACCAATGTGAACCCCCCTTTTACTTCTTTTTTTCAATTTTCTGATTTTTCTAACACCTTTTTTGCAGGCGCTGGGCCCTTTGGGCCTGGCATTTTTTTGTTGTTATTTTTGCTAGCATACTCCCCTGTCTACTTATGACACCTCCCTGGCCCATTTCATTTTTATTTATTTATTTATTTCTTTTTTTTATATATTTTCTAAAATACCAAAAAAATCATACAAAATGTAAAAATAATAGATTTGTATTTTGACATAATTTAAATATTTTTCCACATAAAAAAATTATTTTTGTTCATTACACTTTATTTACTTTTACTAATTTCCTTGTAAAATAAATTGTAAACTAGGTCATTCATTTATTTCTTTATACTTATTTAAATACATTTTATTTTAATATAAGAAAGACCAAAAATATTTCATAATGCCATATTGTTTTCAAGACAAAAAATACAAAAAAAAAATACTTTTTCTTTGAAACTTATTCTCTTTTAATCAAATAGAATTAGGGTTTTATTCATAAATCTTTTCTTAATTAATTTCTTTTCTTAAATTAATTTAAGTTAGTTTAATTTTGATGTATTATTTGTTCTCTAATTAGGTTTAGGTTAAAACCTCTTTCATACAAAAAAATCCAAACACAAAAAAATCTTTTCTTTCAATTTGCATTTGTATTTTATATATATTTCTTCAATTATTTGTGCAATATTTAATTTGGTTGTAATAGATTAATTAGGTTTATATTATTGCAATCCCCATTCATAAATTGTATACCCCCCCCCCCCCCTCCCATAAACGTTGTAATAACGTAGTAACTTTAAATTTCGCAATTTATCGCTTTTACATAACATACTAGTAATTAGGGTTTGTATGGCAAGATAAAAACAGTCAAATAGAAAACTCTAATCCAAGACAAAAACAAGCATGAAAATGACACCCTTTGCACACAAGCACCCCTAGGGTTACTCCACTTGGTTGCCTTATACAAAATGGCCATATTATGCATGTAAGGTATCTTAGCAAAAACAAACAAATACAAGATCATAGTCCCTCGATGACGCTATCTATGTTGCCTTTTCAAAATGATCTTAGTCCCTCAAAAATGCTAAGATACCTTGCAACATTACTAATCATGGTTATACGATGATCCACGCTCGTCCTGTTTACATCCAAAGACAGGGTTGCTTACCAAATCAATGGTAAGACAATAATATTAAAGGAAGAGAAAATGAACAAGCAAGACATTTGAGTAGGTAGATTGCTCCTAATTACTTGCTCCATTTCAAAACAAAACATCCTTGCTATTTTCAAAACAAACACCTACACATTTCCAAACATCTTACAAAATTGAAAACATTTTCAAAAAAGATCAACATCTTTGTATACATTCTTACGAACGAGAATCATTACCAAGATTACCTAAACAATGGCCTCTTTACAAAAATACTTTCAAAAACCACACAAATCATAATTTCGAACAAAAGCAAGTGATCTAGCAAGTAACTAAGAGCCCATGGAAAACCTTGGATGAAAAGGGTGTTAATACCTTCCATTTTCATAATCTACCCCCCGAAATCAAGAAACAATCTTAAAGGTATTTCATGTGCTTTTTCACCTTTCCTTTTGGATAAAAGAAAAGTCGGTGGCGAATCTTGCTAACCGCAACATTTGTGATCAAAAGCAAAACCTTCATGTCAGTTCTCCCACCGTATCACAGTGAGGAATTATGATGCTCGATCTTGAAATTATTGCATAATTCCTTCATTATTTTGTTGTTTAAATTGGACATGTTGTCCGTAATGATTTTTCTTAGGACCCCATATCTGCATATGAGATTTTGCTTGATGATCGAGTAACCACTTGACTTGTCACATTTGCGTAGGATGCCGCTTCTACCCATTTGGTGAAGTAACCAATGGCAAACTAGTATGAACCGGTGCCCGTTAAATGCTTTTGGTTCGATCATGCCTATGATAGCAATTCCCCATACTAAAAATGGCCAAGGAGAGTTCATGACATTCAGAGGAGTTTGTGGCACATTCGTTTTGTCAGTGTAGATTTGGAATTTGTGATATGTCTTTGTATAATGGTAGTAGTTAGCTTCCATCATCAACCAATAATAAACTTGTGATACGGTGGGAGAACTGACTTGAAGGTTTTGTGTTTTATCTCAAATGTTACAGTTAGCAAGAGTCGCCACCGACTTTTCTTTTATCCAAAAGGAAAGGTGAAAAAGCACAGGAAAGATCTTTGAGATTATTTCTTGAGTTCAGGGGGTAGATTATTAAAAGGGGAGGTATTATCACCCTTTTCATGCATGGTTTTCCATGGGCTCTTAGTTACTTGCTAGATCACTTGCTTTTGTTTGAAATTGTGCTTTGTGTGGTTTTTGAAAGTATTTTGTAAAGAGGCCATTGTTTAGACAATCTTTGTAATGATTCTAGTTTGTAAGAATGTATACAAAGATGTTGATCTTTTGAAAATGTTTTCAAGTTTTGTAAGATGTTTGAAAGTGTAGGTGTTTGTTTTTAAAATAGCAAGGATGTTTTGTTTTGAAATTGGGCAAGTAATTAGGAGCATTCTAACTACTCAAAAGTCTTTCATGTTCATTTTCCTTTTCCTTTGACATTGTTATCTTACCATTGATTTGGCAAGTAATCCTATATTTGGATGTAAACGGGACAGGCGTGGGTCATCGTACAGCCATGATTAGCAATGTTGCAAGGTATCTTAGCATTCTTTTTTAGGGACTAAGATCATTTGAAAGGCAACTTAGATAGCGTCATCGAGGGACTATGATCTTATATTTTGCTTATTTTTGCTAAGATACCTCACATGCGTAATATGGCCATTTTGTAAAGGCAACCAAGTGGGTTTACCCTAGGGGGTGCTTGTGTGCAAGTGTATTGTTTTCATGCTTGATTTTGTCTTTGATTAGGGTTTTTCTAAGTATTAGTTTTAGTCTTTCCATACAAACCCTAATTACTAGCATGTTATATATAAAGCGATAAATTGTGGAATTTAAAGTTACTACGCTATTACAATACTTGTGGGAGGGGGTGTACAAATTATAAATGGGGATTGCAAGAAAATAAACCTAATTAATCTATTACAACCATATTGAATTTGTCCAAGAATTGAAATAAATAATGTACATAATGAATAAATATAAAAGAATGCAAATGTGAAGAAAATGGATATTTTTGTTTGGACATTTTTAGGAAAAGGGAATTTGTTTTAACCTAATTAATTAAAAGGAAATAATTAATTAAAATAATGAAAAATAAACCTAATTTTACTAGGAAAAAAAATTAAATAAAACCATAATCTATTAATTGATTAAGAAGAAATTAAGTTTATAAGAAAAATATTTTTGGTATTTTTGTCTTGAAAATAATTTAGTATTATAAAATATTTTTGGTCTTTTTATATTTTGAAATAATATATTTTAATTGGTGTAAAATAAAATAAATAAAAACCTAGCTTTTTAATTAAATTTACAAAATATTTAGTGAAATAAATAAAGTATGATAAAATAAAATAGTTTTTATGTGAGAAAAAATAGATAAACATGTCCAAATATAAATCTACTATTTTTTATATTTTTTTATGATTTTTTTTGTATTAGAAAAATAATTAAGAAAACAAATAAATAAAAAATAAGAAAAAGAAAATAAAACCGGGCCAGGGGTGTGAATAGCCTGCAAGGGGGTTAACAACAAGAAGAAAAAAACATAAGGCTCAAAGGGAGGCCCAGCGCCTGCCAAAAAGAAAATCAGAAATGCAAAAAATGTGAAAAAACCAAAAGGGTACCACTGGGGCTCAAACCCAGGTCCCTCTGGTTACAGGCGCGCGCTTCTACCACTAGGGTGACTATACATCTGTTTATATAAAGCAAAGCATAAATATATATGGCAAACACGTTCCTGAGGCCAACTTCATCTTCAATCTCACGCCCAGCCAGAACCTCTGTAACTTGTTCAAATCTCAACAAAAATGAAAACTATAAACATGAAACTTGTAGCAAATTTCCTCACAGTTTCAGAAATGTAAAGCATTAAAACTATAGATCAAAGACAAACATGAATTTCATTGGCCCTAATCTGAACCCTAAAAATATCATAAACTAAAATTCTCTAAGCTTAAGCAAAATTAATGGAAACTATGGACATGGTTAGCTTTAGGGAAATGATATTTACATGTTTCATTCATAAATAAATCATTGATGATGCCTGTATGAAAAGTTCCAAAGTTAGAAATCCTACCTTGCAAGAGGGTATAGGGTTTGGAGTTTGAGAAGCTTTTAGTGAGTTCCAATGATTGGGTTAGCTTCCTCAAGTTCCCAGAAAGCTAAAGGGATGCTTAGCTTGAGCTGAAAGTGCCTGAGGAGTTCTGGAGAAGTCCAAGTGCAAAGCTCTATTTTTGAAAATGGTGGATGATGATGGAGGTGTTACAGTGGTGATGGAGGTGTTGGGATTGTTTATGATGTTCTTTAGAAGCTTTTGAAAGCAAAAGGACAAGAAACGCACGAGTAGATTTGAAGGTTGGCTTCAAAACTCAGAAATGACAAGTTTTGAAGTGTTTTTGGTGATTCTGTGTTTTAGGTGTTTTCAGGGCTTAAGCATGCGTGTGATTTGTGGAAAATGGTTTGTGTATGTATAATCAAAGAGGTTTGAGTTCATTGGAAAGTCAGAAGTACAAGTTACAAGCTATTTGCTATGTTACTTAATTTTCAAGAAAAGTGGGAAACCAAGTTTCAATGTGAAGTACAAGCATGGGTTGGGTGATTGTAAGTGTCTAACAAGTTTCTTATGAGTTATAGGACTTCTATGATCAGAAGAGAACAAGTGCAAGGCTCAAGAACAAGTTTTGTGCAAAAAGTTACTTTATCAAAATGGCAATGTGCACTTTCTTCCCAAAATGGATATAAAGCATGGTCTTGCATTAAATGCTTGAAATGAGACCTCTAACAGTTGTGTAAGCAATTAATTATGGAGTGCCTAACAAGTTTGAGGCCTGCAAAGTAGAGTTTATGCATCATAACTTTGAATTTGAATTTTGTTTATCACAAAATGCCTTGTAATTCAAGTGATAAAACCCTAACTTCATCTCTTCGATTCTCCCTACTCAAGAATGACCTCAAGGAGTTCTTGGACATTTTGGAAAGCTTATTTCATGACCATGTATTCTTAAAATTATAACTTGAGATCTAAGCACTTTTGGAAGGAGTTGTGTAAAGAAAAGTTGTAGATTTCATGGATATCTACAACTTTCATATTGGAAGTTTCTTCTGAATCATCTTGCATCATGGTGAAAATTTTGCTCAAAGTTGTGAAAAAAATAAGAAATTTCCAACACTTGGAAAAATTTCTAAGTTTAGAAATTTTCACTTTTCAAAATGAAATTTTGAATTTTGGATTTATTGATGAATAAGTTTGATATTTTGACATACTTTAATGAATTATGATCTTTGGCATTTGATTTTGACCAAAAGGTAAAGTTTGACTTTTCAGTATACAATTGACTTTTGATCAGTTGACTGAAAAATTTATCTGTCAATCCATTGGACTTGCAATGTTTGGAGCCATGTTATTAGGTCAAAATGATGCAATTGGACTCTTGAGATCATGCCTTAAACCAATTGATTATTTGCTAGGTCAAAAATCAGAAATTGCCCTTTCCCAGTCAAAACCCTAATTTTGACCATTTTGCCCTTTTGGAGATTTGATCAAATTTATTGAGGAGTTGTGGTCCAAACTTGATCAAATGATACATATGAGTCTAAAATGTTGATGTGGGTCAAAAATTATGAAGTTTGACTTTAAATTGGCCACAATTTACTTTTTCCCAATACAGTTGATTTTTAGGTCAACTGCTCAATTGACTGAGCAAAAGTGTGATCCAAAGCTTGAAACTTGACATGAGTAATCTTGAGGGTCCAAACTGATCCATGAAAGTCATAATAAGCATTGAAAGTTCAAATACCCTTGTGAAATCTTAAACCCTAATTTTGGTCATTAGTGCTTAAGGAGGTGTCTTGAGCTGATCAACCCTAGTGCAGTCTTGAGCCAAAGGGGGTCTAGTGAGCAAATTCTTGATATGTGAGAGGGAAAATTTTGGGGTACAACAGCTGCCCCTGTTTAATCTTCTTAAGCCTGAAGAGTTAGATTGGCGAGTTTTGCCATTCGTGACTCGAAGGTGGAAGATGATTGGACACTAGAGTGCCCAGAAATTTGCACTTGGTGATGTGATGGTTGGTGGTATAGGGAATGGGCTTAAAGATTCCATTTGGAGAGATGATGGAAAGTTGTTGGAGATGGGCTTGTAGATTCCATCCAAAAATGAATGATGAACCGTATCGGTAGGCTGAAACTGAATAAGTATTAGAATGGCTGTGATCGGTGGAAATAGAACTGACTATTTTTAAGCTGGTTTCGCGAAATGTCGCGGTAAGCAAGAGTCGCCACCGTCTTTTATATTCTCCAACATGGAAAGGACAAAAGCACATCAAAATTCCTTCTTTGAGAATGTTTCTCGGTTCAGGAGGTAGATTTATAGAAAGGGAAGGTATTAGCACCCTTTCTATCCGTGGTTATCCACGGGCTCTTAGGTACTTGCTCTTATGTTTTCAAATTTTGTTTGCTTTTCAAGTGTGTGGGGGTTTTGAAAAAGTTCGTTTGAAAACTTCTAAGTAACTCTTGTATCAGTCCTCAAGAGTGTATGAAGTATTGTTTGAAAACTTTTTTTGAAAGTGTAAGGTGTGAAAAGTATTTTGTTTGTTTTTGAAAAGAGAAAGTACCCATGAGTCATCTACCTACCCTAAGGAATTAAGCTGTGTAAGTGTCCTTTAGATAGTGCTATCCCACCATTGAGAGGTAGGTAGCATCATCGTTGGAGGTGTTCGGGTCAATTCGATTATCGGGACAGTGTGGTCACCGAAGCAACAGTTAGGACACCTTAGAAGTAACCCTAATGTCCTAGATCCTTTTTAATCCGAGGCAACCGTTTCGAGGCAACTGTTTCGAGGCAACCGGATCTTTAGACAAAGGGTGACCTCTAAGACGTCCTATACTTGATGACCACGTTCGAGGCAACCAGTGAGGCGTACCCTAAGAGTGGTATGTGAATGTGTGTTGGATTCAGTTTATGTTTGTCTTTGTAATTATGGCATTATGAGCTACGCGTTGTTTTTAGTTATCATACATTCTTTCATGCATTTAACAGTTAGGGGGTGCAGAAAGTAAATTGCGGAAACATAAATCCTACGCTATTACAAGGCGCGGGTCTATACATCGCCAAAAATACAAAGACCCGTTTTTGGTAAATAAGTACGAGAAATAGTAAATAAAACAGTAAAAATCCTAATTACTATTACATCCGGAGGCAGTTACATAATAATCAAAATAAAGAATTAAAACTAAAATGCGCGCGAAAGAAAGAATCGGGAATGTCTTAAGGGTGTTGACCCTTTTAAGAAAAGAAATTGATTTTTTTTTGTCTTTTTGCAATTAAAATGAAATTAAAACTAACTAATGACTAATTAATTAATTTAACTAAAAGAAAATATTTTGTGTTTTTATGTTTTTTTATGAAATAAAATAAAAGGAAATGAAATTAAAAGTTAATTTTACCTAATTCTAAATCTATTTTAATTATTAAGAAAAGAAGTTAAAATTGCCTATTTAAACTATTTATTTGTTAATATTTTATTTACAAAAATAATATGAGAATAATAATAATAATAATGTTAATTCTATTTTTTTGATTTTTTCTGAAAATATTAGTTGGTTAATTATATTAATAAGAAATAAAATAAAAAAGGTTAGAAATTAAATTGGAAAATAAAAAATGAAAAGGAAAGAATAAACCAATGGAAGGGGGTATTGGGCCAGGAATGAGGGTGCATTGTTGAATCTTGGCCCATTTGAACCTTCAGCTCGTTTGACTTTTTGGATTGAGTGGAGCGCCGTTGACTCCTGAGCATGGTGCTCTTGCTTTCTGGGCCCTTGGATTTGCATCTGTGGACACTTGGCTGACTCCTGGATGAGGTCTATGGTGGAAGCTACTTGATAAACTACACAAGAACGCATTGGAAAAAATAATATGAGAATTATAGGGGGACCTGGGAATCGAACCCAGGTCCCAGAGATTACAAGACACATGGCCAACCACTGAACCAAACGCATTTATTTGTAAACCTAATGAACAACAAATATTATATAATACAAACACGTTATATGCTGAAACGTGCGCGTCAATTTGAATTGACCACTCCCTGCTTGCCACGCCCTTCGTCTTCAACCTTTGCTGTAAACATAAAACATATAGCGGGGGTTTTAAACCCCCACAAAATGCAGACATTTTAAAAATAGCGAATAGACGCTCATGAAATATAAATTGGGCGCGAGGTGTGCATCATGCTCGTCTCATTGTGCTGAGTTCAACCATGCCTGTTTAGAGTTTCAATTTTACAGCATGAGAAAGACCCCAATTTCAAAGCTCTGGAAACCCTAATAATCGCTAATGGTGGATTTCTATTCAGGGCACTACAAACAAATTGGACTATGCCAATAGCTTCAGAACATCCCTATTAACATAAATCAATTCAAAAGAATGGTTAAAAACACATGAATGATGATATGTAATTCTGAAAAATAATTCAAACCGTGTGAGTTGTGTGCTTTGATTCTGATGGTGTTAGGGCTCGTTTTTTATAGCAATAGACTCCTGGGGATTCAGGCAAGCTGTTTGAATCCAAAAGAGGCTTTGAATTGCGCTGCAAATAGGTTTTCAGTTTCTCACTTTGTCTTTAGAATTTTGAAATTGCTTATGCTCTTTTTGAGTGTTCTAGGTCGTGTTCTTTGTCTCAAAAGCTTGCATATCTTTTTTGTAATGAGTATCCATCAATATAATGCACAATAAACCAATGCAATTATGCTTTTGATTTTGCCATGAACACCATTAAACCACTTGCCATATTTGCTTCAAATTTGAATTTCTATGCCCATAATAGGATGTACACGGATTTGGAATATGTTTCATGGTGTATCAAAGCTATTCAACACAAAATATATCCCTTAATTAATTTTCTTGATTTTTATTTGAATTTTAAAGATTTAAAATGAATTAAATCAAATAAAATTAAATAAAAATAGAAAAATTAATTTTTAATCTTGAAATAAAATGTGGGACACGTGGGAGGCATGGCCAAGCTGAATCAAGTGGAAAAAGTGGGCCCCTTTTGTCAAAAATGAAGTTTCAAGGATAGTTGACTTTGGCCATTTCACAAAAAATTCCCAACTTCTCCAATGCATATCTTGCTTAATTTTGAAGCTATGAACATGTTATTGGACATTTTGGAAAGGTCTTGAAGTCCTATAACCAATGCCTTTGGTCCCATGTCATTTTGATTTACCAATCTCAAGTTATGGTCTTTGACTTAAAGTGCCTTTTTGTTGACTTTTGAAAATGACCTATAATGTTGAAATTGATAACTTTTTGTGAGAGCATTTCTTGGACTTGGAATGTGAAGATGAATTGTAGGAAATGTCTTCCCCTTCAAGATGAGCATTGGATGGGATTTTTCTGATGAACCATGAAAAAGTTATGCCTTGGTCAAGTTACATTTGACTTTTCAGCTGTCCAAAAATAGAAACTTTTGACACCTTGATGATTTTTGAGCCATCCTTGTGAAATCATGGTCAAGACTTGACCAAATGATGATTGTGGCTTCAAAATAAGATGTTGACCAAAAATTTTGACTTTTGACTGCCAAATGACCATTTTGCCCCTACAGTTGACTGTGAAGCAATTAGGGTTTTTGACTGTGCAACTTGACCTTGTGAGCCTTGAAACTTGACATGTGGATGCTTGACAAAGTTTATGGGCATGTGGGACTTGATTGAGCCCTTGAAAACCTCAACTTCCTTGAAGGAACCAAAACCCTAGTTTGACTGGCTTAGGAGGGTGGTTGACTGTGTAGCCCTTGAATAGACTTTGAACCATTTGAGGTGATGCTTGGCAAAACTTTGAAGATTATGGGAGGGAAAATTTTGGGGTACAACAATGGCGTATGTGTCTGGAGCATATCTGAACTGTGTCTGAAAGTTGAATCTGAATGAGTATCAGAATGGAATTTGTATCTAGAGTGTATCTGAACTGTATCTGAATGAGTATCAGAATGGAATTCGTGTCTGGAGCGTATCTGAACTGTATTTGAAGGTTGAATCTGAAGGAGTATCAGAATGACATCCATGTCTAGAGCGTATCTGAACTGTATCTCGAAGCTGAGTCTGAATGAGTATCAGAATGGCATCCATGTCTAGAGCGTAACTGAACTGTATCAAAAAGTTGAATCTGAATAAGTATCAGAATGGCATCCGTGTCTGGAGCGTAACTGAACTGTATCAAAAAGTTGAATCTGAATGAGTATTAGAATGGCATCTGTGTCTGGAGCGTAACTGAACTGTATCAAAAAGTTGAATCTGAATGAGTATCAGAATGGAATCCGTGTCTGGAGGGTAAATGAACTGTATAAAAAGTTGAATCTAAAGAACCCATGTTGGATTTCTTTAGTTGGTTGTGTAGATAATTGTCCTGGCTTGTCTTAGGTATCAACCTTTGACCTTTGTAATTTGTTGATGATAGCCATTGATTAATCTTATTCTGAAAAGGGTAAAACATTAGTTGTAAGCAATGTCATGATGCATGATACAATGAAATTGTGATATATGCATTCATATTATCGATGTCTATGATATATGGATGTGATGTATGCGTATGTGAGCTAATCTGCTGCATTGTTGCTGGAATGGGTAAAAATAAATCCCCGACTGCTGCTGAGGATACAGAGTGCAAGTCTTCATGTTGTGAAGTTGATGAATTTCCTTTTAGAGAAATAAACTCTGTTATAAGGGAAACGCCGTGTACTACTTGTAAAATCCTGTTTGGGGAATCTTGAGAAATCGGACGACTTCTACTAGGGATCGATAACTGGAAGCTCTGTTCCACTGGGGATTAAACTGCACACTGCGGGGGACTTTATGGAAATAACTTGGAGAGATTTCTCTATTTCTTAAAGCCATCAGTGATTGTCTTTCTATTTTGTTAAATTGTAAACGGTAATTACGTTCAAATGCACATGTTCAAAAATAAATCATTGGACGTTTTTGTAAACAAAACACAAGAGTAAAGAAAAAACAGATAGTTTTTTACTTTCAAAGAGATGTCTTTGTATTGACTTTGAGTAAATATTTTTGTACAAAGAGACAGACATTCTAGTAAGATAATACCGTCGTAAAAAAATGAAAATTTGATACAAAGAAAAGATAGCTATGTGAAATAATCCCATGGGGTTCCCATTTTGCCATAGCCTTCGTGTCTCTGAGCATCTTGTCTATTTGTTGCCTTGTCCGAAGCTGATTGAATTGATCAGAACCGTTGAGTTTGTCAGTTGAAGCCAAAGGTTGTCCGTAAGTTGATCCAACAGGACATAGTCGTACGCTTTAATTCCCTAACTTTTGCCTGGACCGCCCTTTCAGGTTTTCAATCCAACGGGATACCCTTTTTTGCCCAAGTCGCCCTTTTGGGTTTTCAACTTGCCGGGTGTACAGATTTTTTTTGTTTTATCCCTAATTTTTTCCCGAACCTTTTGGTTCGCCAGGATGCCCTTGTTTTGCCTAGGTATGTCAACCTAGCGGGTCTCTTATGCATAGTATCTTTTGACTATGTCTGTGTTCACAGGGTGCGGTAGGTCGTCACCATCCATGGTGGTCAAGATCACTGCTCCACTAGAGAATATGCTTTTAATCACAAACGATCCTTCATATGTAGGAGTCCATTTTCCCCTGGGATCACCTTGCGGCAGTATGATACGTTTGATCACCAGATCCCCTACTTGATACACTTGGCGTCTGACCTTTTTGTTGAAAGCCTTGATCATCCATTTTTAATACATTTGACCATGACAGACAACAGTAAGCCTTTTCTCATCAATTAAGTTTAGTTGATCAAGTCGAGTCTGGATCCAATCGTCTTCATTCAGCCCTGCATCCTTCATAATTCTCATAGAGGGGATCTGGACCTCAATAGGTAAGATAACCTCCATGCCATACACCAAAGAGTAGCGTGTTGCCCTGGTTGATGTGCGTGTCGTGGTACGATACCCGTGGAGAGCGAATGGTAGCATCTCATGCCAGTCTTTGTACGTGACTGTTATTTTCTGTATGATCTTTTTGATATTCTTATTTGCGGCTTCGACAACACCATTCATCTTTGCCCGGTAAGGGAAAGAATTGTGATGCTGGATCTTGAATTGCTTGCACAAGTCGATGATCATAGTATTGTTTAGATTCGTACCATTGTCTGTGATGATCCTCTCTGGGATACCATACTGATAGATGAGATTTTGCTTGATGAACCGGGCTACAACATTCTTGGTCACGGAAGCGAAAGAGGTTGCCTCTGAAGAAGTGAAAAACACAAGAAGGGGGGTTGAATTGTTAAAACTTGAAATCAAATGCAGACAACACGATATTTTTATCCTGGTTCGTTTGATCTCAAACTACTCCAGTCCACCCGTCAAGGTGATTTCGCCTCTCTCCAACGAGGTCTTAATCCACTATATTCAACTGAATACAAAACTACTTTAACAACTGCTAAAGCCTTCTTGAGTCTAACCACAGACCGATTTCTCAAGGAATTTCTCTTACAGATAAATGAACAAAATGTGTGTTTGATGTTTCTAGAAAAACTATATATCACAATTGTGATAATACACAAATGAAGCTTATATGAAACTAGAATGCTAGAACTATAGAGTAAGTAGTTGAGAGCTTTAGCAAACTGAATGAGTGAGGACGAAGATGATTGACTTATGCGTGTAGGAGAATTGTAGAGTATTGTAGATTATTAGCCATTTCCTTTCTCACTGATTTGTTTAAATACTTATTGGAATAGATATGTTACAATCCATAATTCCATTTCAATGCTCATAACGTTCTTTCCATTTTGAGAAGATCTTTGTCTTGGAATAAATCCGTTGGTAATTAATCTGCCTTGAATGCAGTAACGTTGACACTTCAGAATGTTCTGCTTGATGTAAATCAGAGTGTTCTTGGCTTTGGCTTATTCTGACGCTTCTGAGTGCTGATGACATAGTTAGGATCTTGATCAGAGTATGTTGAGCGCAGATCCTGTTCATCAGACTTCAGCATAAGCACATGTTTTGATCTTCTGGTGCTGACATATCTTCTGATGCTGATGTTGATATTGATATTCTGATGCTGATTCCATCAGAGTTTCCTGCGAATACACAGCATAATTTTGAGTAGCACATATGTCTTATATAAATCTCATAATTCATTTAATCTTGTATTTTATTATCATCAAAACTCTAACTGAGGGTTGTAGAATCAAACTATGTTCTAACAATCTTCCCCTTTTTGATGATGACAAAAACCAGATTTTTTCAATTAAAATAAAATGATGAAAGTATCAGAGTTTAAAGATAAAGAGGAAACGGTATCAGAGATAATCAGATAATGAGTAAAAAGTATCAGAGCTAAGAGGGTAAGGAATAAAAAGTATCAGAGTAATGATGAGAAAAACTCCCCCTGAGTTGATTATTTCCCTTTGATTCCTTGAGACCTTGAGCATCAGAACTTTATTGAACTTTCTTGGAGCATCAGAATTTTACTTTATTAGAGTTCATCAGATTCTTGTACCTGTAAGCTTTTCAGAACAACAACTATATAAGGATGTTAGAATGTTTGAGACTTATGTCTCAGTAATCCGTTATTGAAAAATATCATTCTTTCTCCCCCTTTTTGTCAGTTATCAAAAAGCATAAATAATCAAAGTTAAAATGATCAGAGTAAAAACACGTTTGTATTAAAACAGAAGCAATGATAGTTTAGAACAAGTAAAAATATTACAGACAAACATGTAAAGAAAACAAGGAAAACACAAGAAAATTTCTAAGAAGAAGGAGGAAGTCGTGTGAACAGAGCTTCTAACATGCTCTTGATTTGCTCGCTGGTTTCTTATTGCTTAGATACCATGTTTGCTATAGAATCAATCTTGATATCCTGCTTGTCCATCCATTCATTCATCAGCATATCTGATCTCTTCAAATCCTCCAGAGCCTACCTGTCAAGAGAGGAAGCTTGAGGATCTTCAGATACAGGCTGCTTCTCAGAGCTTTATGTAGTTTCTTCTGCTTGACCCAAGTCTTCATCTTGAATTATCTGTTCTTCTGCAGGTTGAGCTTTAGATGCTGGACGCTTTTCAGACCAAGGCTCACTGTCCAGGTGGAGAACTTCTTCCTTCAGCAGCTTGCTCAGAACTGGACCTTCCATTTCCTTCAGCAGATTGCTGAAGTTCTGTTGAGCCTGTCCATAGCTCTGGTCTTGCAGCTTGAAGGTTTCAGCGCATACCCATCTTCTGAATTGAGTCCAGAGGAGATCTGATACAGCAGGATCAACAACTTCCAGACTTGCTTGTTTCAAAGAAGTGATCCACTTCTGCATATCTGTTTCAAAGTTCAAAATGTTGGGACCAACATCTGGTTGTTTCGGTTTAGGGATGGCTATTTTCTGGTTTATTGTAGCAAGGCGTTCAAGGATTGTTAGGTCAATGACTGTCTTGCTGTGGTTTTCTGTATTTTTCTTAGGTGAGGGAGTAGGAGAATCAGAAATAACGATTGGACTTGATGGGGTGTTTGGAGGATTTGTTTCTGGTGAGGAGGGAAGTTGAGACATATTAATAGTTGTACCACAAGGCAATTGAATGGCCAAAGGTTGTGGTTCAGGAGATTCAGAGGTTTGAGCCTCAGAGTTTTGAGTCTCAGGTTGTGGGGATTGTGCATGTTGAGGAGATGGTGGATTACTTTCTGGTTGAGGAGAGGAAGGTTGTGGGATTTCTGGTTCTGGTATTGGAGAGAGAGGAGTTTATGGTATTGGTGAGAGTGGGATGTCAGGTTATGAAGAAATGGGAATTTTTGGTTGTGTATTTGGACTGTTTATTTCAGGAGCGGAAGTATGTTGGTCTATGTCGGACATAACATGTGCAAGTTCTGGTTCTGGTATGGTTGCAGTGTTTGGATTTTGTGGTTTGGAGCGGGATCTTCTGAGGGTTAATGACTCATAAGGGTCAAAGTCAATGTCAAAATCTTCAAAGGTTTGGGGTGTTGGGATATCAGCTGGAGTTGGAGTGGGAGTAGGAATAGATGAGGAAATAGCAGTTGAATTCAAAACAGATACAGAAACAGGATTACCTCTTTTCTTTGGAGTCTGTTGAGATGATCCTTCTGGAGCAACTTTTCTCTTCTTAGTCTTCTTCAGAACAACCTCTGGTGCCTTCTGCTGAAGATCTTGAATGTTTAGATTAGGTGTTATACCATCAGCTTTGCATGCATCCAAATATCTCAAAATGATTTGAGGCTTGGAGTCAATCTCTGAGAACATAGGGAAGTCATCCAGAGGGACTCTTCTGTTGGAGATTTCAACAAAAGGAGTGACGCTGGGCTCCTTCTTAATGTTCTCTATCAGCTTCATCTTCTTTAGATTCTTGGCATTCAGTTGCTTGCCAACAGAAGGTTCCAGGGTGCTGATCTCTTATGCCTCTGTCAAATGTTCAATCAGCCTATTCTCAGTCAGAATATCTGATATCAATCTGCCCAAGGGTATCCAATCCCTTTTAGTGCGTTCATCTTCTCTTGTCTCCTTGACACTTGTTCTCAGATGGTTGAACAGAAGATGAGCTAGATTAATCTTTACCCTCTGAGAAATAAAATAGATCAGAAACTGCTGATCTATGTTTATGTAATCAGGAGAGCTGGTAGGCTTCCCGTGGTTGAAACATCCCAGAATAATCTTTGCCTAAATTTTGTGCTTATCTCTCAAATCCCTTATCTTGCTGGAGGGAAGCCCCAGCGTGAAAATTTCCCTTGCTATAACAGCAACATCTGAGCATCTTTCTGCCATGTCTATACAGCGAATACCACCACCATTGTACCCAGTGAGTCTTGCAATCAGGTCTTCAGTAATCACAATCTTCTTCCCCATGATGTAAGAAGTGACTTGGTGATTTGAGGAAGAGGCGTGAATCCAAAATTCCTTAACCAAGATAGGAAAAGTTGGACCCACCAGCCTGTCGAAATATTTCTCCCATCCTTGTGCTTGAATCTCTTCTGATAAATCAAAACCATTTTCCTTCAGACTGTTGAAATCCACTATTATCTCTGACAGAACTTCAAGGTTCTTGACTGGAGTGAGTAGCGTTTTGAGAGGAACTTCATATTGCTCAGCTGATGCATCTTTCTGGGAACCTGAAGAGAGATTGCTGCTAGAAGCCATGTTCACACGAGGATTTTTGAAAAAGCTTTAAGGGGTTTCTTGAGAAAGAAGAACACAGAAAACAGAAGTATTGATTGAAAACGAAAGTTAGGGTAAAAGTTTTGAATGGTGTGAATGGTGTTTAAATAGATTTCGAAAAAGTTTTTGAAAACATAAACGTTTAAGAGAGAGAAATAAATCATGATTAATTGCATTTAATGATTGCTGATTTTAGGGGATTCAGAAAGATACTTAAGCGGTTACCCATGACATGTGTCTCAATGCATCCAATCAGCGCTTTGCCTTTTCAGAAGCGTGAACGCGTGTTCAGCCTCAGGAAACAGCTAATGACTGGATGACACTTGTTTGCTTGTGTGAACAGCACATCTATCCTTGAACTGAAGCGCTAAGATATTCATGGATAGATTCTGATACAATCTGCATTTCTAAAATTCTGAAAGAGGATTGATCAGAAGTTCATAGAGAAATAAACACAATTCTGAAGGTTAATATATAACATTAAAATAGTTTTATTCTGGACAGAGCTTTATGCTAAGATCATTCAGAATGAAGTTGAACCTATCTTCAAAAAGTGGTTTTGTAAAGATATCAGCCCATTGATGGTCTGTATCAATAAATTTTAAGTTTAAGATTCCTTTCTGAATATAGTCCCTAATAAAATGATGTTTTATTTCTATATGCTTAGCCCTAGAATGAAAAATTGGATTTCTACTTAAGCAAATAGCAGAGGTGTTATCACAGAGGATAGGAATGTTACTCTCATATATCTGGAAGTCCTCAAGTTGACTTTTCATCCAGAGCATTTGTGTGCTGCATCCAGCTGCTGCTATGTATTCAGCTTCTGTTGTTGATAGAGCAATGGTGGATTGTCTTTTGCTGGACCACGAGATCAGATTTTCTCCCAGAAACTAGCAGCTTCCCGAAGTGCTTTTACGTTCAACTCTGTCTCCAGCAAAGTCAGCATCACAATAACCTACTAAGTTGTAATCACTAGATTTTCTATAAAACAGACCCAGGTTAGTAGCACCTTTCAGATACTTGAAAATTCGCTTAACAGCTGTTAAGTGAGATTCTCTAGGATCTGATTGGAATCTTGCACAAATGCATACACTGAATAAAATATCAGGCCTTGAAGCTGTAAGATAAAGAAGAGACCCAATCATACCTCTGTAGACCTTCTGTTCTACCTTTTTGCTTACCTCTTCTCTTTCCAGAATGCACGTGGGATGCATTGGAATCTTTGATGCCTTACATTCTGAGAGATCAAATTTCTTCAGAAGTTCTCTGACATATTTGCTCTGATGAATGTAAGTTCCTTCTGGGGTTTGGTTGATCTGAATGCCCAGAAAGAATTTCAGTTCCCCCATTAGGCTCATCTCAAATTCTGCCTGCATACACTCAGCAAACTTTCTTCCCAGAGAGGGTTTAGTAGATCCAAATATTATATCATCAACATGAATCTGACATACTAAAATGTCATTCTTAACTGTCTTACAGAATAGAGTTGTGTCCACTTTCCCTCTGGTGAATTCCTTTTCTAACAGGAAGTTACTCAGTCTTTCATACCAAGCTCTGAGAGCTTGTTTCAGACCATACAGTGACTTCTTTAGTTTGAAAACATATTATGGATTTTTTGAACTTTCAAAACTAGGGGTTGGTGCACATATACCTCTTCTTCTATATATCCATTTAAGAATGCACTCTTAACATCCATCTGATACAGAGTGATACCTTTATTAACAGCAAAAGAAATTAAAAGTCTAATAGATTCTAACCTGGCGACTGGAGCAAAGGTTTATGTATAGTCTATCCCCTCTTGCTGACTATAACCTTGTGCTACCAATCGTGCCTTGTTTCTGATGACTTCACCTTGTTCATTCAGTTTGTTTCTGAACACCCATTTTGTTCCAATGACGTTGAATCCTTTTGGTTTAGGAACTAGATCCCATACGTCATTCCTTGTGAATTGATTCAGCTCCTCTTGCATTGCTAGAATCCAGTCATTGTCCAGAAGTGCTTCATCAATTGAAGATGGTTCAATCAGAGAAACAAGTCCCGTGAGGGATTCTTCAGAGTTTCTGAAGCTGGCTCTTGTTCTGATTGGATCTTCCTTTCTTCCTAAGATTGTTTCTTCTGGGTGATCCATGTTGCTTCTGGATGGTCTTTTCTGAGGTTGATCAACAAAAGGTGTTGGATTTCTTGCAGTGCCTCTTTCTGATGTTGAGGGAGTGTCTCTGTTAAGAGCTTCTGATGACTTGTCTTCAGTACATGTGAATTCAACTTCCGTACCTGCAAATACTTCATTCTGCTTTGACTTTTGAGAATCAAGCTTATGATCAAAACGAACACTGATTGATTCTTCCACAATCTGTGTTTCTGTATTGTATACTTTGTACCCTCTTGAGCATTCAGAGTATCCTAACATAATACACTTATGTGCTTTAGAGTCAAACTTGTTCAAATAATTTTTAGTATTCAAAATAAAGCAAGTACATCCAAATGGATGAAAATATGAAATGTTGGGCTTTCTGTTCTTCCACAATTCATATGGAGTCTTTTCCAGAATAGGTCTTATGGAGATTCTATTCTGAATGTAGCACGCTGTGTTTATCGCCTCTGCCCAGAAGATCTTAGCAACGTTAGTCTCGTTGATCATGGTTCTGGCCATTTCTTGCAATGTTCTGTTCTTTCGTTCTACAACTCCATTTTGCTGGGGAGTTCTAGGACAAGAGAAATCATGCAGAATGCCTTTGTCATTAAAAAATGATTCAAAATCTTTGTTTTCAAACTCTCCACCATGATCACTTCTGACTTTGACGATCCTAAGATCCTTTTCATTCTGAACTTGGTTACAGAAGGTGACAAACACAGTGTGACTCGTCCTTGTGTCTTAAGAACTTTACCCATGTCCATCTGCTATAGTCATCTACGATTACTAACCCATACTTCTTGCCACTGACTGAAGTAGTTTTAACTGGTCCAAATAAGTTAATATGCAGAAGTTCTAATGGCTTAGAGGTAGAAACAACGTTTTTAGATTTGAAAGCTGGTTTTACAAACTTGCCTTTCTGACATGCTTCACACAGAGCATCTGAATTGAACTTCAGGTTAGGAAGTCCTCTGACCAGATTGAGTTTGTTAATCTAAGATATTCTTCTCATACTAACATGCCCCAATCTTCTGTGCCAGATCCATTGCTCGTTGTTAAAAGACAGAAGACACTTTACATTCTGACTTTTCAGTTCAGAAAGTTTGATTTTGTAAATGTTGTTTCTCCTCTTTCCATTAAACAGGATAGTCCCATCTTTCTGACTAACAGCTTTACATGAATTTTGATTAAAGATTATATCATAACCGTTATCACTTAATTGACTTATGGATAACAGGTTATGCATTAATCCATCTACTAATAAAACATTACTGATAGAGGGAAGATTTCCATTACCTACTGTTCCAGAGCCAATGATCTTTCCCCTCTGATTGCCTCCAAAGTCTACATGGCCTCCAGGCTTAAGTTCCAGGCTTTGGAACATATGCCTTTTTCCCGTCATGTGTCGTGAGCAGCCAGAGTCCAGGTACCATGACTGGTGTTTCTGCTTTGCTGCTAAATATATCTGAAACATGTATTATTTTATCCTTAGGTACCCATATTTTCTTGGGTCCTGATTTGTTAGTTTTGCCAAAACTCTGGTTGAATTTTGGTTTGACAGAATAATTACTACTAGTATATTTGATGTCATGTGTGTGCCCATATACAAAGTGTGACTTAAGTGGAGTGCGTTTAATAACTAAATCCATGGCATTCTTTGGTGTAGGTACCTTACCTTGGTATCCTATTCCTTTTCTACCATTTCTGCTAACTCCATAGATCATTGAAGCCATCTTGCTTCTATCTATGCTTTTAGCAAGAAACTTCTGAAAGCTGTGATCATACTCCTTGATGATCTCATCAACACTACTGGGAGTTTCAAGAATTGTTTCCTTCTGAGAGTTTTGTAATATATTTTCTAATTTTGAAACTTTATTTTTCAACTCAGAATTTTCTAATTTCAGACTCTTAGTTTTATCAGAGTCAGAAGCAAGATCCCTTTTTAGGTTTCTGAATTTGACTCTGATCTGCTGATATCGTTCCAGAATCTCATTAAGGCTTTCAGCTAGTTCAGCCTTAGTAAAATTAATAGCAAAGTCAGGAAATACCTCTTCTGTGTCTGATTCAGAGTCTGATTCAGAAGCTTCACTGTCTTCTGATATGTTTTCCATGAGAGCTATGTTTGCTCTCTCATCATCTGATTCTGAGTCAGCTTCAGATGTGTCAGAGTCATCCCATGTGGCCATGAGACTTTTCTTCTTTTCCTTGCCAAACTTTCTTCTGGGCTTTTCCTTCTGAAGCTTTGGGCAGTCACTCTTGTAGTGTCCTTGCTCGTTACATTCATAGCAGATGATGTCTTTGTTGTTTGGCTTTCTGCTTCCTGAGGAGCCTTCAGATCTTCTGTATCCAGAGGAGGGTTCTGACCTTCTGTATCTGGAGGAGGATTCATTTTGATTCTTTGATCTTCTGGGATTCCTGAACTTTCTTTGCCTCTGCTTCCACAGTTGGTTCACCCTTCTGGAGAGGAGAGATAGTCCATCTTCTTCTGATGAGGACCCATCAGAGGTTTCTTAAACATCCTGCAAAACCTTGGAGTCAGATTTTCTGTTAGATTTTAAAGCTAATGGCTTACCTTGCTTTTGAGGTTCATCAGCTTCTAGCTCTATCTCGTGAGGGAGCTGACAAGTTCCTTCAGAGAGATTGTATTGAGATCCTTAGCTAGCTTCAGCGCTGTAACCATTGGCCTCCACTGTTTTGGCAAGCTTCTGATGATCTTCTTAACATGATCAGCAGTAGAATACCCTTTGTCCAGAACTTTGAGACCAGCAACCAGAATCTGAAATCTTGAGAACATTGTTTCAATAGATTCACTTTCTTCCATCTTGAATGCCTCATACTTCTGAATGAGCGCAAGAGCTTTAGTTTCTTTAACTTGAAGGTTGCTTTCATGCGTCATTCTCAAAGAATCAAACATATTCTTTGCAGTGTCTCTGTTTGATATCTTTTCATATTCAGAGTAAGAGATAACACTGAGAAGAATTGTTCTGGCCTTGTGATGGTTTTTGAAATCACGCTTTTGTTAATCAGACATTACTTTCCTGTCAATCTTCTGACCATTTGCATTCACTGGGTGCGTGTATCCATTTGTCACCATATCCCACAGATCAACATCATGGGCTAGACAGAAGCTTTCAATTTTGTCTTTCCAGTAATCAAAGTTCTCTCCATTAAAGACTGGAGGTTTGCCACTAAATTTGTCTCTTTCTTCATTGTTGTCATTGCTGATGTTTTGATGTGTTCCTGCCATAGTGTTTTTCAAACGCTGGATCTTGTACTGACACGGTTAAGTGTTATAAGCTCAGAACCAGGCGCTCTGATGCCAATTGAAGAAGTGAAAAACACAAGAAGAGGGGTTGAATTGTTAAAACTTGAAATCAAATGCAGACAACACGATATTTTTATCCTTGTTCGTTTGATCTCAAACTACTCCAGTCCACCCGTCAAGGTGATTTCGCCTCTCTCCAACGAGGTCTTAATCCACTATATTCAACTGAATACAAAACTGCTTTAACAACTGCTAAAGCCTTCTTGAGTCTAACCACAGACCGATTTCTCAAGGAATTTCTCTTACAGATAAATGAACAAACTGTGTGTTTGATGTTTCTAGAAAAACTATATATCACAACTGTGATAATACACAAATGAAGCTTATATGAAACTAGAATGCTAGAACTATAGAGTAAGCAGTTGAGAGCTTTAGCAAACTGAATGAGTAAGGACGAAGATGATTGACTTATGCGTGTAGGAGAATTGTAGAGTATTGTAGATTATTAGCCATTTCCTTTCTCACTGATTTGTTTAAATACTTCTTGGAATAGATACGTTGCAGTCCATAATTCCATTTCAATGCTCATAACGTTCTTTCCATTTTGAGAAGATCTTTGTCTTGGAATAAAGCCGTTGGTAATTAATCTGCCTTGAATGCAGTAATGTTGACACTTCAGAATGTTCTGCTTGATGTAAATTAGAGTGTTCTTGGCTTTGGCTTATTCTGACACTTCTGAGTGCTGATGACATAGTTAAGATCTTGATTAGAATCAGAGTATGTTGAGCGCAAATCCTGTTCATCAGACTTCAGCGTAAGCACATGTTTTGATCTTCTAGTGCTGACATATCTTCTGATGCTGATGTTGATATTGATATTCTGATGCTGATTCCATCAGAGTTTCCTGCGAATACACAACATAATTTGAGTAGCACATATGTCTTATATAAATCTCATAATTCATTTAATCTTGTATTTTGTTATCATCAAAACTCTAACTGAGGGTTGTAGAATCAAACTATGTTCTAACAGCCTCAACCCACTTTGTAAAATAGTCAATGGCCACTAAGATGAAGCGATGTCCATTGGAGGTTGTTGGTTTGATTTCCCCAATCATATTGATGCCCCACATAGCAAAGGGCCAAAGATCCATCAAGACATTTAGAGGAACCAGAGGTACGTGCACCTTGTCAGCATAGATCTGACACTTGTGGTAGGTTCAAGAGTGTTGATAACAATCTGCTTCCATGGTAGACCAGTAATAGCCTGCCCGTAGGATTTTCTTTGCCATCGTATGTCCACTGGAATGGGTGCCAAAAGTGCCTTCATGTAACTCAACCATGATCTTTTCTGCCTCAACCTAGTCTACACAATGGAGCAAAATAGAGTCATGGTTGCGTTTGTAGAGAATGCCATTACTAAGGAATAATTTAGCAGAGAATCTCCTTAAGAACTTCTTATCATTGACTGAAGCTCCTTCCGGATATTCTTGAGCCTCGAGATGCCTGTTGACTTCGTGAAACCAAGGTTGGTCTACTACTTCTTCGGCATTAATCTTGTGACAGTGAGTTGGTTCATCCATTCGTTCAATGGTGATTTGGGGAGCCTCGTTATCCCATTTAAGTTTAAACATGGATGACATTGTGGCTAGTGCGTTTGCTAGCTGATTTTCTTCTCGCGGGAAATGCTCGAAGGTAATCTTTTCAAAATGTGGGATCAATGTCAACACATGTTCTTTGTAGGGGATAAGGTTAGGGTGTTTAGTGTCCCATTCCCCTTTGATCTGGCTGATGACCAAAACTGAATCTCCGAATACACTTAAGGATTTGATTCCCAAATCTATTGCAGCTTTGAGCCCAAAAATGCACGCTTCGTATTTTGCCATGTTATTTGTGCAATTGAAGCAGAGTCTTGCAGTAAAGGGAGTATGACACCCTTCAGGAGATATGAGTACAACACCAATACCATTGTCGAGTGCGTTGGACGCCCCATCAAAAACCAGGGTCCATCGAGATCCTTGTTCAGGTACGTCATATGGTTTGAATTCTTCATAGTTGTTTACCATCATGATGTCTTCATCTAGGAATTCGAACTTCATGGACTGGTAGTCATCCACAGCTTGATGAGCAAGGTGATCAGCTAGCACACTTCCCTTTATTGCTTTCTGGGTAGTATACTGTATGTCATATTCTGTCAGGATCATCTGCCACCTCGCTATTCTCCCAGAGAGGGCAGGTTTCTTGAAGATTTATTTTATTGGATCCATCTTAGATATCAATAAGGTAGTATGGGTCAGCATATACTGTCTTAGCCAGCGAGCAGCCCATGCCAGAGCGCAACAAGTTTTCTCGAGCAGTGAATATCTTGTTTCACAGTCGGTAAACTTTTTGCTCAGGTAATAATAACATGCTCTTTTCGGCCAAACTCGTCATGCTGCCCCAACACACACCCCATTGAATTTTCCAAAATAGTTAGGTATATGATCAATGGTCTTCCCTCGACTGGTGGCATCAAAACAGGGGGCTCTTGTAAGTACTCTTTAATCTTGTCGAAAGAAGTTTGGCACTCATCATTCCACTTGACTACTTGATCTTTCTTCAGTAATTTGAAGATTGGTTCACAAGTAGCTGTCAGGTTATAAATGAATATGGCAATGTAGTTTAACCGTCCCAAAAATCCTCTGACTTCCTTCTTGGTACGAGGAGCAGGCATCTCTTGTATCGCTTTCATCTTGGCTGGATCCACTTTGATACCTTTATTGCTGACGACAAAGCCTAAGAGTTTACCAGACCTCACCCCAAATATGCATTTATTCGGGTTCAACCTTATCTTGTATTTCTTTAGTCTCTCAAACAGTTTCTGTAAATGATCGATATGCTCTTCTTCTGTTTGAGATCTAGCTATTATGTCGTCCATATAGACCTATATTTCGTGATGTATCATGTCGTGAAATAAGGCTACCATGACACGCTGATAGGTTGCCCCAGCGTTCTTCAGTCTGAATGGCATAACCTTGTAGCAGAATATGCCCCACTGTGTGACAAAGGTTGTTTTCTCCATGTCCTCAGGCGCCATTTTGATTTGGTTGTAGCCTGAGAAACCATTTGTGATCGGTGGATCTGGAACTGACTGTTTAACGCTGGTTCGCGAAATGTCGCGGAAGCAAGAGTCGCCACCGTCTTTTATTTTCTCCAACATGGACAGGACAAAAGCACAGCAAAATTCCTTATGAGAATAGTTCTCGGTTCGGGAGGTAGATTTATAGAAAGGGAAGGTGTTAGCACCCTTTCTATCCATGGTTATCCATGGGCTCTTAGATACTTGCTCATTTGTGTTTTCAAAATGTTTGTTTGCTTTTCAAGTGTGAGTGGGTTTGAAAAAGTTTCTTTGAAAGTTTCAGATCGACTCTTGTATCAGTCCTCAAGAGTGTTTGAAAAATTGTTTTGAAAGCTTTTTGAAAAGTGTCGGTGTGAAAAGAAGTTTTGATTTGTTTTGAATTAGAGCAAGTATCTACGAGTCATCTACCTACCCTAAGGAATTAGGCTGTGTAAATGTCCTTAAGGTAGTGCCATCCCACCATTGAGAGGTAGGTAGCACCACCGTTGGAGGTGTTCGGGTCAATTCGAGTTTGTAGGGACAGTGTGGTCACCGGAGCAACAGTAGGACACCTTAGAAGCTACCCTTATGCCATTGATATTTTTATTCCGAGGCAACCGTTTCGAGGCAACTTGTTTCGAGGCAACTAGATCAACGAACATAAGGACTTACTAAGACGTCCTATACTCGACGACCACGTTTCGAGGGGCAAGGCAACAGTGAGGCGTACCCTAAGAGTGGTGTGTAAATTCGTGTATTGTTTTCAGTTATGTTTTATCTTGTCAGGCATTATGGTGATCTACGCTTGCTTTTAATTTAGGCCATTCATTCTTTCATGCAAAGTTTAGCAGTTTTAAGGGTGCGGAAAATAAAGTCCTACGCTATTACAAGGCGCGGGTCTATACATCGCCAAATTAACAAAAGACCCGTTTTTTAATAAAATGCAGAAAGTAGATAAACTTCCTAATTACTATTACAAGGCTTGAGCAATTACATAATATTTAAAATGGAAAATAAGAATAAACGTGCGAAAAGAAATTGGAATCGAATGTGCGAGGGCGTTGGACCCTTTAAAGATTAAATTAAAATTAAAAAGGCTAATTAATTATTTAATAAGAAAAGAAATTGTTTTTTATGGTTTTTGGTATTTATGAAATAAAGAAAATTAATTAAAGATTAGAAATTAATTAAAACCCTAGTTCTAAGTTGTTTTTAATTATTTAAGAAAAATATTCAAGTTGTAACCTAATTTACACTAATTAATTAATTACATGGGTATTTACAAAATAATTAATAATTAATAATAACAAGAATAAGAAGAAATTATTTTATTAAGAAAAATAAAAAAATACAAAAAAACCTAATTTCTACATATTTTAGTTATTTAAAAAAATTAAAATTAAAACCCTAAATTAAACTAAATTGATTATTAAAATTTATTTACAAAAATATAATAAATTTAAATTAATGTTAATAACAATAAAACATTTTTTTGTATTTTTTTGTATTTATTATTGTAAAAATTATTTTTGTGAATTAAATAAAACAATAAAACAAATAAAAAAATAAAAAGGAAAATTAAAATAAAGAACAAAAATATGCAAACCATGGGGGTGGCTGACCCAATTGAGAGGTTAATTGTGAGCAATTTGGCCCATTGATTCAGGCCTTTTTTGACTTTCCAGCGTTTGCGTGCAGATCCATTGACTGGCGTGCACGGTGGAATTCACATGATGGCCATCAGATTGATCCCCTGGGACACTTGGCAGGCGCAGGCGTTGGGCATATGGTGGACCACTGGAGAGAGATAGCACCTGAATACGTTACAACCAAAATTATTGAGAAACATGGGGGACCTGGGAGTCGAACCCAGGTCCCAATACCTGCAAGCCAACGCACCAACCATCTAGGCTATTGAGTCTCTTTGATAATATAATAGGATAGAAGTAATATATGTGAAAAGAACACGTTATGCTGAACCAAAGCAAAAACGCGCTAATATTCAAACCATCCACTCACGTTCCAACAACTCAGCATCTTCTTCCTTTTTTTCCTGTAAACAATATCAAATAGCGGGGGTTTTAAACCCCCACTAACTGCAATATATGAAAATGACGATTAGAGCATGATCCATTATAAAAAGGGCGTGAGGTGGTCAATTGATTCGTCTGGATATCCTGATTTCAATGGTACCAGTTTGAGTGGCCAATTTTTCCATATACGTAAAGCCCTAATTCAAGGTTCCTGAAACCCTAAAATACATTAATGGTGAATCTAGATACAGGGCTTGATAACTCAATTGAATTATGTCATTAGCTTCAGAAGGTTCATGTTAGTATAAATCAACAGTCAAAATACATGAACAATGCTTAGAAATCAAAACACGATTATGGAAAATTTTATGAAAAGTCCAATCCGGTTTTACCAATTCCTTGAGTATGGAGGGCTGGTTTTGATTGTAATAGTTTCCTGGATGCCTTGGGAGTGTATTGGAATACTTTTCAAGCCTTGAAACGAGCTCTAGCTAGGTTTTCAGTTTTCAAATTTTTGTGAAAAAAGTGCAATGTTGTTCTTTGATTCCTGCGCAGCTTGTCTCTCTAAAGCCTTAGGTTTCAGTCTTGCATAAGTATATGAAGGGAATTAGGTTAAAAAGCCAGCCCAAAATCCATCCCTTTAATGCTTTTGAATATTTGATTTTGTCAAATCTTTTCCAATCCTTTTTTATGCCAATTATGGAAGATTTTTGTTCCCTTGAGGTAGTACACGAGATATTTGGTTCATAAATGGAAGAAATGCTGCACAAAAAGATTCAAAACCTTTGTTTAGTATTTTTCTCATAATTAATTCTAATTAAATGAATTAATAGGATTAAAAATTCAATTAATTAATTAAAAATAAGAAAATAACTCCCTTTTAGCTTAATGGGTCGTGCATGGCCTTTGGGTAATGGTTCATGGAAGAACTTGAGGCCCATTAGCAATTTTGAGGCATTTGAAGCAAAGTTGACTTTTTAAAATTCCCAAAAATTTCCCAACTTCCACAAGGCATATCTTGCTCAATTTGTAAGCTTTGATCATGTTCTTGGACATTTTGGAAAGGCCTTGAAGTCCTCTAACCAATGCCTTTGGTCCCATGCCATTTTGATTTACCAATCTCAAGTTATGGTCTTTGACTTAAAGTGCCTTTTTGTTGACTTTTGAAAATGACCTATAATGTTGAAATTGATGACTTCTTGTGAGAGCATTTCTTGGACTTGAAGTGTGAAGATGAGTTGTAGGAAATGTCATTATCTTCAAAATGAGCTTTGGATGGGATTTTTCTGATAAACCATGTGGAAGTTATGCCCTGGTCAATTTGCAGTTGACTTTTTCAGCTGTCCAAAAATAGAAACTTTTGCATCTTGAGACTTTTTGAGCCATGCTTTGAAAATCATGATCAAGAATTGATAAAATGATGTTTGTGGCTTCAAAATAAGATGTTGACCAAAAATTTTGACTTTTGACTGTCAAATGACCATTTTGCCCCTGCAGTTGACTGTGAAGCATTTAGGGTTTTTGACTGTGCATTTTGATGCTGTGAGTCTTGAAACTTGGCATATGAATGCTTGACAATGTATGTAGGCATGTGGGACTTGTTTGGACCCTTGGAAACTTCAATTTCTTTGCCAGAACCAAAACCCTAATTTTGACCGTTAGGAGGCCATTGGACTATGCAACCCTTGGGAGATTTTGAAGCATGATCTTGGAAAATCTTGAAGAATATGGGAGGGTAAATTTTGGGGTACAACAGTTGCCCCTGTTCAATCTTCTTAGACCTGAGGATGTAGATTGGCTGGCGTGCCTTTCGTAATCCGAAGGTGGAGGATGATTGAACACTAGAGTGCCCAGAAATTTGCACTCACATAGTAGAATGTCAGCAGCGTGATGGTGGGAATGGGCTTACAGATGCCATTTGGAGACTGATGGATAGGAGGATGGGCTTATAGATGCCATCGGGAGGTTGTCGATCGCGTAAGAGATCCCTTAGCGAGAACTTGCGTACCTGAGAAAGAAAAATTATTACCTGGCCTGTTACAGGGATTGATCTTCAGACTCTTTGTGCCATGGCTGGTTACAGGAACCGAATCTTTAAACTCTTCAGACGTGCCCTGGCGAGATACAGGAATCGAGTCCGGAGGAATATAGTTGTCAACAGATACACCCTGGTAGGATACAGGAATCAGATCTTCGAACTCTTCAGACGTGCCCTGGCAAGATACAGGAATCGAGTCTGGTAATGCTGGTCGTCAACAGATACACCCTGGCAAGATACAGGAATCGAATCCTCAAACTCTTCAGACGCACCCTGGCAAGATACGGGAATCGGGTCTGGTAATGTTAGTCGTCAACAGATACACCCTGGCAAGATACAGGAATCGGATCCTCAAACTCTTCAGACGCACCCTGGCAAGATACAGGAATCGGGTCTGGTAATGCTAGTCGTCAACAGATACACCCTGGCAAGATACAGGAATCAGATCCTCAAACTCTTCAGACGCACCCTGGCAAGATACAGGAATCGGGTCTGGTAATGTTAGTCGTCAACAGATACACCCTGGCAAGATACAGGAATCGGATCCTCAAACTCTTCAGACGCACCCTGGCAAGATACAGGAATCGAGTATGGTAATGTTAGTCGTCAACAGATACACCCTGGCAAGATACAGGAATCGGATCCTCAAACTCTTCAGACGCACCCTGGCAAGATACAGGAATCGGGTCTGGTAATGCTAGTCGTCAACAGATACACCCTGGCAAGATACAGGAATCGGATCTTCGAACTCTTCAGACGCACCCTGGCAAGATACAAGAATCGGGTCTGGTAATGTAGTCATCAACAGATACACCCTGGCAAGATACAGGAATCGGATCCTCAAACTCTTCAGACGCACCCTGGCAAGATACAGGAATTGGGTCTGGTAATGTTAGTCGTCAACAGATACACCCTAGCAAGATACAGGAATCAGATCCTCAAACTCTTCAGACGCACCCTAGGAAGATACAGGAATCGGGTCTGGTAATGTTAGTCGTCAACAGATACACCCTGGCAAGATACAGGGATCGGATCCTCAAACTCTTCAGACGCACCCTGGCAAGATACAGGAATCGGGTCTGGTAATGCTGGTCGTCAACAGATACACCCTGGCAAGATACAGGAATCAGATCCTCAAACTCTTCAGACGCACCCTGGCAAGATACAGGAATCGGCTCTGGTAATGTTAGTCGTCAACAGATACACCCTGGCAAGATACAGGAATCAGATCCTCAAACTCTTCAGACGCACCCTGGCAAGATACAAGAATCAGGTCTGGTAATGTTAGTCGTCAACAGATACACCCTGGCAAGATACAGGAATCGGATCCTCAAACTCTTCAGACGCACCCTGGCAAGATACAGGAATCGGGTCTGGTAATGCTAGTCGTCAACAGATACACCCTGGCAAGATACAGGAATCGGATCTTCGGACTCTTCAGACGCACCCTGGCAAGATACAGGAATCGGGTCTGGTAATGTAGTCGTCAACAGATACACCCTGGCAAGATACAGGAATCGGATCCTCAAACTCTTCAGACGCACCCTGGCAAGATACAGGAATCGGGTCTGGTAATGTTAGTCGTCAACAGATACACCCTGGCAAGATACAGGAATCGGATCCTCAAACTCTTCAGACGCACCCTGGCAAGATACAGGAATCGGGTCTGGTAATGTTAGTCGTCAACAGATACACCCTGGCGAGATACAGGAATCGGATCTGGAATCACGACTATTGATGGCAATTATCTTTGTCTTAACTTTTGTCCTGAAAAGACAAAACGTTAGTTGTATGCGATGTCATGATGTATGATATGCGAGATGAGATTGTATGTTCATGACGCGTTTGTGCATGCTATAATGTATGAAGATGCGATATTTATGAATGTATGTTTTCGTCTTAGGAAAATAGATCCTTGACGAGTGCCGGGAAGTTAAATCCTGGGCTGATGTGAATAGCATTTCGCTGTTTCCGCTGGGGAGTGATGGTTGCAAGAATACCGGTAGGAGACGATGACTCCGTTGGGGAATAAACTTAGAGATTACTCTGCGGGGGAAAATTACTCTAGCGATCTTCCTGGGGAACAATACTCTGTGGGAAGAGAGGTACTCTGTTGAGATGTTGATGATAACTTCGATGGGGATACCATTGATGTGTCATGTTGAAGGAATTGATGAACTCCGCTGGGGGATAGGAAGACTTCGCCGAGGACGATCTTTCCGTGGCTTTTGGCTGAGGATAACCCAGTTATATCCTGGTGGGGAAATAACCTTTGAATAAAACCGGGAGACGCGTTCGTGCTCTGCGGGGGGGGGAAGCTTCCAGAATCTACTGGGGATAAGCTTCATGCTGGGGAGATGGATTCCACTCTTCTGGGGAGACTTTTTCCAGATTGGACTGGACTCTCCTGGGGAAATTTTTGAGATGTATTGGGGAAGTGGCTCCGCTAAAGGTTTGGTATACTGCCGGGGAACAATCTCAGATCAAGACTGTCGGGGATGCTTGTTAAGAATGCTTGAATACTATGCTAAGGAATGTTGAGATCTGCTGGGGATACCCATTTTCCTTAAGGCTGACAGTATAACTTTGCTTGGGGAGAGTATATTGACTTGCTGGCTCACTCTCTGGGGAGTTAAGATATATTGGTTATGTTCTTCAGCTGAACTTACCTTGGTACCTTGGTGGACAAAGAAATTAGATCGCTTAGACGACTCATTATTGCCCCTGTTTCTAATGTTACCTGTAATTAATCCTTTGTTTCGTATACAAACATTTATGAGTTAGCAATCATTGTCAAATGCATATATCACAAATTGAACCTTGGACGTTCTTCGCAAAAAAAAATAGAAAAGGAAAAACAATTAGCAATTTTATCTGAAAAGTGAATTTATATTGATTTTGAATTTGCTTGTAAATAGGCGCTTATGTACAAGAGGCTGACGTCCTAGTAAGAGAACGCCGCCGAACAACAGAGTTTATACAATTTTGTGAAAAAGGGAAAACAAAACAGCTGTGTGAAGAAAGAATAATCCCACTGGGTTTCAACTCTGCTATCGCCTTTATGTCTTCGAGCGTCTCATCACTTTGCTGCTCAGTTGACGATGAAGCTGATTGATCGATGCCGTTTGGACTTGATGTTGATACCGGATTCTGGATGTAAAGTGATCCAATGAGGCATAGTATTATGCTTTATCCCTAACTTTTGCCTGGACCGCCCTTTCGGGTTTTCAGTCCACCGGGATACCCATTTTTGCCCAAGCCGCCTTTTCAGGTTTTCGACTTGCCGGGTGTACAGATTTTTTCATTTCATCCCTCATTTTGCCCGAACCCTTTTGGTTCGCCGGGAAGCCCTAATTTTTGCCTAGGTATGTCAACCTAGCGGGTCTTTTATCATGCGTAGTATCTTTTTACTATGTCTGCATTGGCGGGGTGAGGAAGGTCGTCACCATCCATGGTGGTCAGGATCATGGCTCCTCCTGAGAACACATGTTTAACCACAAATGGCCCTTCGTACGTAGGGGTCCATTTTCCCCTTGGATCACTCTGAGGAAGGATGATACGTTTGATTACCAGATCCCCAACTTGATACTCTTGTGGTCTGACCTTTTTGTTAAATGCCCTGATCATCCGTTTTTGATACGTCTGACCATGACAAATAGCAGTAAGTCTCTTTTCGTCAATTAGGTTTAATTGATCAAGTCGTGTCTGGATCCAATCATCTTCGCTCAGATCTGCATCCTTCATTATCCGGAGAGAGGGTATCTGAACTTCAATTGGTAAGACTGCCTCCATGCCATAGACCAAGGAAAAAGGAGTTGCCCCGGTTGACGTCCTTGGTGAGGTACGGTACCCATGAAGAGAAAACGGTAACATCTCGTGCCAATCTTTATAGGTCACTGTCATCTTTTGCACAATCTTCTTGATATTCTTATTCGCTGCTTCTACATCCCCATTCATCTTCGGCCGGTAGGGAGAAGAGTTGTGGTGCTGTATCTTGAATTGCTCGCAGAGCTCAGTGATCATCTTGTTATTAAGATTGGTACCGTTGTCCGTAATGATCCTTTCCGGGACGCCGTATCGACAGATCAAGTTGTGCCGAATGAACCGTGCCACGACATTCTTGGTTACAGTGGCATAGGAAGCTGCTTCAACCCATTTTATAAAGTAATCGATCGCCACCAGGATGAAACGATGCCCGTTGGATGCCGTAGGTTTAATCTCGCCGATCATATCTATGCCCCACATTGCAAAAGGCCAAGGTGCTGTCAAGACATTCAGAGGAACTGGAGAAACGTGCACCTTATCTGCGTAAATCTGGCATTTATGACATATCCGAGAATGTTGGTAACAGTCAGCTTCCATTGTGGACCAGAAATATCCTTGCCCGAAGGATTTTCTTTGCCATGGTATGTCCACTGGAATGTGTTCCAAATGTACCTTCATGAAGCTCTGCCATGATCTCCTCTGCTTCAGTCTTATCCACACAACGCAGCAGGGTTGAATCATGGTTTCGCTTGTACAGAATGTCGTTGCTAAGGAAGAACTTTGCTGCGAACCTTCTCAGAAACTTCTTGTCGTTGATAGACGCACCTTCAGGGTATTCCTGAGCTTCCAAGTATCTCTTCACCTCGTGGTACCAAGGTTTTTCAGTCACTACCTCAGCCTCAAGATCACAACAGTATACCGGTTTGTCTAGTTTCCAGATGATGATCCGGGGAGCCTCATTGTCCCACTTGACTTTGAACATGGAAGACATCGTAGCTAACGCGTCCGCCAACTGATTCTCCTCTCTTGGGAAATGTTCAAAAGTTATCTCCGTGAAATGGGGGATCAATGTCAACACACATTCTCTGTAAGGAATAAGATTCAGATGTTTCGTATCCCACTCGCCTTTGATCTGATTGATCACGAGAGCGGAATCTCCGAAGACACTCAGAAACTTGATCCTTAAGTCAATCGCAGCTTGAAGACCCATGATGCACGCCTCATACTCCGCCATGTTGTTGGTGCAGTTGAAACATAGCCGGGCAGTAAGTGGGGTATGAGTGCCTTGAGGGGATATGATCACAGCGCCGATACCGTTACCCAAAGTGTTGGAGGCTCCGTCAAAGTGCATAGACCATCGGGATCCTTCCTCAGGTCCTTCATCCGGTCCAGGTACTTCACAATCAGTCACTATCATGATGCTCTCGTCGGGAAACTCGAAGTTCATTGACTGATAGTCGTCCACTGCCTGGTGTGCCAAGTGGTCTGCCAATACACTTCCTTTGATAGCTTTCTGAGTTGTGTACTGGATGTCGTATTCTGTCAAGATCATTTGCCATCTTGCTATTCTTCCGGACAGAGCAGGCTTTTCAAATATGTACTTTATCGGATCCATCTTTGAAATCAACAAGGTAGTGTGAGTCAGCATATACTGTCTCAGTCGGCGAGCATCCCATGCCAAAGCGCAGCAAGTTTTCTCGAGCAGTGAGTATCGGGTCTCACAGTCGGTAAACTTTTTGCTAAGGTAATAAATGACGTGCTCTTTTCGGCCAGACTCGTCATGCTGCCCCAGCACACACCCCATTGAGTTGTCAAGTACTGTCAGGTATAGTATTAGAGGTCTCCCTTCAACCGGTGGCATAAGGATGGGTGGTTCTTGGAGATACTCTTTGATTCTGTCAAAAGCGGCCTGACATTCATCATTCCAACGTACTACCTGATCTTTCTTCAGCAGCTTGAAGATTGGTTCACAAGTAGCAGTTAGGTGCGAGATGAATCAGGCAATGTAATTCAGACGTCCTAGAAAGCCTCTGACTTCTTTCTCTGTCTTAGGAACTGGCATCTCTTGAATGGCTTTAACCTTAGCAGGGTCCACTTGAATGCCCTTATCACTTACGACGAAGCCTAGCAACTTTCCAGATCTTACCCCAAATGTGCACTTATTCGGGTTCAACCTCAGCTTGTACAACTTCAGACGGTCGAACAGTTTCTGCAGATGGTCAAGGTGTTCCTCCTCAGTTTGGGACCTTACAATCATATCATCGACATACACTTCTATCTCATGATGGATCATGTCATGAAATAAAGCAACCATGGCACGTTGGTAGGTTGCCCCAACATTCTTCAGCTCGAATGGCATGACCTTGTAGCAGAAGGTGCCCCACTGAGTAACAAAGGTAGTCTTTTCCATATCTTCAGGAGCCATCTTGATCTGATTATAACCTGAAAAACCATCCATGAAGGAGAACACCTTGTGCTAAGAAGTATTGTCAACCAGAACATCAATGTGAGGTAGGGGAAGTCATCCTTGGGGCTGGCCCTGTTCAGATCCCTGTAGTCAACACACATTCTGACCTTACCATCTTTCTTTGGTACCGGCACTACGTTGGCAACCCACTGAGGGTAAGAAGTCACTGCAAGAAAACCGGCATCGAATTGTTTCATAACCTCAGCTTTGATCTTCTCAGACATCTCTGGACGCATACGGCGGACCTTTTGCTTAACCGGAGGGCAGTCTTCCTTGGTAGGCAAATGATGGACCACAATGTCGGTATCCAACCCGGGCATGTCTTCATAGGACCAGGCAAAGATCTCCACATAATCATGTAACATCTGAGTCAACCGTTGTTTTACGCTGAGCTCCAGATTAGCACCAATCTTAACTTCCTTTCTGTCTGCCTCAGTACCCAGATTTATCGTTTCCACTGGTTCTTCATGTGGTTGAATTGCCCTCTCTTCCTGGAGTAACAGTCTTGCAAGCTCACCAGGCACTTCGCAATCATCTTCACCTTCGTCTTCGGCTAAGTTGATCGGATTTTCGAAGTCATAACTGGCAGTAGCAGAGTCGTTACCAGTGAGATCCAGAGTGGATTGAAACCTGTATGGGTGAGTGTGTGTAAATACAGCTATTTTGCAATATATAAAGAAAGAAAGAAAGAAAGAAAGGGAGCACAAGATTTGAAATGCGAAAAAACATCCAAGGTCTTTATTCATGATATATGAAGATGACAAGTAATAAGCCCTCACAAATGAAGCCAACGGTGCCCTGGGTAAGACACCGGGCCATAAAGTTTCAGTTTATTGTTTATTACAAATAGAAAAAACAAAGGAATTCATTACTGCGTAACAAAAGTAACAGGTGTATGATCTTTTGCGGTCCAATTGTTCAATCCACCGTCAGCCGTCGGGTAGATCCAGCTATCGAACTCCGATTCTTCCACTTCGTCTTTATCCCCAATAGCATTCACTCCTGGATTGGTGATGAGCACAGGAGGTCTTCCGATCCTAGCTTTGCACACAGCCCTCTGAGCTTCTGCAGTAAAACCCAGTCCAAACTTGTCAGTTTTAGGAGTGAAATCAGGGAGCCTGCCCCAGTTAGCACATTCACCTTTCTCGATTACAGCCCGGGCGTCCTTCAAGGAGGCCATCTTCAAAGGAGAACCCTCTTCAGTTACTGCTTCTGCTGCTGCCAATGTTGGAGATACCTCTTCAAAATGTTGAAAGGGGGTTTCAATAAACTCCCCATCCATCTCAATATACCGGAAGGAATTCAAATGACTAACCATGTATTCTTCCTCCCCCTGCACAGTAACAATCTTCCCTCTGACAGGGTACTTGAGCTTCTAGTGTAGAGTGGAAGTCACTGCCCCAGCTTTGTGAATCCAAGGTCGACCCAGCAAACAGGAATAAGATGGACGAATATCCATCACATAGAAAGTTGAGTCAAATACTTGGGAACCCACACGAATAGGAATGTCTACCTCTCCATGAACCATCCTCTTCGACCCGTCAAAGGCTCGAACAATGATGTTGTTAGGTTTCAACTCCAGGCCCTCACAATCCAACCGGTCTAAGGCCTTCTTGGGTAACACATTCAGGGAAGAACCGGTGTCCACCAACACGTGCGCGAGAGTAGTGCCCCTGCATTCAATGGAGACATGCAGGGCATCATTGTGGTTCTTTCCCTTGGTGGTAAGGTCAGCATCCGAGAAACCCAAACCATTGTCAGCTGTCAAATTGGTCACACAGTCAGTGAATTGATCTGCAGAGGTCTCTTGTGGCACATGGGCCGTCTTCAGAAATGAAATCAGGGCCTTGGCATGGGCCTCTGAGCACAGCAGCAATGAGAGCATAGAGATTTTGGAGGGGGTATGCCCCAGCTGTTCAACGACGTTGAAGTCGCTCTTCTTGATTATCTTAAGAATTTCCTCCATCTCTTGCTGGGAGGCTTCAACATTCACAGTCTTTGGTGCCTCCATCCGGGCAGGCTCATCATCAATCCCTTTACCCCGAGCATTAGATGACTCGGCAGCAGGGGAAGCAACTTGATCAGAAGGGGGAACAGGCGCACTTGCAGGCGTTATTATAAGAGGTCTTCGGATAACTGGTGGCGCAATGTCAGGCGAGAAGAGCCTGCCACTGCGGGTAACTTTAGCTGGACCAGTGATATTGCTGATGCTGGTACCGGTGTTGAACTCCTGCTTCATTCCAAGTACATATACATCTGCCCCATAGTGCCATGGGACAGCCTTGTCAGATTCATAGGGGAGGGGCCCCGGAACAGTAATAATAATGGGTGCGACAGACATGATCTTAACTGGCTTCCTCGGGTGAGCCTTGATTGGATTGTTGAAAATTGTAACGACAGATACTTCTTCAACGGGAACACAAGGAACGACGGTCTTCTTGAACAAAATCTCTTTGATGTCCATCAGGCTTTGGATGCCTGACTTCAGCAACGGACAACCAGTAGGGGAAACAGCACACACAAGGCAACCCTTGCTACAACCCGGAAATAAACCGGCTAGCAGCAAGTTCCTCTTAACAGTCAACAGAGGAGTAGCTACATCATTCACAGAAACGGCATACAAGTCTTCGTCAACGGCATTTACTCCATGCTGGGGCATAGGAGCAGTCACAACATTTGGCCTCTCAGGCGCCTCAATTTGTATTTCCTTCGCATCAATAAGGTCTTGAACCTTATTCCTTAGGGCCCAGCAATCATCAGTAGAATTCCCCGGGCTATCGGAGTGATAAGCACAGCGGGCATTTGGATTATATTTGGGAGATGCAGTGTTCACAACCTTTGGAGCCTCTCTGACGGTCACCAAGTTGGTTGATAGCAATTGCAGCAAGATTTGTGACAAGGTCATACTCAGCCGAGTGAATTCTCTTCTGGGTCTTTCAGCCCTTGCTTGGTTGGGTTGCCGAGGAGTGGCAGCAGGCTTAGCAATTACCACCGCGTTGACAGCTTGGCGGCGCTCTGGTTTATCTTGCCTTCTAGGCCCATACACAGCACTGGCCTCCTTCTTAAAAGGTTTCTTCTCAGAACTTGAAGACGCACCTTTCTGAATCTTTCCTGATTTCATACCAGCCTCTATCCTTTCCCCATTTAGAATAAGGTCTGTGAACCCTGCAGATGAGTTGCCAATGAGATGATTGAAGAACGGCCCAGATAGGGTCCCCAAGAACATATCTACCAATTCACGGTCAGTTAATGGTGGCTGCACCCTGCCAGCCAAATCCCTCCACTTCTGTGCATACTCTTTAAAACCTTCTCCCGATCCTAGCGACATACCCTGGAGTTGGGTACGTGTAGGAGCGAGGTCGGCATTATATTGATACTGCTTGTAAAAAGCAGTAGCCAACTCCTCCCAATTATGAACCTTGGTTCCATCCAGCTGATAGAACCATTCGAGATGAGTCCCTGAAAGACTCTCCTGGAAGAAGTGGATCCACAAGTTTTTGTCCACTGTATACGGCTGAATCTTCCGCACATAAGATCTGAGATGTAGCTTAGGGCAGGACGCCCCGTCATATTTGGCGAAAGATGGTGCTTTAAACTTGTGCGGGATGATCACACCAGAAGATAAACCCAAGTCTCCGAAATCCAAACCAGGCACTTGTTGAATTTCCATGGCGTTCAGTCGATCTTCCAACAGCTTGTATCTGTCTTCAGCTGGAGGATACTGTTCCTCATTAAAATCAGTCTCATTGTCAGAGACCACCGGACTTGGAGCCCTTCCCCCCTGGGGACTGTCTTTGCCTACAGAAGAACTAGCTTCCTCATTCTGCAGTGTGTTACCAAACCTCCGGCCCGTGTTGAATAGAACAGTTCTCTTCTTCTTCTTCTTCTTAACCAGCAAAGCCTTCAGTTCCTCTTGACCTTGGGCCAAACCCATGATCAACTCTTGAAATTGTGCGTTCTGGGCCTGAAGGGCCTTGATAGACTGCTCGGTAGATGATTCCGGGTTCATGGTGCTGAAATAAACAGCGAAGAACATTAAGCAACCTGAAAAGAAAAGTACCTGCTATGCACATGATGAATGGAATGCGTATGATTTATGTTTTCAAAGACAATCGGGAATCAACTTTGTAAACAAAAAGGAACACACTTCATTAGATTCAACTTTGAAATTTAAATTGTTCAACAGATTGCCCTTAGGCGTTACATAAAAAATGGAAATACTGAAAAGGGAAATAAAACTGTAAAAGAACATCCAAAGTTCATCATTGATCCCATGGTCTCCTCTTCTCAGTACGGATGTAGTCATTCAGAGCTCGCTCATTCTCCAACTGCTTTGTCAGCTTCTGGATCTTCAATTCCTGCTCGTTGAACTTTTCCCGATAAGAATCCCGTTCTTCTCGCAGTTGCACCCAAGACCTCTTTAGTGTCTCAATATCAGTAGGTATCTGAGGAGGGAGAATAGTTGGAGGAGCCCCATCTTTATCAGGATACTCAAGAATGACGGGTCTGACAGTTTCATACGGCATACCTAACCTCTGAGCACGGATACGGACCCATTTGTAGTAGGCTTCCATAGGTAGAGAAGTCTTTGGTCCCAGCTCTTCTGGGTCAGCTTTGTGAATTCTGTCCCAAGCCTTGATGAACCTACGACGCATCTCGTCACTATCCATCTGAAACTCAAAACTGATGTGAGGCACCAACATCTCATGAGGCCCTGCTCTTCTGGCTCTTCCAAACTGACGGAGAGCTAGACATGGATTATAAGAGATCCCTCCTTGGGTACCAATCAAAGGAACATTAGGATATTCTCCGCAACGATCAATAACAGTTATCTCATCCAAACCTCTGAGAGTCCAAATGATGTCCTTATCGGTGAGAGACATTAACCTATGAGCCCAACCTCTTCCTTCTTTGTTCTTCAACACGAACTTAGGGAGGTGCGAAATAAACCACCTCACTAACAAAGGAATACAACACCACAGAGTTCCTCGTCTTCGGGCAGTACGAGCATAAAGTTGTTGCAGGATATCACCCAAGAGAGTGGGCACAGGATTTCGAAACATGAAGATCCTTATGGCAGAGACGTTAATGAAGTTATCAGGATTAGGAAACAAGACTGGACCATAGATTAAGAGAGCCAGGATGTCTTCATACGCCCTAAAGTCCAGGTCATTCCAGAAACTGTTAGCCTTAACAACCAGGAACTTGGCCAAGAAACCCTTAACTTTGCTTCTAGTCACCCAGTTGTCTATTACCTCTTGGTGGGTCAAGGGAAGAGCTGCAGCAACCTCCTCAAGCCTAAGAGTCTTTTCCCAACCAGTGTAGGGAGTATGATCCAAGATAGGGATACCAAGCAAATCGGAGAACTCTTCCAGGGTAGGGACCAGCTGGAAGTCTTGAAAGGTGAAGCACTGGTACAAAGGGTCATAGAACTGGGTCAGGACACTCATCAGCTGTTGGTCCCACTTTGCCGTGACTAAACTGAGAAGAGAACCATGCCTCTGGATGAAGGAAGTAGTATTTGGAATTCTGCTAACCAACTCTTCAAGCAACTCAGATGGGTGAACAAAGTTGAACCGGATAGTATTCCTTCGCATAGGCATCATGATGTCCTACAAAACAGAGCAAAGGTGAAACCCTCTTGTCTTTGAAATGGTCAGTCCTTATGCATGCATGCAATGTTCATGATGGCATGATGTTATGATAAAGCACACCACAAATATTTACAAAGGCAAACATGATAAGGCACACAAGTCACACAAGACAAGCCCTTAGAGTTTAGGCCAGCACGGGGTTTAGGTATTACCCTCTTTCAGTTTGTTGGTTCAGACCAGTCCTATCAGAAGTAATCGGGTTCTAGAGGATCCCAATATCACTGACTACCCTCAATCGGTCATAACTCCAGCATCGCAATCTTTTCTTGCGGCCAGAACCATCACGAGAGTTTAGCCTCAATGGGCGTAGCATACTGCTACTGTTCTATTGGCCAAGTTGGGTCATTTAAGGTTCTAAGGTCGGTTGGTGCTTAACGACTCCTCAGAAGACCCATATTATCCTCGTTGCGACACAAGGGATATCGGTACAGACCAAGGTGCCACACCAATGTAGCCACTGCTTCACCCATGTCGGTCTACGCCGGACAGGTCCCTCACAGCTTATGCTACCTAACAGGGTATCCCCAGATCCGGGTTAGGATCTATAGAACTCCCAAGACAGTCCCACAATAATAAAGCAAACAAGTCAAAGCAATTGAAAACATAAGTGATCTTAGTCCTAAGGTACACCTCACTTTATAAGATAGTCCCCAGCAGAGTCGCCAGTTATGTGATCGGTGGATCTGGAACTGACTGTTTAACGCTGGTTCGCGAAATGTCGCGGAAGCAAGAGTTGCCACCGTCTTTTATTTTCTCCAACATGGACAGGACAAAAGCACAGCAAAATTCCTTATGAGAATAGTTCTCGGTTCGGGAGGTAGATTTATAGAAAGGGAAGGTGTTAGCACCCTTTCTATCCATGGTTATCCATGGGCTCTTAGATACTTGCTCATTTGTGTTTTCAAAATGTTTGTTTGCTTTTCAAGTGTGAGTGGGTTTGAAAAAGTTTCTTTGAAAGTTTCAGATCGACTCTTGTATCAGTCCTCAAGAGTGTTTGAAAAATTGTTTTGAAAGCTTTTTGAAAAGTGTCGGTGTGAAAAGAAGTTTTGATTTGTTTTGAATTAGAGCAAGTATCTACGAGTCATCTACCTACCCTAAGGAATTAGGCTGTGTAAATGTCCTTAAGGTAGTGCCATCCCACCATTGAGAGGTAGGTAGCACCACCGTTGGAGGTGTTCGGGTCAATTCGAGTTTGTAGGGACAGTGTGGTCACCGGAGCAACAGTAGGACACCTTAGAAGCTACCCTTATGCCATTGATATTTTTATTCCGAGGCAACCGTTTCGAGGCAACTTGTTTCGAGGCAACTAGATCAACGGACATAAGGACTTACTAAGACGTCCTATACTCGACGACCACGTTTCGAGGGGCAAGGCAACAGTGAGGCGTACCCTAAGAGTGGTGTGTAAATTCGTGTATTGTTTTCAGTTATGTTTTATCTTGTCAGGCATTATGGTGATCTACGCTTGCTTTTAATTTAGGCCATTCATTCTTTCATGCAAAGTTTAGCAGTTTTAAGGGTGCGGAAATAAAAGTGCGGAAAATAAAGTCCTACGCTATTACAAGGCGCGGGTCTATACATCGCCAAATTAACAAAAGACCCGTTTTTTAATAAAATGCAGAAAGTAGATAAACTTCCTAATTACTATTACAAGGCTTGAGCAATTACATAATATTTAAAATGGAAAATAAGAATAAACGTGCGAAAAGAAATTGGAATCGAATGTGCGAGGGCGTTGGACCCTTTAAAGATTAAATTAAAATTAAAAAGGCTAATTAATTATTTAATAAGAAAAGAAATTGTTTTTTATGGTTTTTGGTATTTATGAAATAAAGAAAATTAATTAAAGATTAGAAATTAATTAAAACCCTAGTTCTAAGTTGTTTTTAATTATTTAAGAAAAATATTCAAGTTGTAACCTAATTTACACTAATTAATTAATTACATGGGTATTTACAAAATAATTAATAATTAATAATAACAAGAATAAGAAGAAATTATTTTATTAAGAAAAAGAAAAAAATACAAAAAAAACCTAATTTCTACATATTTTAGTTATTTAAAAAAATTAAAATTAAAACCCTAAATTAAACTAAATTGATTATTAAAATTTATTTACAAAAATATAATAAATTTAAATTAATGTTAATAACAATAAAACATTTTTTTGTATTTTTGTGTATTTATTATTGTAAAAATTATTTTTGTGAATTAAATAAAACAATAAAACAAATAAAAGAATAAAAAGGAAAATTAAAATAAAGAACAAAAATATGCAAACCATGGGGGTGGCTGACCCAATTGAGAGGTTAATTGTGAGCAATTTGGCCCATTGATTCAGACCTTTTTTGACTTTCCAGCGTTTGCGTGCAGATCCATTGACTGGCGTGCACGGTGGAATTCACATGATGGCCATCAGATTGATCCCCTGGGACACTTGGCAGGCGCAGGCGTTGGGCATATGGTGGACCACTGGAGAGAGATAGCACCTGAATACGTTACAACCAAAATTATTGAGAAACATGGGGGACCTGGGAATCGAACCCAGGTCCCAATACCTGCAAGCCAACGCACCAACCATCTAGGCTATTGAGTCTCTTTGATAATATAATAGGATAGAAGTAATATATATGAAAAGAACGCGTTATGCTGAACCAAAGCAAAAACGCGCTAATATTCAAACCATCCACTCACGTTCCAACAACTCAGCATCTTCTTCCTTTTTTTCCTGTAAACAATATCAAATAGCGGGGGTTTTAAACCCCCACTAACTGCAATATATGAAAATGACGATTAGAGCATGATCCATTATAAAAAGGGCGCGAGGTGGTCAATTGATTCGTCTGGATATCCTGATTTCAATGGTACCAGTTTGAGTGGCCAATTTTTCCATATACGTAAAGCCCTAATTCAAGGTTCCTGAAACCCTAAAATACATTAATGGTGAATCACGATACAGGGCTTGATAACTCAATTGAATTATGTCATTAGCTTCAGAAGGTTCATGTTAGTATAAATCAACAGTCAAAATACATGAACAATGCTTAGAAATCAAAACACGATTATGGAAAATTTTATGAAAAGTGCAATCCGGTTTTACCAATTCCTTGAGTATGGAGGTCTGGTTTTGATTGTAATAGTTTCCTGGATGCCTTGGGAGTGTATTGGAATACTTTTCAAGCCTTGAAACGAGCTCTAGCTAGGTTTTCAGTTTTCAAATTTTTGTGAAAAAAGTGCAATGTTGTTCTTTGATTCCTGCGCAGCTTGTCTCTCTAAAGCCTTAGGTTTCAGTCTTGCATAAGTATATGAAGGGAATTAGGTTAAAAAGCCAGCCCAAAATCCATCCCTTTAATGCTTTTGAATATTTGATTTTTTCAAATCTTTTCCAATCCTTTTTTATGCCAATTATGAAAGATTTTTGTTCCCTTGAGGTAGTACACGAGATATTTGGTTCATAAATGGAAGAAATGCTGCACAAAAAGATTCAAAACCTTTGTTTAGTATTTTTCTCATAATTAATTCTAATTAAATGAATTAATAGGATTAAAAATTCAATTAATTAATTAAAAATAAGAAAATAACTCCCTTTTAGCTTAATGGGTCGTGCATGGCCTTTGGGTAATGGTTCATGGAAGAACTTGAGGCCCATTAGCAATTTTGAGGCATTTGAAGCAAAGTTGACTTTTCAAAATTCCCAAAAATTTCCCAACTTCCACAAGGCATATCTTGCTCAATTTTTAAGATTTGATCATGTTCTTGGACATTATGGAAATGTCTTGAAGTCTTCTAACCAATTCCTTTGGTCCCATGCCATTTTGATTTACCAATCTCAAGTTATGGTCTTTGACTTAAAGTGCCTTTTTGTTGACTTTTGAAAATGACCTATAATGTTGAAATTGATAACTTCTTGTGAGAGAATTTCTTGGACTTTAAGTGTGAAGATGAGTTGTAGGAAATGCCATTCTCTTCAAAATGAGATTTGGATGGGATTTTTCTGATAAACCATGTGGAAGTTATGCCCTGGTCAATTTGCAGTTGACTTTTTCAACTGTCCAAAAATAGAAACTTTTGCATCTTGAGACTTTTTGAGCCATGCTTTGAAAATCATGATCAAGAATTGATCAAATGATGTTTGTGGCTTCAAAATAAGATGTTGACCAAAATTTTTGACTTTTGACTGTCAAATGACCATTTTGCCCCTGCAGTTGACTGTGAAGCATATAGGGTTTTTGACTGTGCATTTTGATGCTGTGAGTCTTGAAACTTGGCATATGAATGCTTGACAATGTATGTAGGCATGTGGGACTTGTTTGGACCCTTGGAAACTTCAATTTCTTTGCCAGAACCAAAACCCTAATTTTGACCGTTAGGAGGCCATTGGATTGTGCAACCCTTGGGAGATTTTGAAGCATGATCTTGGAAAATCTTGAAGAATATGGGAGGGCAAATTTTGGGGTACAACACCATCCATGAAGGAAAACACTTTATGTTGTGCCGTATTGTCAACTAGAACATCAATGTGAGGAAGTGTGAAATCATCCTTGGGGCTTGCCCTATTCAAATATATGTAGTCCACGCACATTCGCACTTTGCCGTCTTTTTTGGGCACGGGAACAACATCGGAAACCCATTGTGGATAGGAGGTGAAGGCCAAGAATCTGGCATTGAATTGTTTCATGACTTCTGCTTTGATCTTCTCTGACATGTTTGGTCGCATGCGACAGGCCTTTTGTTTTATCGGTGGACAATCTTCTTTTATTGGTAGATGATGTACCACGATATCTGCATCAAGTCCTGGCATGTCTTCATACGACTAGGCAAAGACCTCAACATACTCGTGTAGCAACTGAATCAGACACTCTTTGACACTGGGTTCTAGATTAGCACCCACCTTGACTTCTCTTTTGTCTTCTTCAGTACCTAGGTTGATTGTGTCCACTGGTTCCTCGTGGGGCTGAATGGTCCCCTCTTCTTGTTGTAGTAACCTGGCGAGTTCCCCTGGGACTTCACAATCTTCCCCACCTTCGTCTTCAGCTTGGTAGATTATATTTTCAGAATCACAGAAGGCCATATCAGAATCGTTGCCCATGGGATCCCGAATGGATGTAGACATGCATTGTGAGTGTGAGTGTGTGTAAGAGTATAGTTATCTTTGAAACAAATGAAAATGTAAAAAGAAAAATAATGAGCACAAAGTTTATATGAAAAAACTTCCATGATTCATTGATGTCATAAGGAAATGAGATAATAACCCTTACAAATGGACCATTGTGCCTCGGGTAAGACACAAGGTTTTAAGAGTCTGAATTGTTTTAATATTACAGATCCGACAAAATTTAAAGACAAATTACTGTTGGATAAATGTGATCAGGATAAAATCTCTAGCTTCCCAATTGTCAAGTCCTCCATTGACAGTTGGGAAAATCCAATCCTCCAGGTCATAACTGTCTTCATTATCCTCTACTGCGTTGACTTCGCGGTTGCTGGTCTTCAAGGGTGGTCCTCCGGCATGAGCGCAGCGTACAACTTTATGGGCTCCTGAAGTGAAACCCAAACCAAATTTGTTAGATTTGTATGTGATATCTTGGAGTTGTCCCCAAATAGTGCACCCACCTTCTTCTATCACTGCCTTGGTATCCTTCAAAGACGACATCTTGAGTGGAGGCCTTGTAATCTTTGGGACTTGAGAAACAACCTTGGTTACTGTCATATCTTGCGGGACTTCTTCAAAGTGTTGGAATGGAGTTTCAATAAATTCACCATCTAATTCCATATATCTGAAAGAATTTAGATGGTTGACCATATACTCTTCTTTTCCATGAACAATGATGATTTTCCTTTGAATTGGATATTTCAGCATTTGATGCAACGTAGAGGTGACTGCACCAGCATTGTGAATCCACAGTCAGCCTAATAAGCAGGAATATGAAAGGCGGATATCCATTACATAAAAAATTGAATCAAATGTTTGGGTTCCAACCTTTATAGGGATTTCCACTTCCCCATGCACCATCCTTTTTGACTCGTCGAAAGCCCTCACTACTATGTTGCTTGGTTTCAAAGTCAATCCTTCACAGTCCAGCCTATCAAGAGCCTTTTTAGGCAATACATTCAGAGATGAACCAGTGTCAACCAAGACATGAGCCAAGGTCGTGCCCCTACATTCGACTGAGACATGCAATGCCTCATTATGCTTCCTCCCTCTTGGCGTTAAATCAACATCCGAAAAACCTAAACCATTATCTGCGGTCAAGCTGGATACGCAGTCTTGGAACTGGTCGACAGAAGTTTCTTGGGATATATGGGCAGTTTTGAGGAATTTTACCAAGGCTTTTGCATGAGCCTTAGAACATAATAGTAAAGCCATCATGGAAATTTTTGATGGAGTTTGCCTCAATTGCTCGACTACGTTGTAGTCACTTATTTTTATGATCTTTAAAATTTCCTCCATCTCTTTTCAGGAGGTCACGGGGATAGCCAATGATTGAGCCTTTGTACGAACAAGCTCAACCAGAATACCTTTTCCTCGAGTCTCGGTTGACTCGGCAGTAGGAATGTCAGTAGGGGTGATAACAGGGATTGTAACAGTTTTGTCAACAAGAGTATTAGCAGAGATGATTGTAGGACTGGGAATAGCCTTTGGAGGAGCAGCAACAACATGAATGAATACAGGTCCAGAAATAGCTTTTGGAGGAGCAATTTCAGGAGAGAAAACCCTTCCACTTCGAGTGATCTTGCTAGTCCCCGCGATGTTACTAATATCAGAGTCATCTTTCTCAGAACTTGAATCTTCAGCAGCTGGCCAATCTTGCTTGATCCCGTGGTAGTAGACATCACCTCCATAATTCCATGGGACGGTTTTGTCTGACGAATACGGGATGGGTCCAGGCATTGTAATTATCAACGGAGCTACTTTAGTAACTGATGTAATTCTAACGGGTCTTTTGGTGGAGACCCTGGAAGAATTATCGGAAATGGTCACGATGGAAACATCATTATAAGAAACAGTTGGAATAGAGGTCTTCTCAAACAAAATATCCTTGTTATCTATTAGGAATTGGACACCTGCTTTCAACAAAGGATAGTTGGTTGGTGAGGACAAACAGAAATGACAACTTTCATCACAGCCTGGGAATACACCGGCATTCAACAAGTTCTTTTTGATAGTCAGGAGTGGGGTCACGAGTTCATCAACCAAAGTAACAAACATATCTTCCTCAACGGTGTTGATATCACGACCATGTTTGGGCATAGGGGAAGTAATGACATTGGGATTTTCTGGCGCGTCGAATTCAATCTCTTTGGATTCAAGAAGGTCTTGTACTTTGTTTTTCAGAGCCCAACATTTGTTAGTGTCATGGTCGGGACTCTCAAAATGGTATGCACAATGGGCATTAGGATGATAGTGAGGAGAGGTTGTGTTAGGATTCTTTGGAGCTTCTTTCAAAGTCACTAGATTGGATCTTAACAAATGCGGCAATACTTGAGATAGGGTCATGTTAATTCGGGTGAACTGTCTGATTGGTCTTTCCGTTCTTAGCTGGTTGCTTCTTTGTTGAGCAGGCGCATGTTTAGTAATCATGACAGCCCCCACCATTGGACGATGTTCAACCCTATCTTGATTTCTCTGAGGATATACATCAACAACTTCTTTCTTTACAATGAATGGTTTCCTTACAACAGCAGAGGATACATCTTTTTGAATCTTCCCATTCTTTATCTCGACTTCTACCCTTTCTCTGGTCAATATCAATTCGGTAAAACTTGTCGAGGAACTCCCAATTAAGTGATTAAAGAAGGGACTAGACAAGGTGCCCGAAAACATGTCTACCAACTCTCTTTCAGATAGGGGAGGCTGGACTCTTCCTGCTAAGTCCCTCCATTTTTGCGTGTAGTCTTTGAAGCCTTCACTTGAAACCATGGCCATACTCTAGAGTTGAGTACGGGTAGGCGAAAGATCAGCGTTGTATTTGTATTGTTTGTAAAAGGCAGCAGCAAGATCTTCCCAATTATGAACATTGGCTCTTTCTAGCTGATAAAACCAATCAAGTTAAGTTCTGAACAGGCTGTCTTGAAAGAAGTGTACCCATAAATCCTTGTTGGCAGTGTGAGGCTGTACTTTCCTCACGTAGGACCGGAGATGCATTTTGGGACATGAAACTTTGTCATATTTGGCGAACACCGGTGCTTTGAATTTTGGAGGAATGACTATCCCAGATACTAACCCCAACTCCTCAAAGTCTAATGCAAACACTTTTTGGATTTCCATTGCACTTAACCATTCTTCCAGATGCTTATACTTGTCATCGGCTGGAGGGTATTGTTCTTCATAATAATCTTCTTCTTCCTCTTCCTCTTCCTCTTCTGAATCTGACTGAACAACTGCTTCTTTGCCTTTTCCATCTTGATTATCTTTCTCACCAGATGACGTTGCAAAGTCTAGGGTCCTTCTTTCTTTCCCTTGGAATCTTCTTCCCATGTTCATAACTCCGGTTATTTTCTTTTTCTCTTCAACCAGCAAAGTCTTCAACTCTTCTTGTCCTCTGGCTAGAATTAAGAACATCTGTTGAAACTAAGCTTTTTGTGCTTGGAGGTCCTTCACCGTTTACTCGAGATCCATCTTACAGAAATAAACAGTAGAAAGATGAGGAGACTTGTTGCAAGAAACCTGCTTATGTTATGTTTAATGGTAAATGCGTATGCAGTAATTTCAAGGATTTTAAAGATTCAAATTTGTTTTAGACAAAAAGGAAACACACGTTATATTAATAAATTAAAGCATGGGTACATCAATGCCTCTTTGGGAAAAATAATACAAAAACTTTAAGATAAAAAGGTGGTACTCAACGTCTTTGGTGCAATGTAGGCATTCAGATTCTGCATCTCATGAAGTTGTTTAGTGAGTTCTAAAACCTTCTTCTCGCTAGCGTAGAATTGGGCTTCGAAAGTGTCTCGCTCCCTCTTGAGTTGTATCCAATCTCTTTGTAAGTCTTCAATATAGGTGGGCATGTCAAGATGTAGGATAGTGTATGGAACATCTCCTACCATAACAGGCTCGATGATTACCGAGAGAATGGGGGGGTAAGGCATCATAAGGCTTTGAGCACGAGTTCGTACCCATTCGAGGTAAGGCTCAAGAGGGATGGAATTCTTGTGCCCCAACATCTTGCTATCTACTTTGTTCAACATCCTCCAAGCTCAGATATATCTCTGGCGAAGACCTTGATTATTGTTCTCGTAGTCAAATACTAAACCTTGAATGAGCATCTCATGCGGGCCTTCCCTTCAGGCGTAACCAAATTGTCTTAAGGCTAAGCAAGGCTTGTAGGTGATACCTCCCCTAATTCCAAGTAGGGGGACATTAGGAAACTCTCCACAACGGTCGATGATGATAACATTCTCTATGGATCGGGAACACCAATAAATGTCTGAATATTTAAGCATCATCAACCTTTTTGACCACCTTGAACCTTGCTTGTTCTTCGATACAGATCGGGGAAGATGCGAAATAAACCATCTTGCCAAGAGAGGAGTACAACACATAAGGATACCTTTTTTCCTCATAGTGCGAGTGTGAAAAGAATGTAGGATGTCTCCTAGCAAAGTAGGCACCGGGTTATGAGACATGAAGATTTTGACGGTGTTCACATCTATGAGTTGGTCGGGATTTGGAAACAAAACCACCCCATAGATGAGGAGAGCCACAATTTCCTCAAAAGCTTTCAAATCCAAAGAGTTCCAATAGTTTTGGGCTTTCTCAAACAAGAACTTTGCTAGGAAACCCTTGACACCACTCCTTGTTTCCCAATTAGTTGTGATATCAGATGGTTGCAAGTGTAGAGCTTGAGCAATCTCTTCGGGCTTTGGATCTCTTTCTGTACCGTTGAAAGGTAGTTGATTGAGAATGGGAATTCTCAAGAGTTGGGAGAATTATTCCAAAGTTGGCACAAGTTGATAATCGGGAATTGTGAAGCAATGGTGTAAAGGATCAAAGAACTGAAAGAGCACCTTCATCATGTCTTCATCAGTGTTAGAGGTGACCAAGTTTAGTAGGCGACCATGTCTTTCAGTGAATGGAGAATTTTCAGGAATCCTTGAAGCTAGCTCTTTGAGTTAAGGAGGAATCCTTACGAGATTGACTTGAATAGTTTTCCTGCGAATATAATCCATGTCCTACAAAACAGAACAAAGATAAATCCCAAGATCCTTGAAATGGTTAGTGAATGATTACGATGTTATGATGTTCATGATGTAATGTACAAGTAAATATACACAAACAAAGCAAGAAAGTCCTTAGGTTTAGGCTTGCAAGGAGTCTCATAGGTAAGTACCCTCTTGAAGTTTAGTTGGCTCAAACCTGTCTTAGAAATAGTAACCGGATTCTAAGGAGCTCAATATCACTGGTTTGTTTCCTTGGTCATTGTTTCAGAATAAACCTCTTTAATGGAGAACAAAATATCCCAAAAAACTAAACCTCAATGAGTGTAGTATCGAGTATCTACCAACTTCGAACTGCACCAAAGTCGATCATCTCACTACGTCCTAATGGCCAAGTTGGTCAAGTAAAGGTTCTAAAAGTTCATTAGTGCTTCATGACATCACTCAGCGGCCCCGTATTCTCCTTGATTAACTCAAGGGCTACCGGTACCCAAAAATATGTTGCACTAATGTATTTATTGCTTAAACCATGTCGGTATACCCCGCACAGTTTCCACAATGTATTGCTACTTACCTATAAGGTATCCCAAATCCGGGTAGAGGATTCAAACCCAAATGAAGAACCAGAATGTAAAGCATACCAGTCAAACAAAGAAAGAAAGTAAATGTGATCTAACCCTAAGGTAACCCCACTTTTAGAATTTTCCCCAGCAGAGTCGCTGATTCTGTGATACAGTGGGAGAACTGACTTGAAGGTTTTGCGTTTTATCGCAAATGTTGCGGTTAGCAAGAGTCGCCACCGACTTTTCTTTTATCCAAAAGGAAAGGTGAAAAAGCAAAGGAAAGACCTTTGAGATTATTTCTTGAGTTCAGGGGGTAGTGTGATCGGTGGATCTGGAACTGACTGTTTAACGCTGGTTCGCGAAATGTCGCGGAAGCAAGAGTCGCCACCGTCTTTTATTTTCTCCAAATGGAAAGGACAAAAGCACAGAAAAATTCCTTAAAGAGATTGCTCTCGGTTCGGGAGGTAGGTTATAGAAAGGGAAGGTGTTAGCACCCTTTCTATCCATGGTTATCCATGGGCTCTTAGATACTTTCTCATTGTGTTTTCAAAAATGGTTTGTTTGCTTTTCAACTGTGGGTTTTAAAAAGTTTCTTTGAAAATTTCAGTTCGACTCTTGTATTGGTCCTCAAGAGTGTTTGAAAAATGCTTTCGAAAGCTTTTTGAAAATGTGTTGGTGTGAAAAGTATTTTTGAATTTGTTTTGAAATTAGAGCAAGTATCTAGAGTCGTCTACCTACCCTAAGGAATTCGTCTGTGTAAATGTCCTTTAAAGTAGTGCCATCCCACCCCATTGAGAGGTAGGTAGCACCACCGTTGGAGGTGTTCGGGTCAATTCGAGGTTCGGGATATGGTGATCACCAGAGCAATGGGAAGACACCTTAGAAGTTACCCTCATGCCAGGTTCCCGGATCATGAGGACTTACTAAGACATCCTCTACTCGACGACCACCTTTCGAGGCAAGGCAACAGTGAGGCGTACCCTAGGGGTGGTGTGTGAATTGGTGTGTCGTTTTCAAGTATTTTGTCTTTTGTCATGTTATTGGTGATCTAGCGCTTGTTTTTATTTTGTCCATACATTCTTTCATGCCATTATTTAACAGTTAAAAATATTGCGGGAAAGTAAAAATTCTAAGCTATTACAGAAGGCGCGGGTCCACATCGCCAAAATTTCTCGAACCCGATTTGACAGAAAAATAAAGAAAGTAAAAATAAAGTACGAGCAATTAGTTACACGGCTTTGGGAGAGATACATAAATATTTAAATGAAATAAAATAAATATGCGAATTAATAAGAATTAAAAACGAGGGCGTTGGACCTTTTTTGCAAAATTAAATTAATGATGAATTAATTAAAATTAAAAGAAAGAAAGAAATTGTTTTTTGGTATTTTATGATTTTAATGGAAAAAGAATTAAATGCAATTAAACCTAATTCTACAATTTTTATTTTATTATGAAAACATTGAATTTTAACTTAAAATTAACCCTAATTAATTTACATGCAATTTAATTATAAAAATAAATATTTAATTATTATGGAATAAAAGAAAAAAAAGATGAAAATTAATTAAACCCTAATTCTATATTTTTTTTTTAGATTTTTATTATGAAAAGTTAAAATTAAACCTAATTTAAAACTAATTAATTTATTAATTTATTTACAAGAAATATTAAAATAAAAAATATTTATTATTTTTTTCTTTTCTGATTTTTTTATGTTTTTTGCGTTTTTTATGAAAATATAACAAATTAATTAATAAACAATAATTAAAGGAGAGTATAAATTAAAAAAACAATAAAGAAAATATAAACTTTGCAAACCTAGGGGGTTCAGACCCCAAAGTGGAGGTTATTCTTTAGAAATCTGGCCCATTTGCCCTTGGCCCGTTGGACTTTTCTGACCACGTGTAGCTTCGTTGACTTATGCTTATGGTGTTCTCCAGATTCTAGCCTTCTGATTGATCCCCTTGGGCACGTGGACGTTGGATTTTGAAGGTGCATCATGGACCACCATATTGAAACTGCATGTGAATACTGAATGAAAAATAATATTGAAAGCATGAAGACCTGGGGCTCGAACCCAGGTCATGTACGTTATCAACAGCTGCACCTACCACTGAACCAATTCACGCGCTTTGTATGTAACATAATAAACAAATAATATCAAATAAAACAAAAAGCATTAGTGGGTTTGAGCGCGAAACTTTGAACCAGCCAACCATCTAATGCCACGATATCATCTTCTTCTTCGTTCCTGGAACATAAAACATAGGCCACGGTTTTCATGGTGTTCCCTTATGCAGGTTTTGGGAAAATAGCGAATAGCTCTAGGACGCTCATAAATTAGGCGCGAGGGTCTTAAATTCTTCGTCCAAGTATGCTGAACACGTTCATGGCATCGTGGTGTCCCAATTGTTCCTTGTTTTAAAACCCCTAATTTGAAATCCTGTAAACCCTAAAACACAATCATGGCATCTTTGCATACAGTGCATAATAATTTAATCAAAGCGTATGATTAGCTTGCAAACTTTATTCTAAACACAAAAATAACAATGAAACATGTTAACAATGCATGAATGATAGAAACCGATTCTGAAATTTTCTTTACCAACTTCAATGGCGATTTCACGTTTCCTTGAGTATGAGGCTTAGTTTTTGATTGGAATCGTTTACTGGCAACCCTGGCAAGCTAATGGAATAGGTTTTGAGGCTTGAATCGACCTGCAAGTAGGTTTTCAGAATTTGAGTTTTCAAAGAAAATTTCAAGTTTGTGCAAGGGTTTTCTGCGCAGCTTAATGGTTTTTTTTCATTAGGTTTGTGTTCTATGCTTATGTAGGAATGAATTAGGTTAAAGAAATCAAACAAAAAGCTTGGCATTCATGACTTGAAAGATTTGATTTTCAAGATCTTTTTTCAAATATTTTCCATGCTATTTTGTACCAATCATGATCAATTCACTTCAAATCTTTCCATATTTGATTATGCACGAATTATTGAGTATATTTCATGCACAAAAAGATTGAAAAACTTAGGTTAAATATTTTTCATGTATTTAATTGATTTAAATGAATTATTATTAATAAAAATTCAAATAAATAAATAAAAAATGAATAAAAACTTCCCTTTGGGCCAAGTGGTCGTGCACATGTATTGGATGATGAATTATGGAAGAAAAATAGGCCCATTAGCAATTTTAGGTCATTTGAATCAATGTTGACTTTTCAAAATATCCAAAAATCTCCCAACTTCCACAAGGCATAACTTGCTCAATTTTTAAGCTTTTCTCATGTTCTTGGACATTTTGGAAAGGTCTTTGAGTCCTCTAACCAATGTCTTTGATCCCATGTCATTTTGATTTACCAATCTCAAGTTATGGCCTTTGACTTAAAGTCCCTTTTTGTTGACTTTTGAAAATGACCTATAATGTTGAAATTGATAACTTTTTGTGAGAGCATTTATTGGACTTGGAATATTAAGATGAGTTGTAGGAAATGTCTTTCTCTTCAAAATGAGATTTGGATGGAATTTTTATGATAATCCATGTGAAAGTTATGCTCTGGTCAATTTACAGTTGACTTTTTCAGTTGTCCAAATAAGGAAACTTTTGCATCTTGATGATTTTTGAGCCAAACTTTGAGAATCATGATCAAGAATTGATCAAATGATTTTTGTGGCTTCAAAATGAGGTGTTGATCAAAAATTTGAACTTTTGACTGCCAAATGACCATTTTGCCCCTACAGTTGACTGTAGTGCAATTAGGGTTTTGACTGTGCAGTTTTGTGCTGAAAGTCTTGAAACTTGATATGAGGATGCTTGACCATATTTGTAGGCATTTGAGATTTGATTGGACCTTTGAAAACTTCATTTTCTTGATCAGAACAAAAACCCTAATTTTGCCTGTTTAGGAGGCCCTTACACTATGCAACCCTTTGGGAATTTTGAAGCTTTGACTTGGAAATTTCTTGAAGAACATGGGAGGGCAAATTTTGGGGTACAACAGTTGCCCCTGTTCAATCTTCTTAGACCTGAGGATGCAGATTGGCTGACGTGCCTTTCGTAATCCGAGGGTGGAAGATGATTGAACACTAGAGTGCCCAGAAATTTGCGCTCACATAGTGGCAGTGATGGTGGAATGGGCTTATAGATGCCATTTGGAGATTGATGGATAGGATGATGGGCTTATAGAGGCCATGCTAAGAGATGATGGAGGGTGGATGGGCTTATAGATTCCATCTGGATGTTGATCGCATAAGAGATTCCTTAGCGAGAACCTGCGTACCTGCAAAAGAAAAAATGAGTACCTGACATGTTGCAGGAGCTGGTTTCAGATGCTTGGTATAGATGTGTCCTGACTGGTTACAGGAGCTGGATCTGGAGCTTCACAAGATGATGAATGAACCAGGGATGGTTACTACCTCAGCATGAACAGTGAGAGAACCTTGGGTGACTTTAACTTCAACAACGCTCGTTGAGAAAATCTTGGTGGGAATTACCATCTTCGCAATATCGGGAAGAGAACCAATAGGCAATTATAATCTCAAAAGCGGACGTCTTGAGAAGAACCTGGACTGGAATTATCATCTCACGCACCGTCGGGGAGAGAACCATAGGAAATTATAATCTCAAAAGCGGACGTCTGAGAAAAACCTGGGATGGAATTATCATCTCATGCACCGTCGGGGAGAGAACCATAGGAAATTATAATCTCAAAAGCGGACGTTTGAGAAAAACCTGGAATGGAATTATCATCTCACGCACCGTCGGGGAGAGAACCATAGGAAATTATAATCTCAAAAGCAGACGTTTGAGAAAAACCTGGGCTGGAATTATCATCTCACACACCGTCGGGGAGAGAACCATAGGAAATTATAATCTCAAAAGCGGACGTCTGAGAAAAACCTGAAAACTTCTACTGAGTCTTCATCAGAAAAATCTGTTGGGAGTCGATTTAGCTGGACTAGAGAAGGCCTTGGACTGGATAAGAAATCTTTGGAGTCGATTAACTAAACCGGTCTAGGTCTTGAAATATGTTTGAGAATTTAGCTGAATCTTTCCTGAAAGGTAAAGGTCAGTCATATGCAATGCATGATATGGATCAAGCAATGATGTTCTCAACATAAATGAGATTTGTATGATATGATGCGTCTATGCATGCTATAATGATGTATGTGATGTTTTATGAATGCGTTTTTCGTCTAGGAAAGTAAATCCTTGACGGGTGCCGGGAAGTCACTCCTGGGCTGATGTTGAAGAATAAGCTTTTACTTCCGCCGGGGATGATAATTGCAAGAATACCGGTAGGAGCAGATGACTCCATTGAGGAATAAACTTGGCAAATGGAAGATTCTGCGGGGAGAAAAAAATACTCTAGCGACCATGCTGGGGAGCGATACTCTGTGGGGAGAGAGATACTTCATTGAGTTAATGGTAACTTGCTGGGGATACCCTCGTTGTATTGGAAGTGCTAATAGACTTCGCTGGGGATAAAGAGACTTCGTCGACGACGATCTTTCCGTGGCTTTTGGCTGAGGATAACCCAGTTATATCCTGTTAAGGAAATAACTCTTTAAATAAAGCCGGACGACGCGTTCGTGCTCTGCGAGGATAAGCTTCCAGAATTTACTGGGGACAAGCTTACTGCTTGGGGAGATGAATTCCAATTTTCCTGGGGGAGCTGGATTGGACTCTCTTGGGGAAGTTTTGAATTGTATTGGAAGTGATTCCTTCGAATGTTGATATACCGCCGGGGAACAATCTTTAGACCAAGACTGCCGGGGATGCTTGTTATGAATATGTATGCTGCTGGGGAATGTTGATATCTGCTGGAGGATACTCAACTTCCTTAAGATTTGATAACCCTGTTTGGAGAAGAGTGTACTGACTTGCTGACTCACTTTCTAGGGAATTGAGATATGTCGGTTATGTTCTTTAGTCGAACCTATCTTGGTACCTTGGAGGATAGAACGATTAGATTGCTTAGACAACTCTTTTATTGCCCCTGTTTCTGAGGTGGGAGAGGAAGACCTGTGAGGTGCTGATAGTTGTTGATGGACAAACCTTCTTTTGGTAAGCAGGTGACAGGATGACAGGACATAGTCGTACGCTTTAACCCCTAACTTTGCCTGGACCGCCCTTTCGGGTTTTCAGTCCACCGGGATACCCATTTTTGCCCAAGCCGCCTTTTCAGGTTTTCGACTTGCCGGGTGCACAGATTTTTTCATTTCATCCCTTCATTTTGCCCGAACCCTTTTGGTTCGCCGGGAAGCCCTTATTTTTGCCTAGGTATGTCACCCTAGCGGGTCTTTGACTTTGCGTAGTATTTTTTTCCGACTATGTCCATGTTCTCAGGAAGTAGGGAGTTGCCCCTGTTAGAAGTGTTTTGTCAGGCCACCAGAAAGTGTTTGATCAAGCAAGATTCGTTGTTGGAGTGTCCCAAGTGACTCAGGCGGAGACTTGCCCCAGGCTATTTGGCCTTTGAGAGATTCTCCGAATCTTGATTGGACTGCCCCAGATAATGGACCATGGTCATGTCGTGCCCCTTGATTGGAAGTGCTTTTGTTCACTAGGTATTCATCGTGCGAATTTCCCTGCTGTTCAAACAAATAGTCATATGCAGACAAAGTTATGTTAAAAATGCAAAGCCTATGTCTGTCTTGAAGATTTTGAAAATGCATTCTTTTTTTCATAAAACAAGTGAATGTTTGTAAAACGTGATGTCAACTCCGTATTTATCGTGAGCCTTAAGGAGTCAGGATACCTTTCGTAACAATATGCTTTCGAACTAACCCATGCTTCAGCTAGGACTTTTAAGGGTTATAACGTGGCTTGGTTCACAGTTTAAGAAACAAAGGATAAAGGCTCAAATTATTTGTACCCACCCGCTCTTCGTGATGTTCTCCAAACCTAAACTCAGTTGATCATACGTTAGACCTTGTTTGAGTCTTTGCTCTGATTTTCCGGTGATGACTCGGATGTTGATAGCTTATTTTAAATGGGCAGTCATTTCCTTTTTATTGAGGGTTTGTATGACCTCTTTCTTTTTGATTTTTGTTATCCCTTTCTTTTTTTGCCTGAACTGTTCCTTTTTTTGGAATCACAGTCAGCGGGATGCCCCAGTTTTGTAAGTCTCCTTCATGGGTTCTGACTTAACGGGTTCTTTATTTTTTGAGATAATGACTGCCTTTCTTTATTGATTATTCGGAACCATCACTGTCTTTCTTTGTTTTGTAAGGATCTTTTTGGTGCCATTCGTTATGCACTTGGATCAACTGAGAGAACTACCCTGCCCCAGGTTATGATGAAGGGTTTTGAATTTCGAAAAGAAAAAAAACTCCTACTTCTTTGGCTCAGAGGGGTTGACGAGGGATTATCATCCTTATAACTCCAGTGTTTAGGGATTGAAACAATGCTTGTACCTCATCAGCGGGGTCTGTTCAAAAGCATACTGTAAAGATTGCGGTATCGTTTTCGTCATCCTCCCTCAAGAGGCTTAGAATTATTATTTAAGAGTTGATCATCAGAAAAAAAAATATGAAAATAATTTGCATTTAGTGAATACGAATATATTGTTTTAGAACAGACATATGCGATGCATTAATGAAATAACAATGTTTAACATGAGTAAATGTTTGAACAAAAGAGAATTGCAACTTGAACATTCGAATGAACAAAAATTTCTCAATCCTAGCCATGTTTTGGCAAGGGAGCAGTGATCACGTGGGGGGTCTTGGGTACTTTAAAACTGAATCTCTCCAGCGTCGATCATGTCTTGGATATTATTTTTCAAGCTCCAACAATCATCTGTAGTATGCCCCGGGCTGTCAGAGTGATAAGCGCAGCGGGCATTGGGGTTGTACTTCGGTGACGTTGTATTTTGGTTCTTCGGAGCTTCTTTCAGAGTTACCAGCTTGGTCTCCAGCAACTGTGGCAATATCTGGGATAAGGTCATGCTGAGCCGAGTGAACTGCCTTCTCTCGCTCTTTTGTTGGTTGTGATGTTGAATTTGTGACACTGGAGCCATTTGAGGAGCTCTTCCCTTACCTCCTTGTCTCAAAGGTGGTTGAACGATGACTGGCTTTTTACCCTTAGACTTTTGCCCCAGTTGGTTACCCTGAAGCAGTTGGTTGACGAGAAACCAGAGCTCATCTTGTCTTTGAGCTAACCCTTGAATGGCAGTCGCCTGCCCCAGCATCTGGACCTTCAATGCATCCACCTCAGCTTGTAGGTGTTTCAACCTTTCATCCTCAGCACTGTTCCTGACAAAGGTCTCCATGAGAAGTGTCCTTAGCTCTTCCTGCCCCTTGGATAGATTCAGGAGGATTTTCCCGAACCTGGTCTCTTGAGAAAGAAAGTCCTGGTTGTCTTGTTGGGAAGCCATTGCTGAAATAAACAGCGGGAAAGGTAAGCGACCTGCAACAGAGATACCTGTTATGTAATGATGTGTATGACATGCATGCAATGTTTTCAAGGACCTCGCGGGGTAGACAAGAAAATTGGTTAGCATCTGGATCTGGTAGCTTGATTGAAAGGACTTCGTATTTGTTGAGAGTCCTTTTTCAAGGGTCAAAAGCTCACCATATCCAGTGGGTCATAGCCTCTGACTCAAGTCATCAACCTTATTTTGCTTTCCGAACAACCTTGGCTAGGGGAACCTTCTTCAGGAGTCAAAGCTCACCATATCAAGTGGGTCATAGCCTCTGACAACTTTGGCTAGAGGAAAATAAATCCTCTTTGCCCCTTGCTAGATGTTTGATTCATTATGACCTGCATCACAAGCCCTTGAGATCCTTGAAATGGGTTAGGATGTATGCAATGGTATGATGTTATGGTATGCATGGGGTAATGTGAGTAAACCCTGTTATGAGTCCCAATTAAGGACTGCAAACCAAAACCTGCAAGAAACTAGTCTGCAAGAAACTCAGTACACTCTGTTATAAGCCCTAATTAAGGACTATAAACAAAACCTGCAAGAAACTCAATACACTCCGTTATGAGTCCTAATTAAGGACTATAAACAAAACCTGCAAGAAACTTAGTAAGCCCTGTCATGTGTCCCAATTAAGGACTAAAACGAAACCTGCAAGTAGTTCATGTGTCAGATAAAGCATGCAAGCAGTCAAGTATGAAGGCACACAAGTCACACAAGAGAAACCCTTAGAGTTTTAGGCCAGCATGAGGTCTGGGTATTACCCTCTTGAAGTTGGTGGGTTCAACCTGTCCTATTAGAAGCAATCGGGTTCTAAGGGTCCCAATATCACGGGATTGCTTTCATTGTTCATCGTTTCGATTTAGCCACTGAACTGGCGACCGAAATATTCCAGGAAAGCAACCCTCAATTGAGTGTAGTATCGAGTATCAACCAACCTCGGACTGCACCAAAGTCAGTTATCTCACTACCCTAAAGAGGCCAAGATAGTTCAATTAAGGTTCCTAAGGTCTGTTGATGCTTCACGACACCATGCGGAGGCCCCGTACTCTCCTTGACTGAACTCAAGGGTTACCGGTACACACCAAAGTGCCACATCAACGTAGCAGACTGTTTCAACCATGTCGGTATACCCCGCACAGTTCCCTCACAACCTTGTTGATACTTTCTAAGAAGGTATCCCCAGATCCGGGTTAGGATCTATAGAACTCCCAAGATAGTCCCACAATTTAAAGCAAACAAGGAAAGCAATTGAAAACAAAGTTATGAACTAACCCTAAGGTACACCTCACTTTAAGTTAAGTCCCCAGTAGAGTCGCCAGTTCTGTGATCGGTGGATCTGGAACTGACTGTTTAACGCTGGTTCGCGAAATGTCGCGGAAGCAAGAGTCGCCACCGTCTTTTATTTTCTCCAAATGGAAAGGACAAAAGCACAAAAAAATTCCTTAAAGAGATTGCTCTCGGTTCGGGAGGTAGGTTATAGAAAGGGAAGGTGTTAGTACCCTTTCTATCCATGGTTATCCATGGGCTCTTAGATACTTGCTCATTGTGTTTTCAAAAATGGTTTGTTTGCTTTTCAACTGTGGGTTTTAAAAAGTTTCTTTGAAAATTTCAGTTCGACTCTTGTATCGGTCCTCAAGAGTGTTTGAAAAATGCTTTCGAAAGCTTTTTGAAAATGTGTTGGTGTGAAAAGTATTTTTGAATTTGTTTTAAAATTAGAGCAAGTATCTAGAGTCGTCTACCTACCCTAAGGAATTCGTCTGTGTAAATGTCCTTTAAAGTAGTGCCATCCCACCCCATTGAGAGGTAGGTAGCACCACCGTTGGAGGTGTTCGGGTCAATTCGAGGTTCGGGACATGGTGATCACCAGAGCAATGGGAAGACACCTTAGAAGCTACCCTCATGCCAGGTTCCCGGATCATGAGGACTTACTAAGACATCCTCTACTCGACGACCACCTTTCGAGGCAAGGCAACAGTGAGGCGTACCCTAGGGGTGGTGTGTGAATTGGTGTGTCGTTTTCAAGTATTTTGTCTTTTGTCATGTTATTGGTGATCTAGCGCTTGTTTTTATTTTGTCCATACATTCTTTCATGCCATTATTTAACAGTTAAAAATATTGCGGGAAAGTAAAAATTCTAAGCTATTACAGAAGGCGCGGGTCCACATCGCCAAAATTTCTCGAACCCGATTTGACAGAAAAATAAAGAAAGTAAAAATAAAGTACGAGCAATTAGTTACACGGCTTTGGGAGAGATACATAAATATTTAAATGAAATAAAATAAATATGCGAATTAATAAGAATTAAAAACGAGGGCGTTGGACCTTTTTTGCAAAATTAAATTAATGATGAATTAATTAAAATTAAAAGAAAGAAAGAAATTGTTTTTTGGTATTTTATGATTTTAATGGAAAAAGAATTAAATGCAATTAAACCTAATTCTACAATTTTTATTTTATTATGAAAACATTGAATTTTAACTTAAAATTAACCCTAATTAATTTACATGCAATTTAATTATAAAAATAAATATTTAATTATTATGGAATAAAAGAAAAAAAAGATGAAAATTAATTAAACCCTAATTCTATATTTTTTTTTTAGATTTTTATTATGAAAAGTTAAAATTAAACCTAATTTAAAACTAATTAATTTATTAATTTATTTACAAGAAATATTAAAATAAAAAATATTTATTATTTTTTTCTTTTCTGATTTTTTTATGTTTTTTTGCGTTTTTTATGAAAATATAACAAATTAATTAATAAACAATAATTAAAGGAGAGTATAAATTAAAAAAACAATAAAGAAAATATAAACTTTGCAAACCTAGGGGGTTCAGACCCCAAAGTGGAGGTTATTCTTTAGAAATCTGGCCCATTTTCCCTTGGCCCGTTGGACTTTTCTGACCACGTGTAGCTTCGTTGACTTATGCTTATGGTGTTCTCCAGATTCTAGCCTTCTGATTGATCCCCTTGGGCACGTGGACGTTGGATTTTGAAGGTGCATCATGGACCACCATATTGAAACTGCATGTGAATACTGAATGAAAAATAATATTGAAAGCATGAAGACCTGGGGCTCGAACCCAGGTCATGTACGTTATCAACAGCTGCACCTACCACTGAACCAATTCACGCGCTTTGTATGTAACATAATAAACAAATAATATCAAATAAAACAAAAAGCATTAGTGGGTTTGAGCGCGAAACTTTGAACCAGCCAACCATCTAATGCCACGATATCATCTTCTTCTTCGTTCCTGGAACATAAAACATAGGCCACGGTTTTCATGGTGTTCCCTTATGCAGGTTTTGGGAAAATAGCGAATAGCTCTAGGACGCTCATAAATTAGGCGCGAGGGTCTTAAATTCTTCGTCCAAGTATGCTGAACACGTTCATGGCATCGTGGTGTCCCAATTGTTCCTTGTTTTAAAACCCCTAATTTGAAATCCTGTAAACCCTAAAACACAATCATGGCATCTTTGCATACAGTGCATAATAATTTAATCAAAGCGTATGATTAGCTTGCAAACTTTATTCTAAACACAAAAATAACAATGAAACATGTTAACAATGCATGAATGATAGAAACCGATTCTGAAATTTTCTTTACCAACTTCAATGGCGATTTCACGTTTCCTTGAGTATGAGGCTTAGTTTTTGATTGGAATCGTTTACTGGCAACCCTGGCAAGCTAATGGAATAGGTTTTGAGGCTTGAATCGACCTGCAAGTAGGTTTTCAGAATTTGAGTTTTCAAAGAAAATTTCAAGTTTGTGCAAGGGTTTTCTGCGCAGCTTAATGGTTTTTTTTCATTAGGTTTGTGTTCTATGCTTATGTAGGAATGAATTAGGTTAAAGAAATCAAACAAAAAGCTTGACATTCATGACTTGAAAGATTTGATTTTCAAGATCTTTTTTCAAATATTTTCCATGCTATTTTGTACCAATCATGATCAATTCACTTCAAATCTTTCCATATTTGATTATGCACGAATTATTGAGTATATTTCATGCACAAAAAGATTGAAAAACTTAGGTTAAATATTTTTCATGTATTTAATTGATTTAAATGAATTATTATTAATAAAAATTCAAATAAATAAATAAAAAATGAATAAAAACTTCCCTTTGGGCCAAGTGGTCGTGCACATGTATTGGATGATGAATTATGGAAGAAAAATAGGCCCATTAGCAATTTTAGGTCATTTGAATCAATGTTGACTTTTCAAAATATCCAAAAATCTCCCAACTTCCACAAGGCATAACTTGCTCAATTTTTAAGCTTTTCTCATGTTCTTGGACATTTTGGAAAGGTCTTTGAGTCCTCTAACCAATGCCTTTGGTCCCATGTCATTTTGATTTACCAATCTCAAGTTATGGCCTTCAACTGCTCAATTGATTGAGCAAAAGTGTGATCTAAAGCTTGAAACTTGACATGAGTAATCTTGAGGGTCCATAATGATCCGTGAAAGTCATAAGAAGCATTGAAAGTTCAAATACCCTTGTGCAATCGCAAACCCTAATTTTGGTCATTAGTGCTTAAGCAGGTGTCTTGAGCTGATAAACCCTAGTGCAGTCTTGAGCCAAAGGGGATCTAGTGAGCAAATTCTTGATATGTGAGAGGGAAAATTTTGGGGTACAACAAAACTGCTCGCAGGATTTTTCTAGTCATGGCGTGTCCATTTGTATGCGTTCCAAAAGCACCTTCATGGATTTCCCTTATAAGTGTATCTGCTTCATGTTTCTCTACACACCTGAGTAACATCATATTGTAGTTTCTTTTGTATAACACGTCACCACTCAGAAAAGAATTTTGAGGCTAGCTTTCGCAGAGTTTTCTTGTTAATGATAGATGGATTTTTTGGATATTCTTATTTCTCAAAGGTACCTCTTGATGTCATAAAACCAAGGCTTGTTATCCGGTCCCTCTTCAATAGCAAGGCAATGTGCAGGTTCTTCAAAATGTCTGATTGTAATATGCGACTCATGTTTTGGGCAAATTACTTTGAACATGGCTGATAGAGTTGCCAAGGCGTCTACTATATGATTTTCTTCTCGTGGGATATGAATGAAGGTAATCTCAGCGAATTCCGTAGCTAGCTTCAAAACACGATCCCGATATGGAATCAATCTGGGATGTTTAGTGTCCCATTCGCTATTGACCTGGTATATGACTAGTGCAGAGTCTCCAAATACTTCGAGATGTTTGATTCTTAGATCCATAGCAGCTTTTAGACCTAGGATACAAGCTTCGTATTCAAAGATATTGTTGGTGCAGTCAAAACATAACCTTGTGGTATAAGGCTTATGAAAATTCTTTGGAGAAGTAAAAAGTGCCCCAATACCGTGCCCTAGTGCATTTGAAGCCCTGTCGAACATGGGTGTCCAACGTGCCCCTGGTTCAGGTCCTTCGTCTGGCCCTGGTATTTCGTAGTCACATATAACTATAAAATCTTCGTCTGGGAAGTCAAACTTCATTGGTTGATATTCTGGTAGTGGCTGATGAGCTAGATGGTTGGCTAGTATGCTACCCTTGATGGCCTTTTGAGTAAACATATTGGATGTTGTTTCTGATAGTAACATCTGCCATCAGGCAACCCTTACTGTAAGAGCTGGTTTTTCGAACACATAATTTAAAGATCTATTCTTGCTATTAACCATGTGGTGTGAGTTAACATATATTGCCTCAGTCTTTTAGTAGCCCAAGCCAATGCAGAATAAGTCTTCTCTAGAAGCGAGTACCTGGTTTTGCAGTCGGTGAATTTCTTACAGAGGTAGTAGATTGCATGCTCTTTTTTTACTTGTTTCGTCATGTTGTCCCAATACACATCCCATTGACCCTTCAAGCACTATTAGATACATGATGAGCGGTCTTCTGGGGACCGGTGGCATCAAGATTGGTGACTCTTGTAAATATTACTTTATTGTCTCGAAAGCTATATGGAAATCATTATTCCATACCACTGTCTAATCTTTTCACAGTAATTTGAATATAGGCTCGCACATAACAGTTAGGTGCGATATGAACCTTGAAATGTAATTCAATCGTCCTAAGAAACCACAAACCTCTTTCTCTATCCTCGGAGCTGGCATTTCTTGTATGGCTTTTACCTTATTGCGGTCTACTCCAATACCACATTGACTTATAATAATTTGCATACCTCTGGTTAAAACTGCGACCGTCCATGAGCTGCATCGGGTTTCAACACTTTTATTTCAACTACAATGTGATCTAGTTCAGCCATATAGACTGGTTCATAACTTCCTTGACCGAACTTCAGCGAGTTAAAAAAGTATTTTCCAACTATAGAGTTGAACAATTAAAGAACATGAAGGGAAAACTTTATTAATTCCATCAAATATTTGGCCCATATAAATTTTAAACCATGAAATAATGTTAATGCCTCTCACAATTAGGCAATATGAGAAATTTTAGATTGTCTCAGCTTATAGGAAATTGTTTATAACAAAAAATGGGGGACGAGAAGGTCATTAATTTGTATTTAGCTAGGCAAAAAAAAGGAAGCAAGCAGGATAATTCAAGTAAAAAGTACTATCGTTCCATGAAAAGTTAGCCTTATAGTTCTGCTTACTTTGACCACAGAGTCACTCATCAGAAGCTCTTATGCCATCAACTCAAACTCTGACGAGCCGTAATGAGCAAGCCTAAAGCCTAAAGCAACTCCAGAGGTCAAACGAATTAGTCCACCGACCTGCAAGTTAAGTAAATATAAAATTTCTGCAATACTTTAAACTCAACAACTAAGAAACCTAAACTTACTTTAAAAGTTCTAATAATAAATAAAAAAATCAAAGTCGATTAGTCTATATTATTGTAATTGAAATTCTTACTTCTTCAAATATGTCATTTGCGAAACTCTTATCTGAAACAACCTATTTGCCGCACATACCAATGTATATTTAGTCATTTTATTCAGTTTTACTATCCATTCTCGGGTGTTGAGGGGAAATATCCAACCATTATGACAATTACATGTCACATAAAAATAGTAAAAGACATCCTTCAAAAGTTTCACCAAGATTGTAATTGACATTGTCCACTCTGTGTGTGTCAATTCAACGCTCATATTCATAAACTCAAAACCAATGTTGTCTATTGTGAATCATAAAAAAATAGGGGTTTGTTTAAATTCTAGTAGTTTGTATACAACTGGTATTAAACAATGTGTAGCAGAACAATAACTGTTTGTTTAAATTCTCCTATATACAAATGTCTAAAAATGAACTTGACTAATAAACAACAAATAGAACATGCTCTTAAGTCTTAATACATTTAGCATGCAAATGATCAAATATGTGGGGTGTGTTTGAAGATGAATGAGGGAACACTAATAACAATTTGAAATATGCTTCATACTGAACACAAAGTGTTGCAACTGCTGCCAACTACATATCCATATAAAACACAAATTACATAACACTCTCATCAAAGATTAATATAATAGAAATAAAGAAGCGAACCTTAGTGATTGCTTTCGGCGAATACTCGTTGTTCAGTTTAGGATCAACATGTTGTTTTACTTTTTCTTCACTTAGTCTTGGAGTCGCCTATAAAGTAATGCTTAGAAATCGTATTTGAAAGCAAGAGAATAGAATAATGAGAATTTAATCAAAAAGAAAGTTAAACCACATGAGAATATTTGAAAGGATATACCCAAGTTACCAGTTACTATATACACCACTTTTTTGGGTTATTTGTCATGTCGTGGCATACCTGAAAACAAAAGTAATTTAGTATAAATTAAACAAATCGTAGTTGATATGCGATAAACTATTTAGTGCAAAATGTTGTCAAATAACAACTATGTTATGTCATAGCATGTGCAAATTGTTAAACATGTCAAAATCAAAACTGTTAGCATAATTATTTCTAGTATCAAATGAATAGTAAGGTAAAGTTCGAGCATACATACTCTAGATCATGATAGCCAAATGTTGCCACTAATCTTGTTGAATGTAGTCGGGCTACTGTGTCAGAAGACTAATTTATCAAGTTGTTTAGTTTAGGAACAAATAAAGATCCTGCTGCAACAACGAACCTTTGATCCAGTCCAACACACACCCACACTAAATCGAAACTACAACAAAATGCATGACCATGTTAGAACAACTCCATGATTACCCTGAAAAACGTCAGCCAATGCCTACACAATAGCAAAACAAATCACCACAATAAAAAAGCAAACAATACTATAACACTTAAATTCAGTTTGATAAAACTAAGGCTATAAATTGGTTTTGACTTGACGATTTCACAACCTCTGCGTAATGAATAGGAAAAAAATCATAAACATGAACAAACAAACAACACATTACCTTTCCGAAAATTGGATACTCGACTTTGAATCTTGTACGAGCAAATTGTTCTACATCTAGGCTACTCATAGGCTCTTGGTTCAAAAACTGATTACATGGATAAACCAATATCAGAAGTCCTGAAACCAACCAGAAAAACATTCTCAACTGAATCAATCTGAAGACTTTCTTAAACCCCTTTACTCAAGTAACTCCAAAAATGATTATCTCACAACAAATACACAAACCTAAGAACATACATGTGGAACCTACATGTATATATATCATAATCACAAAGTAAAAAATAAGGTCTTCTCTTATAAAGTGTTGTGAATATATACATACCTAATAGAATCGCCGAGTTGAAATTTGAATAATCTGTTGGTACATAAGCTATAATTTCATGCATATTTTTTGCCAGCATCTATCATAATAAATGTTAATTATGAACAGTAGCATATTCTTTTTAAAAAATAATAAACCTTAAAATATACAGTATGAACAAATGCTGGATAAATAATAACATATTCTTTTTAGAACAAATAAACCAATTTTGATCTCTGGAGTAGAATCCTTAGAAACAGAGAGCTTCGTCTCTAGGTTTTTCTTGAAAGAGTTTGAGGTAGATACCAGAATGAGATTTCCAACAAAGAAAGTAGAATATCCAGTCCCTGTTCATAATCACAAAAAACAACCTTTTTCACATATTCCTCCAATGATTCTAAAATCATATATATGAATAACTTTGCATTCTAAAATGTAAAATCTACCTGAGAGGTTGAGGATGAACATATAGAGAATGGATCCCCATCAATTAATAACATGATTTGGGTTTTAGAATTAGATTAATTAGGGTTGGAAGTAAGCATCACAAGTACAATAATAGTTTATTTGTCTTTTTATTCAATTTGAATTTGCCTTTTTCTTGGGTTTGATCGGTTGCACTAGACCATCGATAATTCATGGACTTCTTCAGGACCCTGAAAATATAAACAGTTAAAAAATCTTACAAAATCTCCGGCTTTGTAAAACCATTAAGCGGTAAAAAAATAGATCTTTGTCTTCAGATTTGAAGAACTCGACAATCCTAATAATATAATCAGACTTGAGAAGCAGAGAACGAGAAAGTGAGAGAGTTGACGGTAAGAGTAGAGAAGGAGAAAGCAAAGGCTAGAAAGAATATGAATGACATGACTTAGCCACCATCCAACGGCACCTTAAGTAGCATCCATATTAATAGTTCTGACGACGCCCTCCCCCCAAATGTTGATCAACTTCCAACACCAACCGCGTCTCATGATCCAAAAGCTCAAGCGCAGCCAATATCGGAGGCAAACCCTCCTCAATCACCATCACACTTCCTAGAGGAGAAACTACATCAACAAATGTTTTGGTGCAAATGAAGAGGAAGAGGAAGAACAAAGGTAAGGAGAAAGAAAGAAGCAAATAGATAGATAGATAGATAGATAAATAGAGAGATAGATAGATAGAGAGAGAGGGATATATATATATATATATATATATATATATATATATATATATATATATATATATATATATATATATATATATATATATATATATATATATATATATATATATATATATATATATATATATATATTATATATATATATATATATATATATATATATATATATATATATATATATATATATATATATATATATATATATATATATATATATATATAT